>CM076580.1:697606126-698206126 GCA_034641835.2 Pinus albicaulis
TCCATGTTGAACCCTTGGTTAAACAGAGAGGGGGGGGGGTGAATCAATTTAACACATTCATGGTCTTTTAAAACTTTTCATTAAAAACTAATTTACACCTTCATTTCATGTTCAACTTAATATGTGAGTAATCTTAGAATGTGAGCAGCAAGTATTAATATAATGTAACAACAGACTTAATATGAGAGAAACAAGTATTAAGCAAATGAGTTGAACCATATCAACACATAAACATCATGCACTGAGACACCAGATATAAGTGGAAACCCATAAAGGGATAAAACCACATCTTATTATTATTGTGATGCAAAGGTAAGCTCCAACTCCCTCTCACCACTGATTTTCTGTAGGCACCAACTTACAGGAGGCTCCAACCTCAGTCAGCTACAACTGACATTATATCAAGCTACAACTTGATGTGGAAGCACCAACTTCCTTACTCTTACAAAAGAAAACACTTGTTGATTTACCTTGGATATCAACTCTGTTCTTGTACCATCTTCTCTGTTGTTCATCAGTTCTCATATCTGCTTTGCATCATCTTTGCATCTTCTCAGATTCTCTATCTGCTCCTCTTTCTTCTCTGCCTCATTGCTTCATTTCTGCATTCTCTGCTTTTCTATCAGCGCCTCCTTCTTCTCTGCCTCACTGCATCATTTCTGCATTCTTTAACCTCTCTCTCCTCTCTATGCATATCAATAAGATATTATTTATAGAAATTTCCTTATGACTGTTAGCATTTCTTGGAATGGGCAGCCATGCCTCTTTGTCTTCTGCCTTCTTATTTCTTTTACCAGCTTATTCAGAAGTATTAATTTCAATTTTACAGTGGGATTTTTGTTTTCTCAGGAGTCTTTCCAATGCATCACAAACAATGTAAAGCCCGTTAAAACATTTTCATTCAGTTACAATATGGATTTCAAGTTAACCGATTCAAAACCTCACAACTCACTGTATTTTTTTTATTTTTCATGCAACACCTTATGTATTTTTTGTTTCTGCATTTGCTCCAGTTCATTGCAGTTATGTAACTGCTGTATATACAACTATATTTTAGTATATAATTGCTGATTTTAAATCCGGGCAAATTCCAATTCTTTGGTTTCCTTCACTGGAAATTTAAATAACTGAATACAGAGGCTTTAAATTTTTTCTTCAGACCTGGGTTTTTAATTTTTCATAAAACCTAAATATGACTCTATGGTCCGGTGACATATGTTATATGAGATATTAGTCTTTGCAAATATATATTATATATAATATACATTCGCAAAAATGAAGATTTGCTTTATCATATAATATATATCCTAACATATGTATAATCTCTGAATCGAGTGTTGTAAACATTAATATGAAACCTTAGTGAATCATAATACCTCAACATATATTAGATCACGAGTTCCGCAAACATATCTGGGTCCCACACTCTTCATATGCGGCATTTTAATTCAATCTATACTTGCGGCCTTAGCTTAACACCTTGACTATTATAAACCCCGACATATAAGTCTTCGGTTTTTTCCTTTATAAAAAAAATCTGATTTAGACTTTGGATTAAAATCCAATTTGCAATATGGTCCACACATTCATTTCTTTCATGCATATGGCCCCATCATCTCATGCCAAACAATATATATATATATATATATATATATATATATCTATGTTCACATATATATATTTCTTAAATCACTCATTATGAAACATTATAACAAATATTTGGATTTAGGTTTACGTCCCAACTTCATATAATGACACTCGGGCCCACAATAGTTCCATACCCACAATATATATTAATCAACCATCATACTCTATGAAATATCAATGAAAATTCTATTATGCTAGCATTAAAATGCCAGCACCCATCTAAAGCACCGCTCGGCCCCACCAATTTCATTACGCGTACATTAACATATGTAATAACCCTGTCGGTTCTCCATATTACAATAAAGTTTGAGCTTATATAATACATTCACAATACCTTTGCATACATTGACTCGGCGTTCATTAACATACCTTCAACTTTTCTTGAGATCCGAGGCTAAATTACGCTCGCGCTCCCATTAACGAATCCAACGATTATCGCGCTATGAAATGCACATCAGTTAACTCTCAACCTCACACGATGGGGATGGCCTAGCGTTAACCTCTCGATCACATCCAACGGTCGAGGAGTTATCACGTTGGATTGGATGATCCGATGACCTCCATGAGATTTCGCGTTTTTATTTCTTCCGGGGTTTAACACCCAAAAGGAACGCAATGTGAATGGTTTTTGTAAACCACCTTAGGTCATGTGTCCGTCAAAGAGTAATATCGCGTTCAAAACTCAAATACAACTTACCACTTATAAAAGACGCGATACTGCTGGTTTTTGGAGCTTGAACCCACATTCACTGTTCATTGGCTCATGGTTCCATTTAGCACATAGTTCCACTCCTTAATGTTTCAACGCCGCATTCCTTTGGTTATTCAATCTACATTAATGCTGTGGCATATAATTTCTTGATTAGGCAGGCTTAACAAAACTTTACACCTCAATTGCAAGATTAAAAGCCTTCAACGATTCACGGCTGCTGCGTGCCAATTTTTCTGTTTCCAACCGCGAATTTGACTCATCAAACCTTCATACCACTTCTGCATCTACACAATTTATCTAACGCAGTTTCTGCAATTAACAATGCATATGTTCTCCCTGAAATCGAATGATCTTTCATATTATTCTTGCGCCCTTAAATTCGTTCTGCCTCTGAACCTTCAGACTCTTGAAACCCATATTCAATTTTGCCATTATAAAAAAGACCCCACATGGGTCTTGAGTCCCAAAACTTCATGCATCATAATACATAACAGGGTTTATAATTTCGTTCAAAGTGCCTTCTTCAATACCCAATTCGAAACAGGATCAGTCAATCTCATATATTCATCAACGCTCAGAAATTCTAGATTGGACGCTATTCAAACTCATTACAAATTACAAATCATCTTACATAACTCTTTTAATGGCCTCTACTAGTATGGTCTTTGCATAAGAGGTAACTTTTCGGCCAACTCAATTTACTTCAACCATACACAGAATCACAGTTAAAATCTCAGATACAGAGTTTACACTGTTCACAAACCCTGAACACTCTATTCATACTTTCATATACGATTCCAGCAGTCAATACATGTTTCCTTTTTGCCACAGAACTTCGAATGTTCCTTCTATAATATGTTCCCATATTCAGAACCTTTGCTCAAATCAAATACCTCTGCCCCTTGAATGATGCTGCTCCTTGACCGATGCTTCTCCTTGCTCTTGATGCTCGTCTATTGTCTCTCAGATCTCCAATCAACGGACCCTTCTACAACTGCCTCTACTTCATGTCCCATGCTCTCTTTTTGCTTCCTCTGCTCCTTTGCCATCAATGACAACATTTCCAACATTCCGTTCTTGAATCTGGGTTCCACTATTTATAATTTTGCTTCAATGGTTTATTTTAACCTATATTCTTCGTTTAAATGTACCGATTGTGTATTAACCCATATACACAGAACCCAACTGTTATTTTGCTTTTCGATTCTGCCCTTAAATTCGTTCTGCCTCCAAACCTTCAGACTCTTGAAACCCATATTCAATTGTGACATAATAACGAAGACCTCACCTGGGTCTTGAGTCCCAGAACTTTACGCATCATAATACATAATAGAGTTTATAGGTTCGTACAAAGTGCCTTATTCAATACCCAATTCGAAACAGGATCAGTCAATCTCATATATTCATCAACAATCATTTTACATAACTCCTTTAACAGCCTCTACCGGTATGGTCTGTGCATAAGAGGTAACTTTTCGACCAATCATCATTTTACTTTTCAACACTCTATTCATACTTTCATAAACAATTCCGATAGTCAATACATGTTTCCTTTTTTCCAAAGAACCTCGAATGTTCCTTCTATAATATGTTCCCACACTCAGAACCAGTTTCTCATTGTATATATCTCAAATCAAATACCTCTGCTCCTTGACTGATGCTGCTCCTTGCTCCTGATGCTGCTCTGCTACCTCTCCAGATCTCCAATCAACTGACCCTTCTAAAACTACCTCTGCTTCATGTCTCATGTTATCTTTGCCTTGTTTCTATTTCAAGTGCTCCTCCTTTGTCATCTCCTTTGTTACAGGATCCTTGCCGTCAAACTTCCTCATATCCATTTTTGGAATATGGTGGTTCTTCCCTCCAACAGTAGAGTTTATGAAATCACGATTAACATTTATTTTGTTCTCATCATGAGTTTCCTCTACTATCTTTTCACCATTAGGAAACATTTCTTGTATCAACTTTGTCAAACTTTCGATGTCTACTTTTAGATCCTTCTTCATGTTTTCCATGTTGTCTTTCATTTTTTCATCGATCTTAGCTTCCATGTCATCCATCTTAGCTTCCATGCCCACTTCTATGCCATCCATCTTAGCTTCCAAACCATTCATCTTATCTTCCACGCCTTTCTTCAAAACTTCCATTTCATTTTTTGTTGTTCTTTGCGAGAGCGAAATTTGTTGCACTTGCTCTTGTAATTTTGATATGTCATGTTGCCATTCTTCATCTTCATGAGTCATAGTAGAGCCTTCTAAAGGATTAATGGGTGTTGAATTATTTTTGGGGGCCATTTTAGAATCCAATATTGATATCTATTCTACAAGATGCCCTTGGAATCAATTCAACTTGATTCTTCAAACAAGACTTATGCAATTCGGAAAACAAATACACACCTTTTACTTGCTTTGAGGAGCTCGATATTGAAATTGAATTATCTATGTAATTGAAAATATTAAATATCTGAAATTCAGCCCTGTAGTAGCCCTCTGAAGCTTCTTTCAAATGCCATAGGTCTGAACTGATTTGGATTCTCCAAGACAAAGTTGTGTCCAATCTCCCACAATGACCTAATTCTGGACTGTTTCAGTAGAGCAAACTTGTACGACTTTCCACGTGCCACTGTTTCGTCATTTGTCTCTGAAATTGATAGAACAGAAACTGCAGTCCATGTAATTGCGACCAATTTTTACGGCACTCCAATCCGATCCCCAGAGAGAGAGTTATTGAACTTTTCCCACGATCACCTCTTTGAGATGAAATTCAGGAGCCTGAAAAAGCACTACCTTCCACAGATCATATCTCCAAAAATATTGTGAACCAAGCTCTGAAATTTTTTGATGAATTTCCTCCGGATTTCAGCTTCGCACCATATGAATTTCAGATTCTGAACCTTCGTAGAAACAAATTTATAGCGCAAATGCCACGATGACCTGTTTAGGAGCCTGAAAAAATACCTGACTTCCACAGATCATATCTCCGAAATTATTGCGAACCAAACTCTGAAATTTTTATACAAGCTTCCTCAGGATTTTTTCTTCGCACCCTAAAAATTTCAGCTTCTGAAACTTTGTAGAAAAAAAGTTATAGCGAAAATGCCACGATGACCTGTTTGGAGCAGCGAAACCCTAGAATCCAAAGCTCTGATACCAAATGTTGTGTAACCGGCTCCAAAAATAGAAGAAAAGAGATATCAACGCCTTAGAAATAAGCCACTTCGAGGGGGAAACCTCCAATACATTACATAAATGAACAATTCTTGGATGATACAATTTACAAAACCTCCTTTGTATATATAGGAGTCCATGTGGCCATAATGTAATCCTAGTGGGCCACAATGTAATCCTAGCCGACCTAACAATAATAATTTAGGGGCACAATAATAACAAAATGGGGGTTACAAGGGTACAATAATAACAATAAGGGGGTTACACTAATAACAATAAGGGACTATACTAGTAATATAGGAACCTAACACTTTTCAAATTCTTTATCAGCTTCTCTTTCTTCTCTGCCTCACTGCTTCATTTCTACATTCTCTGCTTTTCTATCAGCTCCTTCTTCTTCTCAGCCTCACCTCTTGCAGCTTTCTTATATTCTTCAACACTCTTCAATTCTTCTACACACTCTCTTCTTCTCTCTCTCTATTTTCGTTGCCTTCTACCCTTGGATATTCTTTGTTTTATACAAAATAGCTTCATGGTTGTTTGCATTCTACTGGGAATTCGAAATGGACAGACATGCCTCTTTGCCTTCTGCCTCCTTATTTATTTTATCAAATCAGTTAGAAAAGTATAACAATATGTATTAATTTCAAATTTACAGTGAGATTTTTGTTTTCCTCTGGAGACTTGCCAATGTATCACAAAAAATATAAAATCAATTAAAACATATACATTCAATTTTTCAGTTACATATGTCAATTTCACTCAGCCCATTTTCTGGCCTTTGGCTTTGTTGGTTTTTCCTTTTCTACTGCTGTTAAGAAACTGTTCTACGTACCTCTGTTGTTCACTGCCTTTGTTAGCTTCTGTACCCTCTCCTACTTTCTGTGCATGTATACCTGTCAAAATCATTCCTGTGCATATTCCTGTTCACTGTGTATGAACTGCTCTCCCCTTGGGATGTTACTTCATATTTATCACTGTTTGGATATTTGCTTTGTTTTCTAGAGTAGCTCCCCCTGAGACTGTGCTAGATTCATTATGTTATTGAGATAATAGGCTCCCCCTTTCTCTTTTCTTTCCATACTTTATTGGGGTTCTTCATAGTGTCTGCAATCCTATTTGATTCATAGTTTTGATGGATCTGTTTTGATTCCATCCTCTGTTTGGAGTTCTTGAATGTATATGGAAGATTACAGTCTTTTGTTTTTTGACCAAGCTTGAGGCATACATAATATCTTACTTTGCCAAGGTATGTTTGTGCTAATGTATAACGTTTTATTCCCCTTTTTGAATATAATTTACAATCAACAAATTTATGTCCAAAATTATTGCATGCATAACAGTAGCCATGGAAATGATTTGAGTACCTGGTGAAAGATTGTCCTTTCCATTTCCTTGCTTGAGGGTTTCTTCTCATTTGCTGCATCCTTTGCTGGTTGGACTGGATTTGCTTTGTCTTGCAATATGCTGCAATATGTCCTGGTTTGTGACAAGAGAAACAAGTGATACTTCCTATAGGAGGAAAGAAATTTCTTTACATCTTCCAAAATTATTCAATTCATCCTTCGGAGCATGTGAGCCTTTAGCATCTGATTGTTTCATCCTCTCATTCTCTTTCCCTTCATGTTGCTACTTGATTCTATTTGTTTCTCTGCAACTCATGTTCCTGCTGGCTTCTACTACTGTAGGAATCTTCTGAGTTGTTTCATTGTCCTTTATAGATTTTATAAAAATGATATTCTTGTTATCTTCTACTTTGGACTTACTGGTTTCTCCTACATATCCTATACCAGCCTTTATGAGAGGTGATCTTTGAGCATTTAGCATCTTGTCCAATTGTCCAGTGCTTTTCATTAGAGGTGTATTCATTAATAGATCTCTTTGGACTTTTTCTAAATTCTTTCTTAGGCTCACTACTTCTTCTTCCAATCTTTCACATTCTTGACTTTTCTCTCTCATTTGTTTCATCAAAGTGTCTTCTACTTCCTTTGCTTCTTCAAGCTGTGTCTTCAGGACAATAATTTCTTTCCTATATTCATATTCTTTGTCATCACATATTTGCACCAAAGTCTTCAGGTCTTTGTTTTCATTCTTCAACCTTTCTATTTCAATCAAGGCTGAGTCAAGTTGGGCTTTTTCCTCAGCTGCAATTTTTTCCTGGTTCTTACTTCCATTCACACTTGCAGGTACCTCATTTGATTGAAAATTTTCCTGTTGACATGGATTTTTCTTCTTCTCAAGTCTCTTCTCCTTCTTGACAATGCAATCCTTAGAGTCTACTTCGTGCATGAAATGCAATCTATCCCAGATTTACTTTGCAGAGGTTAAATCCATTATTACCTCAAGATCCTTGTTATGAAGATTGTTGTATATCAAAAATTTTTCCTTGGCATTCCTCTGTTGTTCTTACACCGTGGGAGAGTCTGTGAAATAACCATCACAAACAAGCTTCCATACCTCAGGTTCATAAGCCATTAAACCTGTTTTAACCTTATCTCTCCATTCAGGAAAGTTTGTTGTATTTAGCACAGGTACATTTTGGTAGTCCATGACTCAACCAGATCTCCTTCAAGCTATTAAGCTTACACCAAAGGAACCGGCTCTGATACCAATTGTTGAACCCTTAGTTAAACTGAGAGGGGGGGGGGGGGATCAGTTTAACACATACATGGACTTTTAAAACTTTTTATTAAAACTTATTTACACCTTCATTTAATGTTCAACTTAATATGTGAGTAATCATAGAATGTGAGAAGCAAGTATTAGTGTAATGTAACAGCAGCAAGTATTAAGCAGATGATATAAACCATATCAACACATAAACATCATGCACAGGGACACTAGATATAAGTGGAAACCGATAAAGGGAGAAAACCACATCTTATTATTGTTGTGATGAAAAGGCAAGCTTCAACTCCTTCTCACCACTAATTTTTTGTATGCACCAACCTATAGCAGGCTCCTACCTCAATTCTGCAAGCTACAATTTACAAGGAAGCTCCGACTCCCCTCAATTTTCTGCAGGCACCAACCTATAGGAGGCTCCAACCTCAAACAACTACAACTGACATCTATCAAGCTACAACTTGATAGGGAAGCTCCAACTTCCTTAATTTTTCAAAAGAAAACACTTGCTGATTTACCTTGACATCGCCCCTCCATGGTACTCTCATTTATGCCGTCCACTCTACCCTAGTGCATTCGTCTCAAGACGATTCTCACTTTTCAAATTCTCTATCAGCGTATCTTTCTTCTCTACCTCACTGCTTCATTTCTACATTCTCTGCTTTTCTATCAGCTTCTTCTTCTTCTCATCCTCACTGCATCATTTCTACATTCTCTTACCTCTTGCAATTTTCTTATATTATTCAACTCTCTTCAATTCTGATGCACACTCTCTTCTTCTCTCTCTCTATTTTCGTTGCCTTCTACCCTTGGATATTCCCTGTTTTATACAAAATAGCTTCATGGCTGTTTGCATTCTACTGGGAATTCGAAATGGACAGACATGCCTCTTTGCCTTCTGCCTCTTTATTTCTTTTATCAACTCTGTTAAAAAAATATAACAATATGTATTAATTTCAAATTTACAGTGGGATTTTTGTTTTCCTCTGGAGACTTGCCAATGCATCACAAATAATATAAAATCAATTAAAACATATACATTCAATTTTTCACTTACATATGTCAATTTCACTCAGCCCATTTTATGGCCTTTGGCTTTGTTGGTTTTGCCTTTTCTACTGCTGTTAAGAAACTGTTCTGCATACCTCTGCTGTTCACTGCCTTTGTCAGCTTCTGCACCCTCTCCTGCTTTCTGTGCATGTATACCTGTCAAAATCATTCATGTTCATATTCCTGTTCACTATGTATGTATACCTGTCGAGCCCACATTTTCACTTTCCTGTGCATATAAATGCATCCCACATTTTCACTCAAATAATTCTCAACCAATCTGGGAAATTTTAATAACATGCGGAAAATTTTCTTTTACTGTAGTAGTCCCATGGTTGGGACCATATGATGGTTCATAATAGAACGCAGATGGTTTAAACTTAAATCTTTAGTAAAGCCAACATCCAATAGTCTTTGGGCCCACACAAATCAATTTTAAATGGAAATGCATTCAAGCGCTTCCACTGTCCCAAAGGCAATTTCACATTTCTGCTTCATACAAGATTTGGCTTTGATTTACACACAGACCCAACGTACTAATGGTCTCGGCTTCCATATTTAAAATTGAAGCTTATGTTTATTTTAATGTGAACCATATGAGCTTTATTATGGTGCGAACCAATGTTTACATTGATGCGGAGTTCTTTTTACCCGAATACTATTGAACCTTCCACAATACTTTATGATTAAAAACCATAGACTTTTCTTAATCCCTGATGCAATGGATCGCTTTTAAATACTTCCGATTGCGAATGATGCATTTGTTCCGATGTGATTCATGCCTTTGCAAAAGACCTATTGCGATAATCGCAATCGCAACTTTCAATAGAATGCTCCGATGTTCTGTTCTCCTCCGATGCGATTAATCACTGTTCACTTCACTGCGCTGATGCGATGAATCGCTCCGATGTGATTTAAGTCTGAAGATATAAAACATGGAATATTTTTCAATGGAAATTGTCCCTCGGATCATCAAGACATGACAATCTTCCATATTTTCAAGGATCCTTTTCTAATTTTCTCTAGTCGTCAAAAGAGATGATTTTTCATGGTGCAAGGATCCAATGGTAAGTCTATTGTAGTCATCGATTAAAGCATTTGAGTTTTCTATGGAGCACGGATTCAATTTTCATTTTGAGTTGCCAATAGATGATCCACTTCTGATATTTTTCAAGCACAGTCTAGAAGCACAAGTGTTGGATCAATTCTTTGACTCGCTATAATAGAGGTTTCATATTGGTTGAATCAAACATTTTATTTTCACCTTAGGGTAGATTGGTTTGTACATAAATAAGCTAAAAATTTTAAGCATCTACTTTTCGTAAGTTTGAAGCCCGAGGAGAATGCCATAAGGATTCTATGATCAATTTTTTGTTTTCTATTTAAACTTCAAAAGTCAAATCAGTTTTTGAGTGAAGTCAGTTTTTATTTTTCTCATGTTCAGTTAGTCATTGGAGTGTCAAGTCTTTTATTTTGACTCCATCGCCTAATGGATGAGGCTACTTGGTCTATGGTGTTCTCGACACCTCATAAAGGAGATGCCATCCCTAGCTGGAGCCAATTTTAGTTTCTATGATTCACTAGTGATCAAATTTTCTCTTTCAGTATTGTTGGATGCCTTTGGTCAAATTTTTAAATTTTCAAATAAATTTGACAGGCCTTTTTATTTTAAAATGTGTTCTGAGTTATGTCCTAGGTATCATTACTAATCCTTCCATTTTAAAGGTCATCAAATGAGTGTCTTGGTCATAATTTTGGTCATTAATTCATTCAGAAGCATATTTAAAGGGTTCTAAGTTCCAAATCATGGTTAAGATATGCATTAGGTGTCATCATTTTCTCATGTCATCAAAATCTACACGGGAGTCATGTCATCACCATTTTGAACATCATGGGATTAGTAATTAGGGATAAGTTTGTAGAAAAGGTATCATAGGGACATTTAACCGACATGGAGATGTAATCTTTCCAAACAAGGAAATCAAGTTGCAGTACACTACCTCATCAATTCACTTCTCAAAATAACATGTGATGTCACTCCACCAAAATCGAGTTTCAAGCAATAAAAGGACCATCCAAGCATTCAAAAAGCTTCATTACATCTTCCAAGAGCACTTCTCCACCATTGTGCTTCATCTCAGCCATCAGAGCTTGCAATTTTCCATCACCAAACCCTTGCCATCAAGCACGTTGCGCTTCTGCCTTAGCTTGCTGCGCTTTTGGGAGCATGTTGAATTTTTTGGGTTTAGAGGCCAAAAAAAAGAAACAACAGGTTCATTTTTCATTCTACAAGCTTCAAGGACACTTAACAAAGTAAGAAAACACTCCTCAACTCTCTTTTAATCAATTTTCTTCTGCAAATCGTGGAATCCCTCTCCTAGGGTATTCACTGCATTTTTGGATTTCATTGGTGTTTGGTTTGTTTCTGTGAGAAAACCCCTAATGTTTCCACCTTAGCACCTTCATACATACCTCATACACTTCCCCAAAAAAATTCTTACCATTAATCTTTCTCATTTATCTCATTTTCACTAAAACCCTAGCCTACACTATGTTTTTGTAGAGATTTTGGGTTAACACTATGTCTTGTCCCTTTTCCACTCTTTCCCTTATGCATTTCAAGAAATTCCACATGTACTAGGTTACTAACACACTACCCTATGTCCCATAAGTTTTTAGGATTTTTCCCTAACTCCTATTGATCCAGATGGCTCTAGAGACACACACGGGACAAAGAGGGCTTATGAAAGCTCAAAAATCAAAGTGACGGAAATGTGGCAAACTCAGATTCAATTTGAATATCTCATCCTCCTGATCATAATGGTGTGAACGATTCGTTAAACCGAGTTGGGATGTGAAAGTTAGAGCTGGTAAAAGTTCTAAGGTTGACTAGATGACTTGATAGGTTAAGGAGGATGCAATTTCATAGAAATCCAGCCATCATATTTCAGCCAGCTCCTGCCGAATTCTGGGTGAATTTGTGGGACCGATAAAATGACTCCTTCGGTCAAGAATTGTTAGAATTAAAAATGAATGGTTTGTTTTTAATAAACGAAAAAAATATAAAAAAAGGGGGCGGGTCATGACCCCTGCCCCTACCCCCAACCATATAACAAAAATAAATAATTTTATGGGGGGTCAGCAGCCATGACCCCACCACCCCCGGAGCCACCAACTGTCACATATATTAAGTTAACAAAATGGTTGGGAGGCGTGTGGTCAACCCTGCCACCCCCGAAGAACCTCGCTCCAAATGGTTACAAACATCGACACATATATGGCGGTAGGTATGGGTGGGCTGCCCAATGCGGGTCTGGCCCCCAAAAAAACATGTTAATTGGTTTTTAAATAAAACAAATGTGTCTATTATAGAGGGGTCAGGATACGACCCCTCGACCTCCCTCCAACGAACTTTCCAATTTACCATTGCGCCAACCACCGTTTCGTTGGTTTATCCACACGAATTTTAATATATGAACTCATCTTTTTCTTAGTGCGCCAAGCCAAACTCGGGAAAGTAGTTCAAGGAAGAGGAGTTAGAATGGTGGCACGAATTTTGAGACGAATAATATTCCTTTGATGCCCAGATATTCCCTAAGGGAGGTAAAATTTATTTTTATCAGAATATGCTCAAGTTTATAGTCATTTTGCTCAGATTTTTGTAGGGAACATAATGATGATATCAGATTTGTCTTTTTAGCAGCGGTTTTGTAGATTCCTTGTGGAGGAGAATCTTCAGGAATCTTGAGTGAATCTGTTAGATTCCTTGGAGGCCGAAATTCGCTGGTGTCAGAATGAGGTCAACTTTATACTCATTCTTCTCAAAAGTTTGTAATGATCTCAATGGTGAGATCAGATTCCTATTTTGAGTAGAAAATTTCTAAATTCCCTATGGAGCATCATCTTTGAGGAATCTAAGGGGAATCTAAAAGATTCCCTACGACCCAAATTTCGACAGTGTCAGAATTTAGAAAATTGACAGTCGATCCTACACCGCTCGATGACATGAATCCAGTGGCGTAGTCAAATGTTCCATCCGAGCCTTATATTTTTTGGCCATTTTCCAGCATGGGATGATGGTGTCAGATTTCAGCATGTGGATAATTGATTTCTTGCCGTTCGATGCCATGTTTACGATGGCGCCTTCAGATCCAATGATTGAGCAACCTATTCTTCAGCCAGTGTTACAATTGAGGTATATGAGGTGTTGTTGCCATGTACTTAATTGATTATTGTTGTAGGATTATTTATGTCATGTCGATTCCTTCTTGATGTATGATGCATATTCTTCGTGTTTATTTGATTTTGTTGATTCTTGCTGATATAGGATGCAGAATATTTATGTGTATTGATGTGGTACGTATTTATCACGGATGGTGATTTGTGTTGTGAGATCCCTTTTTTTCCTTGATGGCGGGATAATATTTATCACCATGTGTAAATTTTTCATGTTGATAGGAGGTTTGTGATGAGTGAGAGTTCCTTATAATGGAACATCTTGTGGAGAGACCTTGCCACTCATGTTGAGGGCTTTTCCTTGTATGACAAGTCAACAACATCCATGTACATTATCACCAGTTGCAACACTAAATGAAGCAGCCAACACCATCGAGACACCGAGGCTCGGAGACGTAGTCCACACTGGAAGAACTCCATTATTAAACGGCTTGCATTTTTTTTTTGTGTGATTTTTGACATGTTTTCCTCTTGATCATATATGCATATGTGTTCATTAATTATTTGATAAAATGTAATTCTAACACATCAGGCGAAGTAAAAGTTCTTGGTTAAAATGGTATCAAAAGTCAACCTGGATCAAGTGGTATTAGAGCAGTGTTCTTGCTGATGTGGACTGCAAGCGTGAACCATTGAACGTGTGGGGATGGAGGATGTCAAAGACATGTACGATACCATGCCTAGGTTGTCCGAGAAAGTAGACATGTTGTATGAAGCTTATGAGAAACAAGCAACAGATAACGTTGAGTTGAAAAAACTTCTACAAGAGGAGAAGGAGGACAAACAATGATTGTAGCTTCAATTGCAAGGCATGACAGAGGCATTGGAAGAATTTAAGTGCAACAAAGGAAGTCTTCAAGCATATCATGTGGCATTGAATACACTCCTACATGAAGAGAAGGAGGAGAAGCAATGATTGCAGCTTCAATTGCAAGCCACGACATAGGCATTGGAAGAATTGAAGCACAATGACGGAAGTCTTCAAACAGATCATGATCCATTAAAGACCCTTCTACAGGAAGAGAAGGAGGAGAAGTAGTGATTACAACTTCAGATACAAGCCATGACAGGGGCCTTGGAGGAAGTGAAGTGCAACAAAGGCTCAGAGAAGCCCACTTCACCTGTTTCAAAATTGACAGCTGAGGTAAACAATGTTGATTTCTCTTCAGTTTCATCTTCACATGATATCATTTATGTTGGAAATGTGGAGATACCCATTACAGGAACTAGCATGAGACTCCTTACCATGATGGGGTACAAAAGAGGAGGACTTGGCATTCATGGCCAAGGCATAAATTAGCCATTGGAGGTTGTGCAGATACCTCGCTACGCAGGTTTGGGATACACTAAAGGGGAATGCTGAAAGGTGTCAGAAGCTTCCACGAAATTGTGGAAATCGTCAAGGAGAGAGAATGATGGAAACACTTCGCCATCATCTCATGAAAATGAATATTGCAGAGAGAAAATTGAGGCAAGCTCTCATTGCCATAAGGACATCAAAGGCAAACATACATTGTTGAACGCGTTAGGAGAAAGGATTAATGAGAACACTCCACCATCATCCCAGGGAAGTGCATGTTGCAGTAGAAGGGCTGAGACAAGCTCTCATCACCATGATTGCACCAGAGATAACCAGGAAAGGTATATAAAGTCTCGATATTCACAAGTTAATTTTGATTATGAGCATGTTGCTAATCGTGAATGTAAATCATGGCATAAGAAAACTTTTTCTTTTTTTTTGGTTTACATAACCATGTCATTGCTGAGTGTTGGAAAAGAATGGTAGCACAAAGGAGGATGTGGCGTGAAAATCCTTCTCCACAGCAGGGAAAAAAACTGGTTAAGCAGGTCTGGAGGAAGAAGACCTTTTGCAGCCATTGCAACCAAAGTGACCATCAAAGAGCCATGTGTTCGAGGCTCCATCCAGAGCAACACCTTAAGGATGAGGCATCGGTGCATGAACCAATTGAAGCAGTTGTTTGACAATAAAACGTGCCACAGGGAGATGATCCATTCACTTTGATAAGTGAGAGATGGTTTTTCTAAATGTGGTAGTGTGTCATGGTCATGTTTTTAAATCATATGTTGCATTTTTTACTGCAGAAGTGATGATTTGTTTTTCCATCACTTGTTAAGCAACCACGATA
This sequence comes from Pinus albicaulis, assembly GCA_034641835.2. Classification (NCBI taxonomy): domain Eukaryota; kingdom Viridiplantae; phylum Streptophyta; class Pinopsida; order Pinales; family Pinaceae; genus Pinus; species Pinus albicaulis. The sequence goes on from CM076580.1 coordinate 697,621,711, forward strand.
TTTTTGCCTTGTATTGTAAGTCATGTGATGCATTTATTTCATGTAAAAGTGATTATGTGTTTTCCATCACTTAGAAATGTGACAATCATGTTTTTGGCCTTGTAATGATAGTTGGGGTGTGATTTCCATTTGATGTAAAATTGACCACCGAGTATGTAAACTCGTGGAAAGTATGGAAATATTTGGGTCATAGTTGGCTATAATTTGAGCATGTAATTTGTAGGGGATGGAGGTGTCGATTCATCGCTTATGGATCTGAAGGACAAAGGTGAAGGAGAAGGAAGGGTGACCTTTCAAGACACTTGTGGTGTAGACATAGTACACAACAATTGCAAATTCTTGTTGATGCTTTTGGAGGACCAAAAGCTCCTCAGTGGGGAGGAATGATCCAGGTGGCTCCAGAGACACACAGGAAAAAGAGGTCTCATGAAAGCTCAAAAATAGAAGTGACAGAAAGGTGGAAAACTCGGTTTCAATTTGAATATTTTGTCATCCTGATCGCAACAGTGTAAACGGTTCATTGAACCGAGTTTGTATGTGAACGTTAAAGCTGTTCAAAGTTCTAAGGTTGACTAGATGACTTGACAAGTTAAGGACGATGCAATTTCGCAGAAATATGTCCACCGGATTTTGGTCAGATTCTGGGCAAATTTGTGGGATCGATAAAATGACTCATTTGGTCAAAAATCGTTAGAATTAAAAATGAATGGTTTGTTTTTAAAAAAATGAAAAAATTATAAAAAAAGGGGTGGGCTATGACCCCTACCCCTACCCCCAACCATATAAGAAAAATAAATATTTCTATGGGGGTTCAGTGGCCATGACCCTGGCGCCCATGGAGCCACCAACCACCACATATATTAAGTTAAAAAAATGATTTGCGGAGGGGGGGGGGTGGTAAACCCCGCCACCCCCGCAGAACCCCACTCTAAATGGTTACAAACAATGGCGCATATAAAAATATGTTAACTGGTTTCTAAATAAAACAAATGTGCCTATTATGGAGGGGTCAGGATTTGACCCCCCGACCTCCCTCCAACGAACTTGTCAATTTACCATTGTGCCAACCACTGTTTCGTTGGTTTATCTGCCCAAATTTTAATATATAAACTCATATTTTGGTCAATACGCCAAGCTAGACTTGGGCACACAGTTCGAAGAAGAGGAGACATAATGGTGGCATGAATTTCGAGATGAAGAATATTCCTTTGATGCCCAGAGATTCCTTGAGGGAGGTACAATTTCTTTTTTTCCAGAATATGCTCAAGTTTATAGTCATTTTTCTCATATTTTCGCAGGGAAAATAATGATGATATCAGATTCGCCTTTTTAGCAATGGTTTTGCAGATTCCTTGTGGAGGAGAATCTTCAGGAATCTTGAGGGAATCTTTTAGATTCCTTGGAGGCTGAAATTCGCCGGTGTCAGAATGAGGTCAAATTTATACTCATTCTTCTCAAAATTTCGTAAGGATCTCAATGGTGTGATCAGATTCATGTTTTGAGTAGTAAATTTCCAAATTCCCTACTGAGCAACATTTTTTAGGAATCTAAGGGGAATTTAAAAGATTCCCTATGGCCCAAATTTCGATAGTGTTAGAATTCATAAAATTGATAGTCGATCCTACACCTCTCAGCGACACGAATCCAATGGTGTAGTCAGATTTTCCATCTCAGCCTTATATTTTTCAGCCATTTTCCAGCATGGGATTACGGTGTCAGATTGCAACATGTGGATAGTCGATTTCTTGCCATTTGACACCATGTTTTCGATGGTACTTTCAGATCTAGTGATTGAGAAACATAGTCTTCAACCAGCATTAGAGTTTAGGTATATGAGGTGTTGTTTCCATGTACTTCATTGATTATTTTTGTAGGATGATTTATGTCATGTTGATTCCTGCTTGATGTATGATGCAGATTCTTCACGTTTATTTTCGGTGGTTGATTCTTGCTAATGTAAGATGCAGAATATTATGTGTATTGATGTGGTATGTATTTATCATGGATGGTGATTTGAGTTGTGAGATCCCTTTGTTGCCTTGATGGCGGGATACTCTTTATCACCATGTGTAAAGTTGTCATGTTGATAGGAGGTTAGTGATGATTGAGAGTTCCTTGTAACAAAATGTCTCGTGGAAGGACCTTTCCACTCTTGTTTAGGGCTTTTCCTTGTATGAAAATTCTACAACGTCCATGTACATTATCACCAGTTGCAACAATGAATGAAGTGGCCAACACCATCGAGACACTGAGGCCCGGACACATAGTCCACACTAAACGAACTCCGTTATTAAACGACTCGCATTTTTGTTTTGTGAATGTTGACATGTTTTCCTCTTGATCATATCTGCAGATGTGTTCATTAATGATTTGATAAAATTTAATTCTAACACATCAACCGAAGTAAAATGTCTTGGTTAAAAAGGGTATCAAAAGTCAACTCGGATCACCTATCCCCTTCATTTCCCTCCCTAATTTTTCTACCCCATTTTCCCCTATTTTCCTAAGTTTCACCCTTTCCTTCCTTCCTATCAAGCTAGGGTTTCTATCATACAAAAAAACACCATGGAAAGTGAGTCACCCTTGCAGCAAAATGAGGATGAGCAGAACCTTTGGCGGTTGAAATGGTAGACTTAGCAGAGCTTGTGGAAAACAAGTCAGCTGAAGAGATAATCAGGGAAAAATAAGCAGAGATAAGAGAGCTCAAGGAAAATATTTCAAAGGAAAATTTCACGATATCATTCTTAGAATATTAGAACATAAAACTAAAGGTAAATCATGTGCTCTTAAGAAAACCTAAGGTAGATTTGGTGGCAGATAAGGATAGGGGTAAAACAGTGATAGATTTGGAATAGCTAGAGGACAAAGAAGTTCAAGTACAACCAAGGAGGCCAAAGAAAAGAGGAATAACAAGAAATAAATGAAGAGGAAGTGAGTCATTTCTCCCCTAGGTCAACAAAAATTTGATGACATCATTGAAGCTGAGATTGAACAAGACAAATAGTTTTGGCTTGGAAGGGTTAATGACCACTTAGAGAAGCTCCTGAAGAGGGTAATCTGAAACACCAATCTTTAGAGGCACATGGCAAGACACTACTTCACCAGGAACCAAATTAGCAAAATCAGGGTTAGGAATATGAAGAAAAAGTTTAAGAAAACCCTAATCAAGCTAAGGAAGAGGGATAGCTTTGATATTCTATATAAGGCATCTCTATATGTCTAGTTCATCATTCAAGGATGCTAAGAATGAAGTTTCAACAAATTTTGAGCAGATTTGGTATTTTTTTGGATTTTTGAAAATTTTGGAAAGTTTGGATGTACAGAAGCGTAGCGTGGCCATGCTACGCTTCTTCCCAAATGCTCCAAATGGGTTAAATATTACATGGATGGATAAAATTTGATAATTACATCATATATATGCCCTTGGTTTTGCATGTCAGCTCATCATTTTGAAGATAAAGCCAAAGTATATAACAAATTTCATGTTTCTGCCTCCTTTTTTGACCCCACGCTGCGCTTCTGGAGAAATCTTGGGAAAATGAATTTTTAGGTGCCATGGAGGTGGTGTTTTGCAAGTTTAAATGTTCTGGAGGCTAGTAGAAATTTAGCGCTATCTTCTCCAACCATCATTTTAGCTTGAAGATGCACAAAGGTTACCTAAAAATCCACTCAAAGATCACACTACGCTTGTGCGTTAGCACGCTACGCTTCTGTTTTTGCACGTTGTGCTTCTGTGTGAAATGTTTTTCTGGACATGTGGCAGTAAAAAGGTCAAAAGGATCGAAGTTAAAACTGTCTCATGAGATTTTTTCATAGTTAATGAGTCTACTTATGTTCCTCCTTGTTAACAGATCTTGTATTTAATGAAATACACAAAGTTTCCTACTTGTTAGCTAAAATAGGGGAGATTGTTTCTAATTTCCCTAAAAATTAGATAATGACTCATTAGGTGCATTAATGAAGTGTTTTGGATCAGGTTTCTACCCATAGTGATAAAATATTATCTGTTTTCTATATGTACTCCAACTGAAGTCATTGTAGAGGTTGGATAGTTGATAATTACAATGTGGAGCTTATGTACATCTTTTTATAGTGATAACAAAGACATGTTTTATCCATAATTTTGGGACTCTAGTGGTATGGTTATTAGCATTTTTATTCTCAATTTTAGCATCAAATTTAATGTTTATATTTCCTTGTAATCACATTTATTCCTTCATATGATGATCTCATGAGTTTTTAAAGAAGAATTCATAGTTTTTGTGTTATGTTTTAATTATATTTTCATGTATCTCTTCTATTTCTTCTGATGAATGAACTCATAGTCATATGCTCATTCTGATTCTTCCTTTATCAAACCCTATAACACACTAAAAATATAAATATGTTTCTAAGCATACCCACCTAATCATGTTTTCATCTCTCCAGCTAGTCATTTGAAACTCGACCTTGAAACCTTGAACTAGTTCCTAGACTGACACTTCCTATCCAAAAAATTCAAAACAAAACCCTAATCAAAATTACTAAGATTATATATAGCCTAAGAGCCCTCTCTGGTTTGGTAGGGCTAGCTAGCAAATCTAAATATTGGTTGGAGGTTACCTCCTTCGATTTCCTTTCTCAGCCTTGGGAAGTGGAGGGAGTGATAACAACACCAATGATGATTATTGGAGCTTTATAACACAACTTGTTGCAGTATTTACAATGACAACCATACATAAATATGTACATATAAAAAAACTCATTTTCCTTCACTGAAAAATAATGAAGGATACATACATAACATCCCTAGTGAAAATTCCATGTAATAAAAAGTTAATAAATGAAAAATAATAACCCTGGTTTTGGGACACTTATTCCAAGCCAAATGTTGGGAAGAACATCCTAGTGTCGGTGTTCATTTGGTTTATTATGGATAAGGAAATTAGCAAAGGAAATGGAAAAGGTTTTGGAAAGACATGAGGCATTAATTGGCATTTTATTTATGAAAATAATGGAAATTAGGAGAAAAGGATGGTGAAATGTCACAGGTTTCACTTGAGGAGGAAAATGAAGGAAAATAATGGAAAATGAATAAAATAGATGCTTCATTGATAAAAAAACCTTATGAGGATAAATTGGTAACCTTTTGTCAGTTCAAATTTGGACCTCTCTAAATATTCTCTCTCTCTCTCTCACACACTCTTAGACAGTTAACATTTTCTTAGAGCCCTTCAATGTTGGACCAAGAAAGGAAAAGAAGTCAAAGAGGAAGAAAATATCAAGCAAAGAAGAGTGGGATCAAGTAACTACAATGATTTTACTTTCATGTATTAATTTTCATGTGTGATTCCATTGATAGATTTGGCATGCATGGTTATGCAAGTGTTTTATTGATTCTCTTGTTGTCATTGGCATGGATTTTTCCAGGTGTGAAAGTGTTCTTCAACCTTGCCTTTCCATTTTCGAATAGCCATGGTATGATGGGGTTCTCATGTTTTAGTTGAACTATATTTCCAAATGGATTCGAAAATGTTTGAGGTGGATCTCTGAATGAAAGAACACATGGCCTAGTAATCCTTGAACCAGATTTTGGATTCTGGGAAATCCACTAGCCTAGTAACCCTTGAACTGGACTATGGTTTGTGGTAAAGTCATGTATTATATGCCTCGATGGGCCTAAGAATCCTCGACCAGTAAATGGTGAGATATACAGTAAAACCTAGAGTTGGTTTCCCTTGATCAGGTCTAGGCATCCTTGGTCGGTTAATGGTGGGATATATGGTAAATCCTAGAGGGTCTATTATGGCCTAGTAATCTTTGTGTCAGACTGTGGATTGTGGTAAATCCTAGAGACTAGGATACAAGAAAAGTATTCATGGTGTAGGTGGAGAAATCTGGTGGAATCCATGCTTGTTTATGGCCTAGTGATCTGGTGAGGATTGTGGTAAATCAATTTCTATTGATGAGGGTGAGGTGGTTTACCCTCAGGAAGACTTGGTTGGTTCTTCTGGTTTGATTCCCACATTCATACTTGGATTATGGCATGGGGGTGATTGGCTGAAGAGAGATTTGGCTCATCTAATCTATGGTTAAGTGGAACGTGGTAGTCCCATACAGGGTTGGATTTTGTAGTCATTAATAAGAGGTTCTTTGCTTGGTATATTAGGTGTAAATTGAGTGGATTATATGTGGCATTTACTGTTCTTTTATCCTCATTATTTTTTTTGTTTTATATGTTGTTTATGGATATGTTTTATGACACTTAAAATGTATGGTTCTCATCATGTTTGAATTTTAAATGAATGAGAAATGGATATATGACCTAATAGACAATAATGCAGCTTATTATATAAGGCACCAATGTTTCTTAGCGATTCTTAGATAAGTATAAGATCCCTATGCTCAAATATGTTATTATGGCCTATATAATGCATCTTTGTGACATGTTTGGCGAAATTTTCATCATGGATAGTAGGGGTCCAGTCAAGTATATGTTCGATAATTTGCATTGGAATCATTGTCTCTATGTTTCGTTTCATTTCTGTAAATTTCATGAAGTTCTGGGAAGTGACTAAGTCCTAGCCCTGGAATTCAGCCTTAAATCTCACAGTCACTAGCATAGCACTAGCAGAAAAATGCCACAGTCACACTCAGGTAGGCTTATGGGAGTGAATGGGACCCACATATTCTTGGAGGGCTTGGAAAGGGAGCTTGAATTGTTGAGTTTCCTAAGGGTTGGTCACCTGGAAAGGTGGGGTAGCTCTTGGATGTTCTGTTGATTGTGTGGATGATAAGTTTGGTTGTGTTTTGTTGGTTACACTTCACTGGTCTCAGAGTGTATGGGCAGGATCGACAGATTCCTCCTCACTGCTTACTGTTTTTCTACTCCCGAGACTCAAAATGGATCTGGCAATGTGGAGGAGTGGGGTACACAGAGTGGCCCATCATGGTTTGGTCACTTTGGGAATGAAGGTGAATGTGTGGATTGCCATGTATGCACAGAAGGTTGAAGTGTTCTTGATGTGTGTGCATGGTGGTGGTTATTGTTGGGTACACGTACTGAAACCCAATGATCAGGAAGTGGGGAGGATCATATGGGTATGATATGAGGCCAGGCTATTCATTGGTATGAGTCTTTTGGGGAAACAGGTTAAAGTCATGAGGCTTAGGCCTATGTGACAATATCACACCATTATGGAGTGGCAAGTCCTAATCACAGCAGCCCTGTTGCTGCTACAGCATGGGAGTGGATGGAAGTTCTATTAAACCAAGGTGGCAGGGTCTTGCACATCACCATGGGATCCAAGTACGAGCTCAGTTTGATAAAGGCATGTGATTCTCTGCGAGATTTGTCCTGTCCCAACACGGTATTACTGAGTTGACCCGGACAGAGCCCAGCCTCCCCAGTGTGGTGCTCCAAGAAAGGCGTGTGCCCAACCCCACGGGGCTGGGAGCAAGAGAACTCGGCTGGTAGAGAAGAGTGGATGGATGGATAATCGTTTGAGAGGAGGCTCGATGGTCCTTTGTTCGAGGGGAGGATTTTTGGGTATACGACCAAAGTCCCACATTGAATAGAAGTGGGGAGGATCATGGGTATATAAGGATGGGAAAATATCTCCATTGGTATGAGGCCTTTTGGGGTAAAGCCCATAAGCAAAGCCATGAGGGCTTAGGCCCAAAGTGGACAATATCATACCATTATGGAGATATGTGGTGTCTAGAATCCTTACAGTTATTGTTTTAGCTGTGTTTCCATGTAGGAGCTGATGATGTTCTTTTTGGGATGTGTTTGTCATGAATTCATGTCAATTGTATATGCATTTTTTATGCATGTTAGTGTATATATGTTGTTATGCATGCATTATTATGGTTATATTTATGCATGTATAGTAGGTCATAGATGCATTGTTATATAATTGAATGAATTTTAGGTCGTCATGATGCTGATGTGCTGGTTGAGTTAGAGCAGGAGACGTAGATCATCAAAGTGGAGGTGCAACACTAGACTTCAGTGTGAGAGAAGATCATCATATACGTTTGATGTTTGGAATTCAGGTGTGTAGTTAATGGTTTTTATAAGAATTGTGGTTACTTATATGTTTGTGATTCTATTTTTATTGTGGTTACATGTATTATAAATGTTGGTTGATCAGTGTAGTCATAAGCATGTGTGTCAAATAGTCATGAAGGATAGTAACTTGTTTTTATATGTATGAGGGTTGTGGCCATGCAACTGAGGTCTTGATGTTATTATGTTTTGTGATAATTTGGATTGACCTATGCAGATGATTATGGTTATGACATTCAGGTATGAGTTAATATATTGTGATATTATGTCATACTAATCTAGATTGACTATGCATATGTGATTGTTATGCGTGAATGAAAATTGTTTATGAGTTTATGATGTGAACATGTTAGCTAGTTACTATTATGGATATCATGACCTTATTTATGTTTGAGTTGATATGTTGTGAATTTATACCATGCTAATTTAGATTTATTGTGTATATAAGATAGCCTCCCCTAAGATACATTAAGGTGCGAGTTTTCTTATGTCGTGTACTTGGTGCTTGAATGTTATATTATGTTGTCTATATGGTGTTTGAGTGTTTGGTTTATATTATGTCATCTATATGTTGTTTAAATCTTTGATTAATTTCATGATATGAGTATGCGTCTATAATATGGCATGAGGTAATGATATGATTTTAAGATGGTTGTGTTAACATAATATGTGTTGATACATTGGACATGCACTTGATTGTAATTAGGTGGTATTTGTAGCATTATGTATTATGACCAATGAATTTGACTTGATTGTTGATTATGACATGGTTTTTAGGCTTGGTAAAGGTTTATTTCAAGTTAATATATATGTTGTCTTGATCTTTGTAACATGTGGCTAACGTGTGTTTTTAGTTACAAGTCAGCATGTTTGGAACAACAAGGTAAGATAACTAGTATATTGCTATATTTATTTATGCATTGACAACTATGTGTTTATGGAAGTGTGATATAGGGAATTGCATGGAAAAGATACTGCCATGAAATCTTGGAGAATGCTCAAGCTGAGCTTTCCCTGGGAAACATGGGGACTGAGTCATGGTGTTTGTTTCTAGTCTTTTTCTTTTTGGTATTTTGTGATTTGTTGCTCTTGATTTGTGGGTTTTTTTATGTCTAGTGCAAGGACTTGCCACTTGTTCGTGGTGTCATATTGCTATTGGTTTTCATGGTTTTCTTATAGTTTGTTTCTTTTTATTGCCTTTTGTGTTTTAAGAGTCTTGGGAATTGGTTGGGAAAATAGGAAGTTAATGGAGTTTGGGAAGAGTTTTGTGGAACCCAACAAGTGATGCAAGAATCATATGAAGCTCAATGCATGAGTAAGGGAACTTGAAGGCACGAGTATGATAGTGAATTGGATTCATTTGGTCCATTGGTGCATTAGGGAAATTTTTAGGTCTGAAATGGGACTCCCAAGGAAATTATAAAATAATAGTGGAAATAATAAAATAATATTATATTATATAATCAAACATTAGATGGAAAAAAGAAAAAAAACTATTTTTTCAACTTATTGCCCTATGGGTTTACTCAAATTTCGAGCGGGAGCACTCACTGAATACAAAATTTGATTCCTCATCCAAGGAGTACCCATGTTACATACTTTCGATGGACCCTTTTACACGAAAAAAAATTAAATACATGAAAAACGTGATTGCAATTATATTTTTTCATGTATTTCTCATTTTTCGTGTACTAGGGTCCATCGAAAGTATGCAACATGGGTAATACTTGGATGAGGAATTAATTTTTGCATAAAACTAGTATTCCCACTCAAAATGTGAGGAAAATATTAGGGAGTTAAGTTGAAAACACAAGTTGGAAAAGTAAGTTTATTTTATTATTTTTTAATCTTTTTACTTTTTTACCTCAAAAAGGGTGAATCACCCCCCATGGTTGACATCATCATCTTGAATTTTGTTGGTTCTTATAAAGTTTATTTTGCTTGTAGATTTTTCTTAGGAGGCCCATTTTAGACCTCAAAAGTTCTCTAATGTAAATGGACGGTGGAGGGACAATCATGAGAAAGGTAATCAAGTGAGGTAAAGAAAATAGACTTGTGGCGTCAGATGGCTTGGCTATATTCAGAAATTTTTTTCTTGATGTTATGCATGCATTGCACAAATAAAGGGAGTTTTCATAACCTAGACCTTATGATATCTGTTAATTTTGTTGTGACTATGATTATGTTGATGTTTAGATATGAATATATGTATGTATTTATGTATGTTTTTTACCGAAGGATTCATTAGGATTGTTTTGTACTAGTGTTCACATGTATATATGTATGTATGTAGTTGTATGTCAGGGTATTCAGGGATCATTCTTGTGGAGGAATGATTTCTTATGAAGGTGAATGGCATGAAGAGGTTCCTAGATTATGAGGAATCAAGTGGGAAGAGTAACCATGATAGTTCTCCAAGGTTAGTATCATGTGGATATGAATTGATATTATATGTTTGTAATATTCCTATTTTTATCATATGGATAGGTAATGTCAAGGGATACATCACCAGAATGGAAGAAATGTGATCCGTGGCATGTTAGAACATGCATTAAAAGTGAAAGGACCCTTGAAGCAAGGTTTCTTAATAGAGTCAATGTGTGGTCTATGGATGTGCAATACTACTGTTGTGTATGTGTTGTACATGTTGTACTTGTAATGTAGTGTAAATGGTGTTTATCCAGTGCTATGTACAGATGATGTTGCGTACATCCAATGCTATGTAAAGATGGTGCTGTGTACATGTTTTTTATGAAATTCTATGTATAGATGGTTCTCCTGATATCAGCTCCGGAAGTTTTTTGGCCAAAAGCTCTCTATGTACTATTCTTAAAAAAAAGGGTGAAAATGACTTATTTTGACTCCTTTTTATAGTTTTTAATGAACAAAATATTATTATTTTATTTATTTTTCATTTTTAAAAGGTCAATTTTAAATATTTTTACTTTTTGAAAGCTGATATTTGAAATATTTTGAGTTTTTGTGTAGGATACATGATCTTTGGTGAAAAGAATTATTTTGACATAGAGTATACTTTTATCACTTTTTATGGCTCTGTAAAAATACGAAAAAGAGAAACCTTGGAGTCCTTTTTAAAGCCCTTTTCAAACTCTCAAAACATGAAAATATCATCAAGTACTTGACTATTCGAACTTGTTAAAGTAAATGAACAGTCATCCTTTCAGTATAATTTTACCCCTTTTCCGGACTGAACTGGACTAATTACGAAAAAAGTATACATTGACTAAGCATGGTCAATAGAGTTCTCTCCCACATTATTTCATCCTTTTTCAGTCCTGAGAGATTAAATTTATGAAAAATAACAGCCATGGATTTTACTTGTGTTTTTCTTTTAACTCCCTAAAACTGAAAAATGCCAAGTTTTTCCCATACTGAACTCGTTAAAATTTAACAGTAAAGGACCTGTCGATCACAAACAAGACCGAACCACTCCTTCTTAGGGTTCGATTTTAATACTAATATGGAATCATTTGAAGGATGAGTTTACAAAAAAAAGAAAATGTTATCCTCCTCAAACTTGAAAAAAATAAAGAGGTACTTGCCAGTCACTAGTGGGGGGAAAAGAGAGAAAAAGAATCAAGTTGTCATCCTTATTTAGAAAGACGCATGCCACTCTTGAACATGACACTTTGTCACACTTGTACGTGGGTTAGGAAATCCTTTGCCTAACAGTTAATCGAACCACATTGAATGTATTTAGTTGGTTTCTAGGTATTAGATTTAGTTCAAAAGTTTCCAATCCATCTACAATGTCGTTATGTGTTCAAGAAAAAGTTCAAATAAACCATTCATTGCAAACATTTGTCTCCATTCATGTTGACCATCCCTGAGTCAATATTTGCAAAAATATTTCTTCCAAACTTGATCTAATGGTTTCGTTTCATAGGCTTTCTTGCGATGGATCACTTTCTATAGACATTAGCTCATTATATAGAAAGTTGATTTAGAATCCTATCAGTACCTTGGGATCTGCATGCCCTAATGGTAGGTTTCTCACCTTCGATGATAGGTTGCATCATTGACCTTCGATCAAACGATTTTATGAGTGTCTGACTACAAATCATTCATTCACACTTCATAGATTGTACTGGAGTAATTTGAGAGCCATTTTCATTATTGGTGGTTTCTCTCACACTTGTTAATGGTTCACATCATTCACCGGTAATCAAGTGGTTTCTACCATGTTCAACTTCGACACAATCAATCTTATGGATAGATTCGTACTAGTTTGGGAAGTGGAAGTCAAGACCCTGGATCTAGTTTCCACCATCCAGGTTGCGAGAAGTTTTACTATTCATGATACAATAGACTACTTATGACAGATGGATGCATCAATAATGTGTCTACTTTTGATGTAATATTGAAACCATATCTGTACCAGAACATTTAGTTAGTTTTGATCTGAGTATGGGAATGCCTACCTCAGTGATGATATATATATATTTTCATTGACTGTTTTTACAGGTTTTCGACCGGTGTCTCCAGTCCAATCCTCGGAATGATAAATCACTTCACTCTTTAGAATAACCTCAGACTTCACACTTTAGGGGGCAATCTGTTACACATCATTTTTTCAAAATGAAATTTGACTATTCATATGGGTTTATCACCATCCATATCATGTTCCCTTAGAGGTAAAAAACACTAATGTTCCTAAATCAAGTCTTGGAATTGGAGAAAATCTCTGTAAAACCCTTAAAAGTCTACTTGAATAATTTTTCTAGCCTTTCCCTGCACATGCATTGATGTTCTATCCATAAACTATGCCAAATACCGCATTTTTTTCCACTATTAACTGCGCACCCTCATTAAAATAAAATAAAATAAAAAAGTAAATTCTAGAAGCCTAGTTAGTCGAATATTCTCCAAAATGGAAGCTTCTAGAGTCACGATTAGTTTGAGCTTTATCCATCCACTCATGGAGCTTATCCCTTGGTCTATTGAGCTCAAATCTCTTCATGAGAGGAATCCATCCCCCTCTTTATGGAACTGAAACTACCTCCATTTCCCTATAAGTTGAGCTCAAGTTTTAGGTTGAAGGGTACACACATAGTAGATTGTGAATCATAAAAACTGACTTATATAGTTTCTAAGCTGAAGAGAGTTCATAAGAGTGCATACTTTCTACACTAGTGAGTTGTTGTTGGCATGAGAATGATCACACCCTTGTGTCTATAACTCCATGTTGGTATTTAGAGAGGAAGACTTATCAGACTGAAGGAGAACGATTGTTTAGGACCTCGGGAGAAATTTGTACAACATCAAGGCATCAAGTTGTAGGATTACTCTTTCTATTCAAGATAATACATATGGATCTATTTTTCTCATTGATTTGTTTCTATGTTTATTGGAATAATGTTAATACTTAGACTTCTTGATCACTAAGTTGGATTAGCTTTTTTTATTATTATATGTTGCAGATGCTTTGATTCTTTGTCTGGTCTTTGATTGTAGGTTCTACTCATTCGAGAAACCACTTTGGAGCAATGGGACAAAGGGCTACATCAAACGTTTGGATTTCAAGGTAGGGGCATGTCCTCTCTACTTTATTATTATAATAATCTTTAAATGCAATTAATCTAGAGAAAAATGTTTTCAAATGGATCTTTGTTTCTAGTTACTCCCTGAGTACTAGGGAGATCACTCTTTTCCGCAAGAGGGATTAATCCACGTAAGAACATGCATAATAAAAATTTTATTGTGCATTTTGAGGAAAAAAAATCCATTCTTATGTTAAACCTTTGTTTCTTCTTGTCTCTGCCTTGATTCTTCTTGTTTCTATGACTTCATAATTAGGGATTTTCATTTTAAATTTATAGGGCTTATATTGCTATATATATAGGCGTATGACATCTAACCCGTTGGATGACTTGCAGATTCATATCCTAATCCATGTCAGCCCTTGCATGATTTTTTTTTAATAAGATTTTTTTTAATCGGTGCACCCTGTGTAAAATAGCACACCGGTGCGCTATTTTATTATAGCGCACCAGGTGCGTACTGTTTGATAAAATAAGTTTTTTATTAATTTATGTCTGTGTTAATAGGTTCACTGGTTAACATATAACGCATCGGTTCTCCTTGTTGACAAAGAGAATTGTATGGTGTTTCTACTGTTTTGGCAGTGCATTTATAAGAACATGCCACACCGCCTCCTCCACGACATCTTATGCTACAAATGCTAACACTAGAGATTTTTATTAATTTATTTGTGTTAATCGATGCACTGGTTAACATATAGTGCATAGGGTCTCCTTTTTGACAGAGAGCACCGTACAATGTTTATACTGTTTTGGCGGTGTGTTTATAAGAACATGTCACACCGCCTTCAGTGCATACTATTTGAAAGGCACACAATTTTCTTGATTTTTTATTTTTTTTACCTGAAAAGTTTGTGATTTATTTATAAAATATATTAATGAATGGTATGGTACAGGTTTCATATTGATAAATAAATGGCTAACAAGAGGTCAAGAAACAAATATATTGATAGCACATCGAGAAAAACAAAAAAGGTAAGTTATTTGTAAATTATTTACAAAAATTATTAATTTTGAACTATATATAAGTTTAACTAATATGTATTGTTTACTTTGTATCATGCAGAGCCAAAAAATGATGAAGCTTGACAAGATTATTTCTAATCTAAGACCAGAAGAGTATAAAATTTTGATGGAAAAATTGCAGAAGGATGAATCATGTGAATGAAAAAACACTATCGATCCAATATGAGTTTCTTTTTTTAATTTTAATTAATAATATACTTAAAATATTAGATAACATGTTTCAAACAATCCATTAATGCACATATGTTTAATGTTCTATAAGGACCAACAACGAATAAAATGAATGTTGTTCTAAGAAAAGAAAAAAATGGAACATGCAAATGAAAATGAATTGCTCCTTAGCTCATCTCGAGTGGTGTTGGAGGTTAACGAAAGGGGGAAAAACTTTTACAAAACTTTGAGGGATCTAGTGGAACAAATTTTTAGATGTTATCTCCATTTACAATACAAAAATCAATCCAATGATTCCAAGAACCAAATTTTATTTAAACTACAAGATGAGTTTCCAGAGAATTGGTCAATGAGACATGTCAGACTTTTAATAGAAAAAATGTACAACAAAAAAGAAGGAATGAAAAAGTAATATTCCTTTAAATTTTTTTCTAGAATTATATGTATATATTACTAGAAATAAATCATTTAGAAATATCACTTTTGTTATATTTACTTTTCATATATCAATATAAAAATTAAATAGTTTATTGTCATGTTACATTTTCAGGAATATTATGAAAATCTCAAAGGATGAATGAACTGATATCATAAATATGCCAGTAGGAATGTCTAAAAAGGTGTATAAGGAGATGGTCAAAGAAATGGACATAATTGCATCGCACGAGGAGCCATCTAAACAACATTGTGCTTCAAATGTAATATGTAATCATTGAATTTTTCGATTAGGTACAATAAATAAAAAATTTAGCATTAAATATTAATTTTCAAGCATTTTCTTGCAAAAAAGAAAAGAAAATGGAAACCATTCAACACATCAAACAGGATGACAAGGAAGAAAAGGGTTGATATCTATTTTTTTGAGTAATTGCTACTTCCTTATAACAACTTCATTTTGTATATTTTAAGTTGTTTTACATCAATCATCATTGAATGTCTTCAAACATGTGTTAATATGCAAAGAATAACCATCAGACGAATTGATTGACATTGGTTTAAATATGGGTTTTCAGTATATGTTGACATATCAGAAATTAATTGTGGAATTTGTAAGCATCTATGTTGTTTTACATACCTCCGTATATAATTAATAGAACAAAAAAATATTTTATATTAAATATATGATTTGTTATGGGATATAAAACTTGCAAGAAACAAAATATGGAATTACGCAAACAAATGAATTGTTGAAATATGGCATGAAATTTGGTTTTGAAAGAATGTGTATAGTTAATGAGTCAATTCTTGTTATGTTACATGTTGGCTCCCTGTGATTTGCTAGATTGGCAAGAACAAACATTGCAGGGGCCACAACAGAACCACTTTGGAATCCTAGGACCTAGCCTTCTTAGATTCAGTGAGGGATCTCTCTAATTTAGGTGCTTTTTGATTGATTTATCTTTGTGCTCTTTGTTTTAAGATTTTAGGCTAGTTATTAAGTTTTAAGGACTTGTTTTGGTTTTGGTTGGATTAAATGATAGATTGAAAGATCAATGGTGTGACTGATTGAGAGAAGGTTTCAGTTGAGCAAATAGACTATGAGAAGACATAAATTCATTGGGCAATGGGGTTATAAAAGGATTTAATTGTTCATCAACTCTGCAAGGGCTTTCATAGGGCAAGCTAACTATATCAATTGGATTCTTTAGATTAGGTTGTGATATGAAAAATTTATAATTTGTGAAGGCAGCAAAGCTATAGTCAGTTAAGAATCTTCTAGCTCTACTTAAACAAGAAAAGCCTTTCAAAGTAACTATTTGGAGCAAGTAAAAGGGTAGGACAAACCATAATCCTCTTTGGACAACCTTTAATAAGCAAACTTCTAAGACAACAATCTAGTAATTCAAGAACTACTTTCAAACAAAGAAAACATAGAAGATAATAGTAACAGTGGTCTAAGATCAAACAGAAATAATCTAACCTACTTTTGAAAACTCTTAAAAGACTCTTCAAAGAAACATTTCAAGGAAGTCCAGAGGGCAGGGCATACCTTAAACCTCACTGGTTCAACCTCTAATAAGTACACTTTAAAGAAAATTCCTTGAAAACAATATCTCAAGTCTTACTCAAAGGAACATGGGCTCACCATACTTTCCTTGGTTTCACTCTATTGAATCATTCTTAAGACAACAAGCTAGATACATTTAGAAGGAAATTAAGAATATCCTAATCAAACCTATGTAGAAGAAAACATAAATATAAAGAATACAGACATAATTAGGGTGCTAAAACAACAAATCCTAATCTAAAACTTCTGCTTCTTTATCAGAGAAAGATGAACATAATGGAAGACATAAGAAGAAACAATAACAATTCGGAAAACTTAACCATTGATATAACTCAAGGATCCAGTGAACATGCTTGTATTATTGATGATCAAAATAGTTACAATACTCCAGGCACAACAACTCTATGAAACTTAGAGCTTTCTTCAATTCATCCTAGCACTCCTCAATTAGCTCAACAGCAAAAATCAGTCCAAAAACCATCAAGTAACCAACATTTGTAATGAGGCTCATATGAAATATTTATATGCAAAATGAGGAGGTGTTGCTAAGCTAGGGTGTTTAAATGTTATTTAATACAGGGTTAATGATTTTTGACCTTTGAGACCATTCAAGGCCCAAGGAAAAAATATCTGAAAGAGTTACTCTGAATAATAAATTATGTATTAAGTTCTAAGTTAATTAGGCTGAAATATTTGACTTTTAAGGTTTCGTAATAACTTGTGTAATAACTGTTGAGCTACTTCAAAATATCTCTGACTGAGTAATAACTGCCTGATGCCTTTATAGAGAGAAATAATGCTTGTAGGTGGAAAATTTTTCTTTAGAGAAGTAATTTCTCCTTTGTTGAGTAATTCGAAGTTGGCTTTGGGTAATCTGTCTTTGTTTTGGTCATCAATATTCAGTATTAGGCCTTTAACCTTGATTTAACTTCAATTTTATAAATCACTATCCTTTATCCTTTGTCCTGCTTTATAACTGTTTTTGTCCATATGTCCTTTATCTTTAAGACTTTGAACTTTTACCTTTAATCACTGTTTAAAGGGCTAATCCTCTGTTTATCTTCTTGATCTATAATTATCCCTTTAAGCTTCCTATTCTTCCTTTTCTTCTCTGTCTATATATGTTCTTCATGTGCATGCAGGGTTTCTTCATGGAAGAAGGGTTTGTAACCCATCGATGATCATGATACATTGATGGGTTTAATTCTTTTATGTAAATCCTTGGCCCTTTTGATATGTTTTTTGCCTCTGGATCGTCATACAGAGGTTGTTTTATCATTTAAATGCCTCTTTGGGTTTCAGTCACCATTAAACCTGCAAAAACAAATAAACATTAACCTTTAAAACCTGTGGGATGGGGGTAAAATGCATTTTTTGGGTTTCTGGCGTCAGGGAGCGATTTACAGAGGAACAGAGGGTGCAGGGGAATGATTTTGGAGGCAAAATCATGAAGAAAATCAAGTGAGGGTGAAGAACTTTGAATTTTGGCGCGCAGAGGGAAAAGCGGTTTTGGGAAAACCACTGGGTTTCATCGCGCAGGGTATCAGCGATTTATGGTTTTGGTCCAAATGAATGTGATTCCATGCAGCGCCCGCCACGTGGCAGGGCTAAACCGCCCTTTTCGCATGGACTGGGGCTGTTAAACCCCTTCATCAAAATCCACGCAAAATGCAATCTGGATCGTCGGATCTCGAGGAGCGATATCGACGGTGCAAGTGGAGCCCGAAGATGGGTGTAGGTTTGACGGAGGGAAAAGTGGGGTACAGGTGGCGGACGATGATTGGGGCACGGGATTTTGAGTGGAAGGTGGGGCCAGGTGTGGTGACATGAGCATTTTTGTTAGGTAGCGAGGCTTAGATATATGCAGGGTTTTGTTTATGCATGGGGGAGGAGGGACGACATCCGTTGGATCGGGGGAGTGGGTCTCTGATCAACGGTAGAGGTGGCTCGGGGAAGGATGGAGTGGGATGAGGAAATGAAGGGAGGAGGCAATGTTTGCATGGGGGTAAAGGGCTTAAATAATGGGCGAAGGGAATGGTCTCGTGGGGGTAGAGGGGACCGGGGTTCAAGGAGAAAAGGGCTTAGAAGGATAGCAGAGGGTTGGGATTTAGGGTCACATGGGTAGAAGGTGCTAGGGTTTAAGCAGAAAAAGGGACTTAAGGCCCATATAAAAAAAATTAGCTTTTTTACATAAAAAGAAGAGTTTTTGTAAAAAATTAAAGGGTCCGATAGGCTAAATAGTCAAGTTTAATTAATGAAAAAGGGGTTTTTTCATTGTTTTTAGGGATTTTTAGGATAAAATGATGCATGAGGGGGGATTTTTTGAGGGTTTTTAGAGGAGGAAAAAGGTGTTTTTAAGGGGTGTTAGTGGAGGGATGAATGAGGTAATTTAGGCCCAAAAATGGAGTTTTCTTTAGAGCAGCAGGGTGAGAATTTGAGGAGGCATAAAGGTAAGGAAGAAGTAGTGAAAGATAGTCAATTTTGTAGGATGATGAAGGCAGTGGGACCTCTAAAGATAGATTATGGGCAAGTAATGCTATTTTTAGGTGCTTGTAGAACATAGACAATCATCTAGTGAAATCTATAGGATACAGGAGGATAACAGTGGCTCTAGCTGGGGAGGGTAGCTCCTTTACAAGGTGTCAAGAACCTCAGAAAATAGATCTTTGGGAGAAGTAGAACAGTGCCTTGATTTGCACCTTGACAAACCTCCTTTGACTTGATGATATACTGCTTTGGAATTATGATCTGAAATATTTGAATCATAACATGATTAATTCCAACTCAACCTCCACCTACCCATCACACTAGTTCTAACATTTTTTCTTCTTCTTTGTGTGAATTTGGACTAGCAACTCTTTGACATTTTATTTTTGAAAACAGAAATAAACTATCTATTCCTATCCTTATTTCTTCCAAGAGTTCAGATTAAACTGTTGAACTCTTTTATTTTCTACCTAAACTACTTGGTTGCCAAGATTAAACTGTTTGGAAGCCTTTATTCTCTAATCTAAAACATAAAATTAAAAACATAACCAAATCAGGATTAGACAGTCTGATTTGTTATGAGAAATGATACTTTGTACAAATATGCATACAGAATCAATTTTTCAGAATCTTCAACACAAAACTTTGGGGGCTAAAATTTGGAATTTTCCTTTTATCCCTCTCTTCTTGCTTGGTTTAGATTTTGAGCTTTGGAACCAATTTTCTAATCTAATCTAGTTTACTGATAAGCCAAGTTTAGACAGTTTGGCAAATCCTCATTCACTAACATATCAACAGAAATTTAAAGCATGGTTTAAATCAGGATTAGACAGTTTGATTAACCATGGTTGTGGCATTTGAACAAATTGCACACTAACATTATTTGCATAAAAAGTAAATCTAGAAAGATAAGGCTATGATTTTCCATTAGTAATGCATCCTTATCTATCTCTTTGGTTCTGTTTTGAGCAGGTGGAACCAATATCTTTATGTTTTCCTAATCTATCTCTTTTTGATAAGTCAAGTCTGAACTAATTTTGACAATCATTGTTTCTACTAACTTATCAACATAAATTTAAATCATGTTCAGCCATGATTAGGCTAGATGACTGAACAAGGTATCATTTTTAAATCAGCAGTGGAATTTAAGCTTGCACACTTTCAGAAGTACTATTTTTTAGGTATGGGGCTGTACATTTTCTTTTTTAGCCCTATTTTTCTTTGTTTTTTATATTTTTGTACTTATCTTTCCTTTGATTTTTTATTTAAACAATGTTATATACAGTGGATAAATCTTTAAATTTGTCATTTCTAATGGAAATAATGTTTGAGCATCCTGCCATTGACATGACCTCCAAAAAGTTCTATTCCATCCATTTCTTGTAAGAAAAATGCATTGTTTCCTCTGGAAAAGTGGATAAGATAAGGACCTTTCCAAAAAATTTCAAACTTACCATGTTTTCCTTTGTCTTCTCTCCTAAAATCCCATTTGAGCACTTTTTCACCAATTTTGAAGTCATCTGCCTTTGTCCTTCTGTCAAGCAGCTTCTTGATGTTTTCTTACACTTGTTGTGTTCTGTTATAGACCTCATCTATTGTTTGCTACAACTGTATGGTCTGATTTATCCTTCTTATCATGTCATTTTCTTCATACTGCACCTCCTGGATCAGCTTCATGACTGGTACTCCTAGGTTTGTTGGAAAAATTGCATCTGCTCCATAAACTAGCTGATTGGGAGACATTCCAATGGATTTCTTGCATGTTAACTTGTCAGCCCATAATGCATGTACTAGCTTGTTGTGACATGACTTCTGATTTCCCTCCAACAACTTCTTGATGATGTTTATTAGACTTTTATTTGAGGATTTTTCCAACCCAATACCTCGAGGGTAATAAGCTGTGGAATGACCCAATGTGATATGATATTTGTGGAAAAATTCCGCCATCCTTTTGGATCTAAAGGCAACTGCATTGTTAGTGATAACCTTTCTTGTACACCCAAATCTAGACAAAATATGGTTTTCGAGGAATTTAATGATGACTAGATCAGTGGCAGTTCTAGAAGGGATGGCCTCTATCCATTTTGTACAGTAATCAGTTGCTATGAGGATCCATTTATGTTGGGAAGATGAAGAAGGATGGATTTCCCCAATGAATTCTAGGCCTCATTGTTGAAAAGGAGCTTCAACAGAGATAGGTTGCAGAGGTAAGGGTAAGAGTTTTCTTTTGCCTTCAAAGATTTGAAATTGGTGGCCAACTCTAAGGATTTTTTTTACAGTTGTCTTCCAATAGAGGTGGCCTCCACATTCCCCTTCATGAAACTCATGTTTGATCTTCTCTGCATCATTCTCAGGAAAACATTTAAGAAATAAACCACTAGCATTTGATCCAATATAACCATTTATCTATAATGCAGTAATTTAACTTTATAAATCTTGCCTTTGTTTTAGATAAACCAGGAGGAACATTAAGATAGAAGATAACATACAAAATATCAGCATACCAAAGTGAATTTAGCAATAATTCCTCAACATGAGGGGTTGTGCATTCTTCTTGTTCTTCTAAAACATCAATCATGTTCATATCTAAGGCTTTGAGGTTTGATTCAGCCATAAGTTTTGCAAGTCCTTGTCCTTTTATCAGTTTGGTAGGTTCTAATTTCCAAGTCATATTCTAATATCACAGAAATCCACTTACCTATTTTTCCATCAGGATCTTGTGTCAAAATGTCTTTGACAACTGTGTGTGGGACAAATGCAATGATGTGTGAGTGTAAAATGTAAACTCTAAAATATTTCAAGGCTTTAATTAAGGCAAATGCCTGCTTTTCCATTATGTTTTATTTAAGAGGAGCATCTCTTAAAGCCTTGCTAAAAAATGCATTCGACTGCTCTTGTCCCTTTATGTTTTTCTGTAGTAGGACAACAGCAACTATATTTTCTAATGCAAAGGAGAAAATGAAGAAATCTTTTTTGAAACCAGGGCTAATGAGAACTAGTGTTTGAGTGAGTGCTTGTTTAACCAGTTCAAAGGATTTATTTGCTTCAATGGTCCATTTTACTCCTATTTCCTTTTTAAGCATGTTTGTTATGTTTCTAAGGATTTCAGCTAAGTTTGGTATGAACCTTCTTAAGAAATTAATCTTTCCAATGAAAGACTGCAGCTCTTTGATGTTTCTAGGATGGTTGATTTTCAATATGCCTTCAATCCTTTTTGGTTCTATTTTTATTCCCACTTCAGATATAATATGGCCTAGAAGTTTACCTTCTTGGAGGCAAAATAAAGTTTTCTTGGGGTTTAAGGATAGACCATACCTTTTGCGTTTCTCAAAGAATTTCCTTAAGTGAGAGAGATGTTCTTCATTTGTTTTGGAATACACATTGATGTCATCTAAATATATCATAATGAATAAGCCTATCTCTTCTGAAAAAGCAATATCCATGGCTCTTTGGAAAGTGGCACCAGCATTCATTGAACCAAAAGGAATTTTCACATACATGAAAGTACCCCAAAGTGTAGTGAAGGTTGTTTTAAGTTGATCATCAGGATGTACCAGCACTTGGTTGTATCCTAAAAAGCCATCTAACAAAGAAATTCTTTTAGAACCTACTACCCTTTGTAAAATATGATCCATTTTGGGCAAGGGGTAGTTGTCCTTTAAAGAGGCTTTGTTTAAGTTTCTAAAGTCTATACAAAGCCCTATTTCTCCTATTTTCTTCATCACAGATACAAGATTAGATACCCAGTCTGAGTATCTCAATGGGAATATGATTCCAACATTATACATTTTCTTGATTTCTTTCTCAACTAGGGGTAATTGCACAGGGTTTATTCTGCGAAATTTTTTTCCAAAATGTTTCTGGTTTTCTTTGAGGGGTATCTTATGCTGGATTATCTCTGTATCATATGATTTTAATTCTTCATAACTCCAAGCAAAAACATCAGAAAATTCTGTAAAAAGCTCAAGATATTTCAGTTTTATATGAGCTGGCAGTGTTTTGGATAATTTAATCATTTTGGGCTTTTCTTTACTGCCTATATTGCACTCTTCTACTTCAGTTTTACTGGGTTCCATTTTTGGCTTTTTAGCAACATCATTGAAGTCAAACAATTCTTCTAGAGGAACCAATCCCTTTGGCAAGTTATCAATGTGAAACTGCAGCACTTCAAAATGTTCTTGTTCTAAATTAGTGCTCAATTTTGCTTTCTGTGGGTGTTCTCTAGCTAACATATTTATATCAGCAATGTTAGGAGTTTTTTCTTCATAAGTTTTTTCCTCAGTAGGACAGTCTTCTTCATACTCTGAGTCTGAATTGGCCATTTCAAACCCGTTTCTGAACTGTAGGAAATCCTCTATTTATTTATATCCTTCAAAGACTTGTCAATATTTGATATTATCAGGGAATGATAGTCTATATTTAACTTGGACTGTGTATTGTTTGCTCTCATAAGGCTTCTGACATGAACTAGCAGCAAAGGCTAAACCATTGGCAAGAAAGTTTTGGTTTCTAGGGATAAAATTAAGCTCATATTCTGTGAATGTTTTCAAAAGGTCAACAACAACATATCTATAAGCTTGTAATCTTGGATGCTTGGCAGTGTATTCTCCTTTCACTTGTTTGATAATCAATTCTAAATCTCCATGAATAGTTATCCTCTTGGCTCCTAGTTTTCTTAATAATTGTAGTCCTAAGAGGAGAGTTTCATATTCAGCTATGTTATTTGTGCATTGAAAGTTTAGTCTGTATGAATGGCCCTCAGCATGATTATTCTCCGTGTTATGTACCCATGTGCCTGCTCCTGAACCAATTTTGCTACAAGACCCATCAAAACTCATACTCCAAAGAGGTTCATGTTCAGATTTGTTATTAAAGTCATTTCTGTCCTCTTTGGTATGTTTGTCATAGCTGCCACTATGTTGTTTTTTAGGGTCTGCACTATGTTCAGTCTTCTCTTGGTCCTCATGGTTTACATTGGGTTGGGGATTTTCTATTTTTTTCTCATGGAAAGAATTATGTTGATGACTAGTTTGCCGCCTAGGATCTTCCTTGTGTTTGTTGTGATTTTCCGAATTAGCAAATTGTTTTGGACTTTTCTTATTTTCCCCCTCTTTTCATATTATTAGTTTGTCACCTACTTCCCCTTGCTCATTAATATTATCATCATTATAGAGAATGAATGAGTCAAGGTCTGTATGAATAGAATAAAGTGGGGAATTATCTGGTTTTTCTTGACTACTAACCATGTATTTCATGTGTGTTTCCCTATATAGTCTTCTTGGTTGACTAAAAAAAGGGATGGTTGCATAAGTCATATCCATGTGGAGGGTACCTTGGAGTTTAGCACCTCATGACCTTGAAAGGAGCATGCCATATTTAGGAGGTATATCAGCCACTACAATGTCCATCACTAAGCTCTTGGCTGGTATTTGTGCTAATTTTACACATAAAACTTTGATTAGGCCTAGACATTTAAATCTATTGGAATGAAAAGAGTATAAATCATTGTATGGTATAGTTATTTAAAGGCCTACTCTTTCCAGTACTACTTTAGGCATAAGGTTATGGGAGGCTCCTGAGTCGAGCATGGCATTGTGCAAAATCTTATCATGGATGTTGAGACTGACATAGAAAGGAGGGATACCTCCTTCTTGAAATTTTCCTTCCACCTCTGGTCCAAACAAAAGCTCAAGTGTGTCATCAGTCACATTGATAGAATCAATTTGTTCTCCTATGTTTAAAGCTCTCAAAAGTTGGGTTTTATATATATCTTGGGTGACTAAGTCAGTAAGAGGAATAGGGATCCTGATTTTAGCAATTTCACTCTCTATGCTGAAAGGTATCTGAGTTTTTAACATGTTTAAATCAACCTTCTTAGTCACTGTTTTCTCAGCAAAATCAGCTTGCTGGTTTTTATTATGGACAACAGTTAAAATGGTTTTACTAGGAGAATTTTCTGAGTTGCTAGTGCTACTCTGGTCACCACTAGGTTTTTCATAATTTTGGGTGCTTTTTCCTTTGTTTTTATTAGAACTTTCAACCATTATTTTATTGTTTTCTGCTGTCTTTTTTGAAAGGTTTTTTAGGATTGTTTTTAGCAGAAATTTAAGAGGTTTTCTTTTTTAGAGTGTCTTGATTCTTTTTACTCCTAAGGTCATATTGTTTGTGTACTTCCATTATAGCATTTTCAAAGCCTTGTTTTTAATCTTCAGATTTTGGGATTTCTTCATCAAAGGGTGTGTATATGCCTTGTTCTTCTTTAGTGAGGAAAACAATATCCTCATTGTTTACTCCCAATAAGTTTATATGATCTTCCTCTGTTTCTTCAATCACTCCCTCATCCTCATCAGCACAATTTTATTGGAAATGAGGTCTGACTTGCTGATCAGGGCCTCTTTGTCTTATTTGAGGTGGATTCCTTCTAAATTTTTGGTTCTAATTTTGATTTTTATTTTGAGGAGTTGTTTGGTTCTCTTTAGGATAAGCTCTCTCATTCATGTTTATTCTCTCCATCATCCTTTCCATGGTTCTAACCAGACTATCAATTTTGGAATCTGATGTGGAGGGTCCAGCTTCATATTTGTATGTAACCTTTTTCTCTGCTTTCAATCTGGCCCTTCTGGCATTTAGGTTAGTTTCTACACTTACTTCCCCTTTTTGCATGTCTTCTAATGTGGGGGTTCTCTCTCCCTTAATTGATAACACATGTCTAGGTCAAATCCCTCAGGAAACTTTATTAAGGCTAAGCCTTGTGGCAGTTTCATTTGTGGAGGGAGTGCTTATAGACACTATTGAATCTAGTGCAATAATCTTGGAGACTCTCTCTAGCATTTCTTTTAAGATCATTGTATTATGATAGAATTTGAAGGGAGTTTCTCTTTACTTCCCATTTGTTTAATAATAATTGATGGAAAGTAGGTAGGTCATTGATACTATTAGGGGTTAAGCCTTTAAACCATTTTCTTGCTTATCCCCCTAAACTTTGAGCAAACATTCTAAGTTGAACAGTTTCATCATCTATTTCTTATCTGTCAAAGTAGTCATTCATTCTGTCCACATGTTCTTGAGCTGTGGTAGAACAACTAGCATCATATAATGGAATTTTGGACTGATAGTCCAGTGTCAGAACAACTAGAGGTAAATGAGGGACTAAGGGAGCATACCATGTTGCCATGATATGAACTTGTGGAAACAGTGGAGGATTGACAAGTGGAGGAAGGTGATGAAGTGGAGTGGTTTGAACATTGGGTGTATTTATGGGTGTAGCTAAAGTACTTGGACCAGCTAAGTGAGGTTGAGAAGATCTAGGATGAGAGAAGCCAAAGTTATGGAGAAAATGGAGATCAGGAGGAGTGGAAGGAGAGGCTTCCCTACTACTACTTTGTGGTGAATCTACAAGCTCAAGGTTTATCTAGTGTATACCACTTTGTGACTTGGTTCTAGATAAGCTTCTTATATGAGGTAAGTCAACTTGGGTATTTTGCAATTTTACAAGGTTTTTAGGAACATAACTTGCTCTTAGGATGGATCTGACAATAGTTGGAATTTCAGATGTAGGGAAATTTCTAAGAATGCTTTCAAGATTTTCAACTATTACAGAAGGATTTGGGTCAGGATGGGATCTGGTATGGATCCTTCTAGAAGCCAGGATTTTGGACCCAATAGGTCAGAAAGGTTTTTAGAGATATAACAGTCTTAAGAGACAAACCAAACTGAAAAAGAGATACTTAATCCACAAGTACTCTTGACTGGGTATTGTTCAATGTTTTGATGATAGGGTAAGTTTCCCAATGGAGTTAATGAGAATTAGTGGAGTCACCAAGTGTAGGATTTTCACTTGTCTTATAGGACTAGTTGTTGTCCAGCATCAACAATCAGGAACTAATCTTGGCTGACACTTGAATCATTTTAAACTAATGAGGTTTTCTGAGTTTGAGTGAATTTGAAATGCTTATTACTCAATTATTCCCCAGTATGGTCGTCACTATGTTGGCTCCCTATTATTTTCTAGATTGGCAAGAATAAACATTGCAGGGGACACATCAGAACCGCTTTGGAATCCTAGGACCTAGCCTTCCTGGATTCAGAGAGGGATCTCTCTAATTTAGGTGTTTTTTGACATATTTATCTTTGTGCTCTTTGTTTTAAGATTTTAGGCTAGTTATTAAGTTTTAAGGACTTGTTTTGGTTTTGGTTGGATTAAATGATAGATTGAAAGATCAATGGTGTGACTGATTGAGAGAAGGTTAAGGCTGAGCAAATATATTGTGAAAAGACATAAATTCATTGGGAAATGGGGTCATAAAAGGATTTAATTGTTAATCTTCTCTGCAAGGGCTTTCATAGGGAAAGTTAACTATATCAAATGGATTCTTTAGATTAGGTTGTGATATGAAACATTTATAAGTTGTGAAGGTAGAAAAGATATAGTCAGTTAAGAGTATTCTAGCTCTACTTAAATAAGAAAATCCTTTCAAAGTAACTGTTTGGAGCAAGTCAAAGGGTAGGACAAACCATAATCCTCTTTAGACAAGCTTTAATAAGCAAACTTCTAAGACAGCAATCCAGTAATTCAAGAACTACTGTCAGACAAAGAAAACATAGAAGATAACAGTAAGAGTGGTCTAATGTCAAACAGAAATAATCTAACCTACTTTTGACAACTCTTAAAAGACTCTTGAAAGCAACATTTCAAGGCAGTCCAGAGGGCAGGGCATACATTAAACCTCACTGGTTCAGACTCTAATAAGTACACTTTAAAGAAAAGGTCTTGAAAACAATATCTCAACTCTTACTCAAAGGAACATGGGCTCACCATACTTTCCTTGGTTTCACTCTATTGAATCATTCTTAAGAAAACAAGCTAGATAAAATTAGAAGGAAATTAAGAATCTCCCAATCAAACCTATGCAGAAGAAAACATAAATATAAAGAATATAGATAGAAATAGGGTGCTGAAACAACAAATCCTAATCTAAAAATTAATCTAAAACTTTTGCTTCTTTATCAGAGAAATATGAACATAATGGAAGACATAAGAAGAAACAATAACAATTAGGAAAACTTCACCATTGATATAGCTCAAGGATCCAGTGAACATGCTTGTATTATTGATGATAAAACTAGTTACAATACTCCAGGCACAACAACTCTATGAAACTCAGAGCTTTCTTCAATTCAGCATGGCATTCCTCAATTAGCTCAGCAGCAGAAATCAGTCCAAAAACCATCAAGTAACCAACATTTATAATGAGGCTCATATGAAATATGTATATGAAAAATGAGGAGGTGTTACTAAGCTATGGTGTTTAAATGTTATTTAATATAGAGTTAATGATTTTTTACCTTTGAGACCATGCAAGGCCCAAGGCAAAAATATCTGAAAGAGTTACTCTGAATAATAACTTCTGTATTAACTTCTAAGTTAATTAGGTTGAAATGTTTGAATTTCAAGGCTTTGTAATAATTGTTGAGCTGCTTCAAAATATCTTTGATTGAGTAATAACTACCTGATGCCTTTATGGAGAGAAATAATGCTTGTGGGTGGCAAATTTGTCTTTGGAGAAGTAATTTCTCCTTTGTTGAGTAATTCGAAGTTGGCTTTTGGTAATCTTTCTTTTTTTTGGTCATCGATCTTCTGTATTAGGCCTTTAACCTTGATTTAACTTCAATTTTATACATCACCGTCCTTTATCCTTTTTCCTGCTTTATAACTGTTTTTTTCCATTTTTCCTTTATCTTTAAGCCTTTGACCTTTTATCTTTAATCACCATTTAAAGGGATAATCCTCTGTTTATATTATTTATCTATAATTAGCCCTTTAAGCTTCCTATTCTTCCTTTTATTCTCTGTCTGTATCTGTTCTTCGTGTGCATGCAGGGTTTCTTCATGGCAGAAGGGTTTGTAACCCATCGATGATCATGATACATCGATGGGTTTAATTCTTTTATGTAAATCCTTGACCCTTTTGATATGCTTTTTACCTTTCGATCGTCATCCAGAGGCTGTTTTATCATTTAGATTCCTCTCTGGGTTTCGGCCACCATTAAACCTGCAAAAACAAACAAACATTTACCTTTAAAACCTACGGGATGGGGGTAAAATGAATTTTTTGGGTTTCTGGCGTCGGGGAGCAATTTACAGAGGAACAGAGGGTGAAGGGGAATGATTTCGGAGGTGACATCATGAAGAAAATCAAGTGAGGGTGAAGAACTTTGAATTTTGGCACACAAAGGGAAAAGCAGTTTTGGGAAAACCACTGCGGTTTATCGCACAGGGAATCAATGGTTTATGGTTTTGGTCCAAACAGCTGTGATTCCATTCAGTGCCCGCCACATGGCAGGGCTAAATCACCCTTTTTGTGTGGACTAGGGCCGTTAAACCCCTTCATCAAAATCCGCGCGAAATGAAATCTGGACCGTTGGGTGTCAAGGAGCGAGATCGATGGTGTGAGTCGAGCTCGAAGATGGGTGCATGTTTGAGGGAGGGGAAAGTGGGGTACATGTGGCGAGTGATGATTGGGGCACGAGATTTTGAGTGGAAGGTGGGTCCAGGTGTGGTGATGTGAGAATTTTTATCGAGTAGCAGAGCTTAGTTATATGCAGGGTTTTGTTTATGCATGGGGGAGGAGGGACGACAGCCGTTGGATCAGGGGAGTGTGTCTCTGATCAACGGTGGGGGTGGCTCAGGGAAGGATGGAGTGGGATGAAGAAATGAAGGGGCAGAGGCAATATTTGCATGGTTGGAAAAGTCTTAAAGAATGACCGAAGGGAATGGTCCCGTGGGGGTAGAAGGGACTGGGGGTCGGGGAGAAAGGGGCTTAGAAGGATAGCGAAGGGTCGGGGTTTAGGGTCACATGGGTAGAAGTAGCTGAGGTTTAAGCGGAAAAATGGGCTTAAGGCCCATATACAAAAAAGTGGGGTTTTACCATAAAATCATAGTTTTCGTAAAAAATGAAAGGGTCCGAGAAGCTAAATAGTCAAGTTTAATTAATGAAAAAGGTGTTTTTCATTGTTTTTAGGGATTTTTAGGAGAAAATGATGCATGAGGGGGGATTTTTTGAGGTTTTTTAGAGGAGGAAAAAGGGGTTATTAAGGGTTGTTAGTGGAGGGATGAATTAGGGAATTTAGGCCCAAAAATGGAGTTTTCTTTCGAGCAGCAGGGTGAGCATTTGAGGAGGCATAAAGGTAAGGAAGAAGTAGTGAAAGATAGTCAATTTTATAGGATGATGAAGGCAATGGGACCTCTAAAGATAGCTGATGGGAAAGTAGTGATATATTTAGGTGCTTGTAGAACATCCACAGTCATCTAGTGAAATATATAGGATACAGGAGGATAAAAATACATTTCTTTTCGATTTACATTGATGTATATTATTTAATATTGCAATTTTCATTATTCTCAGCCAATGTATATACACTCATTACAATTTATTTTTATGTTTGTAGATGGAACTTGAAGAAGAAGAAAACAATTAACACATTGAACAAAGCATTCCTCAAAATAACCCAATTCATGGAAGTATCTCGAGAAGGGACAATAGTTCTAGCAAAGAATGATGATCAATATGTTTGGATATCAAAGAAAGACATTGTATTTTTTGAAATATTTTTCTGTGAAATCAAACATTTTGTTTAATGTAATGGACATAGTGTCCCAATTGAAAGACAAAGGGATACCAATAGTTGTCACATTTTGTACGACAAAGAGTGTCTTATTCATATATATATAATAAAATATGTTTTAATTTATTCTATTGTGTTCTCCATTGTCGCTGTGAAATGTTACACCATTGATTAAATATATGGATGATTAAATATTATAATGAAGAGATGAAAAATATGATGATATGATATAAAAAATAAATCCATACATCATATTAAAATGCACTAATGTTAAAAATTTAATTGATATGAATAATGTTATAATATATGTGTCAACTTTTGATGAATAATGAATTTTAAAAAATCAGAATAATTTCATTGTCACAGGTCGACGTTTCTAAAAAATAAAAAATGAACACCGGTGTGTGTTAGTCACTACCCACCAATGCGTTTGTAGGATACTCCATACTAGTGCATTTATACGACCTATGGGAACTGCACAAATACAAATACTAGTTAGAATGTCGAGTGCTCTTTATCGACGACTACCTCCTCGGCGGTCTGATATGTGTTGCATGCACCAGTGCAATTTGTATTTAACGCGTCGATGAGTTTTTATAACTTAATGGTCCAGTGTGTTTTATCACCTACAGGGACCGATGCATTTTTACACCTTAACGACCCAATGCATGCACCTTCCATTGACCTGGTGCGATTAGCTGGATGACATGCATTGGGTCATTTGTAATCACCCTGAGGCGTCTGAAATTTATTTTTCGTCCCGGTGCTTGGTAGGTTTACAGTACCGATGTGTTCACGGTACAACGCACTGGTGCGTTGACACCTGATGCGCGCACCGATGAGAAAAACATACGTAACAACCTCCGATTGCCCAATTTTTTTTGTTGTGTTGAAATTTCGTTAGAAACTCCACCAAAACCTCCGTTACCGAAAACGAATGTTGTAAAATTATTTTTTTTGACAATTTTGGCCAATTTTATAACACTAAAAGCCTCCTTTACAACCTCCGCTAGAGGGTCTTTTCCTTGTAGTGATAGTACATTTCCCTTTAACTCCAACCTCAACTGGGTTTTCCTCAAAAATGACATGCATGAGTTATTTATGAGTGAATTATCAGTTATCTGATTGATCACCGCATGTGAATTAAATCTAATTTAATTCACTTGACATTTCACTAGTCCCTCCATTAGTTAGAACTAGTTAAACTAATTTTAAGTCAAATAAAGTAATTTAATTAATTATAACTCAAAATAAAATCAACAAGGGCTCCTAAAAAGTAGGAGACACTCTACATGCCTCTAGTTTGACCTTCAACTCGAATTAACTGAACCAAATAAGTATTCCTAAGTTAGTTAACTCATACAATCTATCATGTGGTGTGGAATTACAATTTCCTTATAATTTAATTAGGGGAAAATTAAATTAGAAGCTTCTTCTTGTTGCCATTTTCAATATTTTTGGTTTCAAATTTCAACAGGGAGGATGTCTCTTGGAAAGTAAATCTGAGGCTGACCTTACCTTTCTCGATGATAGCACTCCTGATGACTCTTCTTTTGAGAACCTTGAGGAAGGTGATCCCATGAGCTCCTTGGAAGATGACATTGGAGAATATTTCCACATTGAAAAGGAGGAATGTGAAATTGTCGAGCCCCAATTTTTTCGTGCTCCCATTTATGATACTTAAAAAGAGGATGAGGTTGAGATTGGTTTTCCCTTTCTCCCAAGAATTACATGGGATGACATATCCATCAATACCCTTGGGTAGGAGAATCACTATTTTCCCTTGCATGAAGAGGGGAAATTGGAAGTAATTGATTTTCCTTTTAAGGAGAACCCAATATTTGATGCTAATAATGAAAAAAAGGATGGGGATCCTACCTATCCTCCTTATGATTATATATTCAAATAACTAGACACTTTTGATTATGATTTTGGGGAAGGAAAACCCATTGAATATGACACTTCACGCTCCCCTTTTTTTCATCATCTTGAGTCTTCCTCAAGTGAGTCCCTCACCCCTTGTCATGAGATCCCAAGTGACCATGATCCCTCTCCCTTGTTTGAGTAGACTGTCAAGTAAAAGCCACTCATTGAGTATTCTTTATCTCCTTGGTAACCCCCTTAGGGTCATGATCAATCTATAATCTCCCCTTTCCAGTGTGATAATCATGGGAAACCTACTTGTGTTTCTCCATCTCATCATTTTTCCCATCCTACTAATCATCACCTTATAGAGGCCATTATGATGTAAATGATAAGGACCATAATGGAAACAATATGCCTGAGGTTGCCATCCCTCAAATTTTTATGAGCCTAATCATTGTTATCTCTATGTGTTGGTTAGAAGAGAGGATCTCATGGACTAGACTGCATCATTTTCTTACCTCTTCTCGTGTGATCATCCATGTGTGAGAATTCTATTTTCCTACCTCACATTGGCCTTATCATCCATGTGATTCTATCCACATTCACTTCGGCATTTTCTACACGAGTAATCATATAGGTTAGCATACTTATATTGATTTGATGATATGTTGGTTTCATTTCCTTTATGATTACACTTAGTATTAGCATTGTACTATATGCATGTTAGAGCAGGATGCATCACATGATGATTTTTACATTATAACTAATGTCATATGATATTTCTCATGGTAGATTAGTAACATTTAGATTAAAATTTGCATGTTTTATTACTTGTTTATTTTATTTCCTGAAATTAAGCATGGGTGACCATAACACAGAGTGAAAAACATGTTGCCCCATGGTTTTATTCATTGATATGAGGTAACAGGTCTATGGTGACGAATATATTGTCAGAGTTCTTGTGACCTCTCGTTTGAGTAGCTTCACCCATTTATTCAATAAATCACGTCCCAATTGGAGCCATATGTTACCCACCACTTTGTGGGTGATATCCCTAGGACAGAATTTTTCTCCAAGGTGGTCCTTAGTCTGCAGCCAGTAGCCCCTTGCAGCCACCAACCAGTTCATTCTGCCATTTCTCCACCACCTGAGCTAGCCATGTTGTCCCTCACCCATCTATCATGATCGTATGTTAGAATGTGGGCCTCCCGAACCTTAAGGTATGCCTTGTCATTTGGTAATTGAGTATTGAGTTTTCTTATCATGGACACTCTTGGGCATGGATTAATGGGGGGATTTGATAGAAAGAGTGGGCTAGGTTTGTGCTTCTATCCCCTAGACCTATTTGGATGTTACCCTTGGATCTTAGTTCTATGGGATCTCCTTTACTGACCATTTAGTTTTAGGGTGGTATTACATGGGAAACCTCGATTTTGGTTGTGTGGTCTCGCTCCTTCATCCACACATATCACTCCCATTCAATTTATTATAACCTCATTCATCATATTTCCCACCTGGGTCCACATGTCCTCAATGGGTCCACATAGATAAACTCCGTTTCCCTTCCCTTGTCTCCATTTTCATATTCTGCAGATTAAATATGCCCTCATGAGGTTGAAGCAAGAAAAGAAAAATGAAAGCTCCAAAATACACATTGGTTAGGAAAATATACCTTAATATGAAAAATATTGTGGGAGAATATATTTAGCACATGGGAAAACCTTGATTTTGGTTGCGTGGTCTCGCTCCTTCATCCACACATATCACTCCCATTCAATTTATTATAACCTTATTCATCATATTTGTATATGTTACTCCTGATCTTAGTTCTCACGACTTCCTTAACATTTATATTTAGTTTTTAGGTAGGAATATGGGAAAACTACTTATTAAGTGTAATTTCCTTCATCCACACATATCACTCCCATTCAATTTATTATAACCTCATTCATCATATTTCCCACCTGGGTCCACATGTCCTCAATGGGTCCACATAGGGATAGCCTACCCTTCCCCTTGCCCCGCCTTGCTCCAGGCTTGGAAATATGCCCCAGAGGTTGAAGCAGTTGAAAAGAAAAAGTAAAAGCCTAAAATTACACATTAAGTAGGAAAATATACCAGAATATGAAAAATATTGGTGGGACAAACATATTTAGCGCATGGGAAAAATATAATGCATGATATCAACCCCATACCCATAGCCATCACACTAGTTCCATTGTCCCTAGATGAGCCTCCTTTATCATTAGGGAACCCATGATTTTCCAAACCCCGGGTGGGTAATGAACCATTGTACCTTAAAGGGGGTATCCACTTCTATATCTTACACATCATGTTCTTATCCTTTGAGCCCCGAGCATTTAATCAAAGAAAAAATCATAAAAGGAAAAAGGAATATAAATTTGGGTGGAAAAATCAAGGTCGGGGCACCTCATGTACCATGATTGCTCCCTCTTATACATTACAAGCCCAAGTGTGGGCATCCCTTATTCTAGCTACCGTTGTACCCTGATGTGTGGCCTAGGATTTCCCCTTTCGTTCCCTATTCCATCCACCACTTTATGACATTCCACAACCATTTGAAAGGTGTACCTTGGACATATTATCCCCTCTAAAGGAAGAAACCACCTAATAAGGTACTTAACTAACCCCCTTTGGAGATTGGAGACATTAGCACATGCGAAAGCCCACTATGGAAGGGCATGCCATTATGATATGTCCACTTGGTTTCCATGGTTTGTAAGCTCATTCATTCAATTGATTTAATTACTTGTTGTGTTGGAGAGCTAGGGGATGCATTGGATCTTATAGAGGATTGGAGATGGTTTCCATTTTGGTTTTGGTCCCCCTATACGGGGTCCTCACTCTCTATAGGGCTACATTGCCACATGTAGGGTGTGTGTAGAGAGCCATGGGTCTCCAAAGTAGTATACATCACTCCAGAAATCCCTAGATATGTTCAAATATTGCTCGAGATTCACCTATTGGACGAGGAATATGCACCTCTTCCACCATGCCCAGTCGGCCCCAAAGTTGCACAATACACTTGGCAGGTGACATAGAACTTGTACGCTAATGTAGCATCATTTAATCCATCATCTGAGCCCTTACAAATGGTCTACATGCATCTTTGACATACTTGGAGACCCATGAGGTTATTTTTGTTCCCCCACACCCACTAACAGAACCACGTGTTTATTGTTTGGAGAACAAGGATCCACCCCCTTTTCCATCAATTTTGATAGTCCCATTCATCATAATGTCACTTATGGACTTCATTAGGCCTCTTAGAGGGCCCAAAGACATGCATTAATCATCATTTGACCTATTTAGAGGCTTATTACTTTGTTTATAAGCTAGTTTGGTGGGCTTGTCACCAAAAGTTAGTTATTTTGCACATTATTTTATTTTAGGGGCTAATGTAGTGCCAATTAGGTAAATGAAATTCCTAATAAGTGTATAAATAGAAGTGATGTGAATTAATTTTGAACCATCACTTAGACTGGATCATTCTCTCTCTTGAGATTTGCATTATTCCATCTTGCTAGACGAAGTTGGAGCATGGATTAATTTTGATGTTTGGATTATATTTTCTTGTCTTGGAGCTTCTTTATTAATGAATTTATTGATGGTTGGGTATATTCTATTAAATGTAAGTATGAACTTAATGTTATTCCCTTTTACTTTTTCACATGCATTGATAATGGGATTTTCATTATTTTAGGGCTAATCGTTGCATGCATTTACTGCTAAATTATGGAATTATGTTTCTATCTAGCATCTCTCTATGTATGGGCTATGTATGTTCAACGAATTTTCCTAGAGACAATATTATCTTGATAAGCCATCTTGATTCACAAATGAAATATAAACACTTTAAGGTCACTCTCCTTTTCCCTAATGTGAAACGAAGTTGTCCTTAGACTCGCCTCCTTGAGCTAGAAATGAGGTCTATTCTCATCATTATTCTTGACTCCAATATCCCCAAAGGAATTAAGAATTGGTCCACCATAAGGTGATCAACCTAAAACAATTTTTCTTCACATTTTCCTCATTTGTAAGGTCTAACCACCCTATGTCACCTAGGGAATCATTTTCCTGACAAACTACCCATAGAAAAACTTTGATCTCCTGGTCTCTCCTACGTTGGTGTCTCTCTAAGGTCCCCTCCAAATTTGAGGAAATTCCAACTGTGTGATTGTGATATATCCCAAGCCCTAGCCCCGAGACCGAATTTTTCCCTGGGTTTCCCTAGGTTAGTACCCCATAGGATAATTTTAACACCTTTAAGTGGAAATGATTTCTATGATCCTCTTCTACTCCTTGATTAGGTTAATATATTTATTGGTTTCTAAACACCCTCCTATTAACCTAGGTTGGGTCCACTTGGTCCTGTGTGGTCCCATTTCTCATCAAAGTCAATTTTTGATTAAAAAAACTTGGGAATACAAGCTTTGTAAGGATTTTAGCGATTGGGAATCTTATTTACTAGTCATAATCCCATAACCTAGCCCTTAAATCCTCACCTCCAATCACAGAAAGCCTTATACCTTGTTTAAGGAGCAAGAAAGTCCTTTTCTTAAGCCTCTCCTAGGAAAGGGTCATTGAGGTCACTTCATATCTATCTCACTTGATTTATCCTTACAAGTGACTTTCTATATACCAGGGCATGAATTTCTATATACCAAGGCTACTCACATCGGTGAAAGTCTGTAAATATTAGGGAGCCTTAGCTGAGGTGACAATGGGTTAAGTCTCCATAGTTTCCATTAGCCTAGCATTTTCCCCTTTATGATCCCCTTTTAGGTCCCTTGCTAGTTTGAGTGGTAGCTGGAGGTTGTTCCTAGACCTGAGGGAAAATCTGTTATTGACTCCAAGTGGTTGTATAAGGTGAAACATGAAGTTGATGGCAGTGTTGAGAAGCACAAGGCCAGATTTCTGGCAAAAGGCTTCTCATGGGTATAGGGAGTTGATTATGAGGAAACATTTACCCCTATAGCAAGATATTCTTCTATCAGGACCATAATAACATTGGATGCACATTTTCGGTGGAATATCCAACAAATGGATGTTAAGTCTACCTTCCTTGATGGAGTGGTTGAGGAAGATATATACATTGAGAAACCTAAGGGATTTGAGACATTTGATAGGGAGAAACATGTGTGTAGACTCAGGATATCCCTCTATGGTCTCAACTAGGCACCCCATGCTTGGTACGATCACATAGATTCCTATCTTAGTGGATTGGGATTCATTAAAAGTGAAGAAAATTCTAATCTATACTACATTTTTGTAGATGGAAGTTTTCTCATCTTATTATTGTATGTAGATGATTTGATAATGACAAGACATGAGAGGTTGATCCAGTATTTCAAGAAGGACCTTGCAAGAGAGTTCGAGATCAAGGATATGTGTTTGATGCACTACTTCCTTAGTTTGGAGGTGTGGTAGGGAGATGGAGAACTATTTGTCGGTTAGGGGAAGTACACCTCTAAAATCCTTAAGAGATTCCATATGCAGGATTGCCAGCTCATGTACACTCCTCTAGCTACTAAATAGAAGAAATATGATGCTTCTATAAGAGAGGCAGTAAATGGAACTATCTATAGACAATTGGTTGGGTACTGATGTACTTGGTGAGGACAAGGTTCGCTATTTTTTTTTGCAGTTAATCAACTTACTTATTTTATGGTGGAGCCTATAGAACTTCACTAGAAAGTAGAAAAACATGTTCTTATATATATTATAGGCACAATAGATTTTGGTTTATGGTACAAGAGGAATGATGGAGTTGTTGGGTATGTGTTATATTTTTCGGTTGGTGGACCCACCCATGGTTTTGTGCATGGGTTTGCACATGGTTTTGGGGCATGATCGTTTTCGGCCACTGGTATTTTTTAGATCCGGTCAAGGGAAATACAGTGATATTCTAATTCAGGGTTAATGGATTGGGGTTTATGTATGCTTCGGCATGTATATATATGTGTTGTAACACTAAAAGGAATATAATAAAAAATCAAGCTAGTTTTCCCGATTTGGGATCCAGGGGATAATCTCCATGTATATCTGTTTTATGTTTTATGCTCTCGCTATTGTTTATTTTCTGTTTTTAAGATTCATTTGCAGATAATTTATGTAGAGGGTTAAAACCTACATTTGGTATCAGAGTTGTTTCAGCTTCAAGGGGACAAGTTTTTTGCTGAGGGGTTTTTTGCTCGGGCCTGTGGTAGAACCTATTCAGTGGGAGATCTGCGGGATCGATTCTTATGGTGAAATAAGATGGAGAGCAATGGAAAGTTAGAGATTGAGAAATTTAATGGTCATAGTTTTGAGTTGTGGAAGATCAAGATGGAGGATCTACTGGTGGACAAATACAAATGGATCACGGTAGATCCAGGTACTAAACCAATGGCAATGTCAGATGAAGACTGGAAAAAGTTGGATCAGAAGGAGAAGAGCACAATACGGTTGTGTGTCTCAGATTCGGTATTGTTGAATGTATCTGGGGAAGCTAGGAAAAAGAATTTGTGGGACAAATTTGGGACTTTGTACCAATCTAATTCTCTGGTGAATAAATTATTCCTGCGGAAAAAGTTGTATAACCTGAGGATGAAGGATGGAGACTCAGTGATAGAGAATCTGAATGCCTTCAATACTGTGGTAAGTCAGCTGTCATCTGTTGATATTAAAATCCCATACAAAGATAAGTGCATCAATTTGTTGTGTTCTCTACGAGA
The DNA here is from genome assembly GCA_034641835.2 of Pinus albicaulis. NCBI lineage: Eukaryota > Viridiplantae > Streptophyta > Pinopsida > Pinales > Pinaceae > Pinus > Pinus albicaulis. Next base: position 697,661,241 of record CM076580.1, read on the forward strand.
CTCATGGGACAGTCTAGTTATTACAATAGGTATCAATACAACTACCTTGAATTTTGATGGCATTGTCTCAACCTTGTTGTCAGAGGAAATGAGACAGAGAAATATGGAGGGTCAGAATGGAGATACCTTATCTGTATGAGGAAGGTCCCAGAACAAAAACAATAATAAGGTTTCGAGTGGGAGATCTAAATCTAGAGGGATATCTAAATCTCCTGGAATGTTTGTGAAGGTGTTTTGGAAATGCAGAAAGGAAGGGCACTACAAAAAGGACTGCAGATCTAAATCTTCTGAGAAAGGAAAGGGATCTGATGATTCTCCTTCTACAGAGGAAAAAAATACCTCGGATGAAGGTGGGGATGTGTATTTGGTTTCTTCTTCAAACACACATGTAGATCATGAGTCATGGTTGATTGACTCGGGTGCATCCTTTCACTTCACTCCCCATAGGGAGTGGTTCTGCGAGTATTAGAAATATGATGGCGGTGATGTCTTCTTAGGTGATGATAGGAATGCTAGAATCGTCAGACGTGGAAAAGTCAAGCTGAAGCTGCAAGGTGGAAGGATTAGAACACTTCGTAGTGTTCTGCACATTCTTACATTGGCTAGAAATCTGATTTCTGTAAGCAAGATGGATGATGCAAGTGTAAAAACAATGTTCAAGAAAGATACCTATAAGATGGTTCGGGGAGCACTAGTATTAATGTGGGGAGTTCAGATTGGAACTCTATACAAGCTCCAGGGTAGCACTGTTATTGATGGGTGCAACAGTTCTGTGGTTCCCGAAAGTGGAGCGGAAAGCCTAGCGGTCTCTGGAGAAAAGACCATGCTATGAAATCAAAGGCTTGGACATATTGGAGATAATGGTCTTCGTATACTGCATGGAAATGGTATGGTAGAAGGTGTGTCTAATAGCTCTCTGGATTTCTATTTTTTTGAACATTTTGTATATGGGAAGTAGAATCGGGTGAGTTTTCCTTCTAGTGTTAAGAGGGCAAAAGAGATATTAGAGCTTATGCACAGTGATGTGTTTGGACCTGTGTCGGTTCCATCACTGGGTAAGTATGTGTAATATGTTTCACTCATAGATGACTTCTCAAGGAATACATGGATATATTTATTGAGGAAGAAATCTAAATTATTTGACATATTTAAAGAATTTAAGGCTCTGGTGGAAAGCCAGACAGAGAAGAAGATAAAGGTGCTGAGGATAGATAATGGTGGGGAGTTCTGCAAAAAGGAATTTGAAGAGTTCTGTAAGAAGTGTGGTATAGCATGGTAGAAGACTACTCCATACACACATCAACAAAACAGATTTGTAGAAGGAATGAATAGAACGTTGATGGAAAAGGCAAGAAGTATGCTCACAGAGTGGGCCAGACAAGCACTGTGCAAAGGCAGGATACTATATGTTACTTGGTTAATGATTACCTCATCAGTTGGAGTATCAGACTCCACATGAGGTATGGACTGCAAGAAACCCTCTCTTTCACATATGAGGGTATTTGGATGATGACATGTACATGTTCCAAATGAGAAAAGGGACCAAGTTTGATAAGGTAATCCAGCGTACTTTGTTGGGCATAAGTGATAGTTAAAGGGTTACAAGCTGGAACTGAAAAAGAAGTTGTGTAATAACTGAGATGTAGTTAGAGAACAGCATGTTGTTAAACATGAAATCATACCAAAGGAATCTGAGAAGATAGAGTTTGAGCTAAAGGAGGATGAATTAGACTCTACAACAGAAGAAGACTCAGAAGAGGAAGAGCCACAAACTCCAACTGTGAGAAGATCAACTCGAGAAAGAAGGCAACCAAAAAGGTATAGTCCATCTTCTTTTTGTTCAGGTTTTGCCTTAACTATAACTGATGATGATCCCAGAACTGTTAGGGAGGCAGTAGATTCAAAGGATGGAAAACTCTGGAAGGAGGCCTAGAATGTGATCCTTTTACAAAATGAGGTATGATTGTGGAGGGCTATTAGGAAGGAAGCCCATCTGGGAGCAAACAAAGTAAGAATAAATATCATGAAGGCAAGGTGGAGAAATACAAATATCGGTTGGTAGAAAAAGGTTATTCCCATGTGCCCGGAATTTATTTTGGTGATATTTTTCTCCTGTTGCCAAAGTTACTTCTATTATATTACTTTTATCTGTTGTTATTGCATTTGATTTTTAGGTAGAACAGATGGATGTGAAGAAAAACTTTCTTCACAGGGATCTGGAAGAGAAGATCTACATGAAAAAATCTGAAGGCTTTATGTGAAGGGGAAGAAAGAACTGGTATGCAGGTTAAATAAGTCTCTGTATGGGTTAAAACAATCACCAAGGATGTGGTATCATAAATTTAATACCTATATACAGGGACTTGGCTTCACCAAAAGCAAGGAGGATCGCTATGTTTATTTTAAATTAATTGGTGACTATGTTATTTATTTGGTCTTGTATGTGGATGATATTTTTTTGATTGGAAATGACAAAGAAATTATCCAAGGTTTGAAGACCCAACTATTCTCCAAATTCGACGTGAAGGATCTTGGTGCTACAAACTATATTTTGGGCATCGAAATTAAGAGAGATCGGGCAAAGAGGAAGCTCTGGTTAAACCAAAGGAAGTATGTTGAGACTATATTGCAGAGGTTCAATATGTAGGATAGTAAACCAGTGAATGTTCTGATTCCTTTAGGTGTAAATCTGTCTGCTGAATAGTGTCCCAAGGCACAAGAAGAAGAGGAGGATATGTCCCGTGTTCCATAGGCAAGTGCAGTGGGGAGCCTGATGTATGCAATGGTCTGTACTAGACCAAACATTGCACATGCAGTGGGAGTATTGAGCAAGCTTATGTTAAACCCGGGGAAGGAGCATTTGACAGTACTGAAGCAGGTTTTCAGATATTTGCGTGGCACTAGTGATTATGGCTTGTGCTACCAGGGAAGACTAGGATTGGAAGGAGTTTTGGACATCCATGGTTTTGTTGATGCAGATTGGGCTGGAGATCTGGACCAAAGGAGATCTACAAGTGGGTTTGTGTTTAGCCTATTTGGAGGTGCAGTCAGTTGGATGAGTAAAAGACAGTCTGTAGTGGATCTTTCAACTATAGAGGTAGAATACATGGTAGCCACTCATGCAAGCAAGGAAGCAGTTTGGTTGCAAAGATTTTGTTCAAGTATGGATTTGGTGCTGCAAGCTATAAGGATAGAATGTGATAGCCAAAGTGCAATTTTCTTGGCTAAGAACCCTGATTATCATTCAGAGACAAAGCACATTGATTTTCATATCACTTTGTGAGAGATATGGTTGAGGCTAAAAAGGGTGTTTCTGGTAAAGGTGGACACTTTGAAGAATGTTGCAGATGCATTGACGAATTCTATGAGCACTCAGAAGTTCTCTTGGTGTAGAGAAACAATGGGTGTTGTAGAGCTAGGCTAATGACTAAGCTCTCCTATGGCCCCTCGTGGAAAGAAAACAACAAGTGGGAGAATGTGGGATATGTGCTATATTCTTTCCACGACTAGTCACGCGTGGAAAGAAAAAAAATTTGGACCCTATTTTTTGGTGGGCGGACGCGCCCATGGTTTTATGCATGAGTTTGCACATGGTTTTGGGGCATGATGGTTTTCATCCCCTGGTATTTTGTAGATCCAGTCAAGGGAACTATGGTTATATTCTAATCTAGGATTAATGGATTTGGTTTTATGTATGCTTCGGCATGTATATATGTGTTGTAACACTAAAAGGAATATAATGAAAAATCAAGCTGGTCATCCCGATTTGGGATCCAGGGGAAAATATTTGTGTATATATGTTTTATGTTTTATTCTCTCGCTATTTTTTATTTTCTGTTTTTTAAGATCTGTTTGCAGATAATTTATGTACAGGGTTAAAACCTACAGTAGTGAAGCTTCAATGATTCACAGATGGAAATGGGGTAGGGATTCCATCATATAGGAAGAGAACATCAGGAGTCATCTTCAGTATTGGGTTAACAACAATTTCTTGGTATAGCAGGAAATAGATATCTCTAGCCCTCAGTTCAACACGGGCTAAGTATATGGCTACTAGTCAAGGAACATGCAAGGTTATTTGGATGAGGAAGATCATGGTTGGTTTCTTTAGTCATGTGATGTAGCCTACATTGATTCACTGTGATAATCAGATTTGTATCAAACTCTATAAAAATCTAGTGTTTCATGATAGGTCCAAGCACATAGCAATCAGGTACCATCACCTAAGAGATTGTCTGAAGAGGAGGATCATCATGTTGCAGTACATTCCAAAAAAGGAGCATGATGCAGCTATTTTGACAAAGGCTTTATCAAGAGGCAAGTTCAAGTTCAACAAGAGCAAGATTGGGGTGGTTAAGAACCTTTTTCTCTCCAAGAGGGAGTGTTAAATTATAGAAAGAAAAGGAATCATTTGACTTGTGCCTTAGTTAAATGGAGAAATTTGAATTTCCACATTATCAAGATGAATTGAGTAGTTAGTAGAAGTGACATGGACAATTCACTCAATTAAATAATTAAATTTGACTTTGTGGGGAAAAATTAGAGTTTTTCATGATTTGATTTCTAAGATCTAGAAATCTAGCGGAGTTATAATTAGTGAAACTCATTTATCTGAGCTCTAGTTATGAATAGATTCAGTAGTAGTTCAATTGAGTATTTACACAAGGGCTTCACTCAGTGAACTTCGAACATATCACCTGCATTCGTGGCATATTAAACAATACCCTTAATTTGACTATGTATAGGAAAATACCTCTAAAAATCACATTATTTAACCCCCTACCAATATGAACCCAATATACCTTCCAAATTTAAAAAACCTTTACATTCACTAGATATCGTACGTATCCATTTTTTCTTTAACATTTTTTATACCCTTTTATATTTTTTCATTAACTTTGAGATCCATTTTTTATACCTACTAATATAAAACCCCTTTACCCCCTATATATCCCCCAATATATTATGTCATTTTTTATTCAATATATATCCCCCAATATGAACCCACGTGGTATGGTATTGCTCCCCCAGTGAAGCCCCTGTGATCTCAACAAACCATTTAGATTTAATCTCAGCCATTCATGGAGTTGGTGGGCCTCGGTCGACTTCAAAGGAGGGTGTTGTAACTTATTTTTACCCTTGTAATAATCTGTAATTTTTCTTCCAATAAAATAAAAATAAAAATATATTAAAAAATTACAGAAAAATAAAAATAATAACAGAAATAAAAATGAGAAAAATAGAAAAAATAGAGAAAAGGGTAATAAAAGAATAAAATACATATACCCTTAAGAACCAACAAGGATATTTAAATGTCGCTCTTTTATTTTTTTGGCATTTTAAATAAATTATTTTATTTGTAATAACGTCAATTCGTTTGACCTCCTGCCAAGAAATTAAAGATCTTGTAGCTTTCAACGAACACGATTGGGCACGCCGATATCAACCACCACCAATGCATTGCGGGACCCCCTGCATTCTCAAAAGTTAATGGAGGGGTGTGGGGGCGTCAGAAAAGTGGTTTCATTGAACCCCACTTTTAATACATGGCAACCTATGGTTGATTGTGAGATCCCTTCGCTCAAAACCATAAACCACTATAGCCCCCCCCCAACAAACCACTCGTCACATCCCGATAATAATCCGCCATTGATCCCGCTAGTTTCCTTGCTAAATTTACGCCACGGATAGCCATCACTATCCCTTCTTATAAATTCAGCAGATGACTGTTACGCCATTAAATTCTCTCATCAACGTTAAAAAACAATGAAAACTCCGTGCAAATAATGGTTATTCCATCTAATGGTCGTTACCAAATCCTCAATAAAATTTTTGTTCCTCTCCCAAATACATCCTTTTTCCATTCCTGTCTGCAACCAAAACTTATATCATGACATTGCAAGCAAATTCCAACTAAAAAAAACTTCAATCATCGCTATTTTTTTGTAAATATATAATTTTCCTTAGTAATTTTGTTTTCCCCAAATGGTTATCTATAAAGGAAAGTCTAAAATGTTTGTAGATAATACTTTGTTGCCCCTAGTGATTAATTTCGATGAACTGCCCCTCATTGACACCCATTTCAGAGAAGGATTTGGATCTAAACTTGCCTGGATTCAAACCTACTGATTTCATTTCTCCAATTACACACTTAAGACCTTGAACTTCACATCAACCAGACGATCTCTATTATGTTTATTCCAATCCTTTATTCGAACCTAGAGAAGGAGAAGAAGAAGAGGTTCAAAAACTAGTTATTAGAACTCCTTTAAGATCTTGAACGGTTCCTTGTTTCCCATTCTATTCCCCTCCTCATTCTCCACCTCATTCCTCACCACCAACTTCTCCATGTTCATCCACAACTTCTACTTCTTCCTCCTTATCTACTTAAACATCTTCAAGCATGGTAGGTTTTGGACCAATTGTACAAGAAAGATATTCTCCTCTTTTACTTCCTAATTTACTTAATGATTTTCCACCTGGATATATAAAACACCTCCCCAGATTGAATGGAGAAACTGGCTTATTAGTTTAAGACCATTTTTCAGCATTTTAGGATTTTGCAGACAACATGAACATTGAATATGAAACTATTTACATGAGACTTTTTGTCCAATCTCTAGAAGGGAATGTTAGGATTTGGTTCAGACAACTTCAAGAAAATTCTATTAGATCTTGGGGAGAACTAACCACCATCTTTAAAAATCAATGGGGAGTAAAAAATGATCTTGTATATTTCTTAACTGAATTTGAAGTACTAAAAAGAAATTTTGGAGAACTAGTTGCTGATTTCATCAAAATATTTTATAAGCTTTACCACAAAATGTCTCCTGATTGTAAACCCCCTATAGCAGCAGCTAAGGTTATATTCTCAAAGGCCTTTGAGGATGACTTTGTTGTCATGTTGAGAGAAAGGAAATCCTAAACCTTAGAGGACATGAAGACTAATGTTGTAGAGGTCCAAGAAAATAGGTTTGCATCTACTAAGTTAAAATCTAAAGCTGAGAAAGCCCAAAAGAAATTAAAAAATTAGGAAGCATCTTCTTCCTCTAAATCTAAAACTGAAGATGCAAAAATTGATGAAATCACAACACTTCTTAGAAATTTATCCAATAGAATTTCAAAGATTGAAACTCAACCAAGAACAGTTCAATAAACTATTTCTAGACCACAAACACAGGTCCAAGGTCAGTATAAAAAGGCTTCTCCATTTAAAATTCTTCAGAGGCCCCATAATGACCAACAAGTACGCACACCGTTGTTGATTGATGATCAACAACCAGATGACAATATTTTTTCTATTACTAAAGACAGTAATAATGTATATCATACATCCCTTCAGATTTCCACTATCAATGTTTCCCAAAGTCAAACCCCTCAAGAAGACCAAGATACTTCTTAGGTTTCTAAGTATCAACATTTTTCTAAGTTTTTTATTGCAGAACTCAATAGAAGATATGACTTAGGATCTAGAGCTAGTCCTAGTAGACCTCCCAAAAACCATGTAATAATTGAGCCTCAAGTAAAAACAATCAAAACTCAAACTACATATGTTCAACCTCTAAATAAAACAAGTGATTCTACTCAGATTGAAAAAACTATATTGACTGCCTTCAATGTTGAGAAAGAATTAGAAAGAGTCAAAATTCCATTTCCACTTTCAGAAATTTCTAAGAACCCAGGGTATAAAAGTTAAATTGAAAAATGGATCCAACACTCTAGTATGGATGTTGAAGGAGACATTATCGATCTACAAAATGAAAGACCCACCATAGCCTTTAGTCCTAGTTATGATATGATTGATGAATCCATACAAATTTTTATGTGACTTTAAAAGTGCATGACTCCCTGCTATACAACTGTATGTTTGATTCAGGTGCTTCACACAACTTAATGCCTAAAGTCATCATGGAACAAATTAATTTGGATATCAATCGAACTTATCATGACTTGTATACTTTTGACTCTAAGAGGGTTCAATTTTTAGGACTTATTAAATATCTAGTGGTCACTTTACATCAAATACCAGTTAAAAGTGTAGTATTAGACATAGTTTTCACTGATATTCCTCCCAAATTTGGAATGCTTTTATCAAGATCATGTTGTGAAAAATTGGGAGGAAGTCTTCAAATGGACATGTCTTTTTCCACTATTCCTATATATGGTGGAGAGATCCTTAGGTTATATAGAGAATTCAGATTCCTAAATACTGTATGCAAAGCTGATCATGCTAGAAATCATCCTATTTATGCAGTTGATCAAGATTTGAATTGTTTTCTACTATCAACAGATACTTCACAGAATTCCCAACTCAATATAGAGGACATAGTTGACACCCATAAATCTGTTCAAACTGAGAATTTGGAAATTATTCTTTGATGATCTTGCACCAAAGATGGTGCTGGAGCAGGTGTAGTTTTTGTTTCCCCTGATAAAGAAAATATCACTCAATCATGCAAGTTAGATTTTGAGGTCACAAATAACATTGTTGAATACAAAGCTTTTATCTTAGGATTACAACTTTCTAAGAGTTTAAAGGCTCAAAATTTGAGTGTCTTCACTGATTCAAAAACTTATAGTAAGACAGGTTAGGAGTATTTGTCAGGAAAAGCACCCTAGGCTAAGATCTTACAGAAATGAGATTTGGGACACCATTGAAAATTCCTTTAATGCTTTCAATATCACTTATATTCCTAGAGATGAAAACATACATGCAGATTCATTAGTTGTTTCAGTTAGGTCTTTTAAAATTCCAGATCAATTTCAAATTCAATATCAGATACAAATCAAATATAGGCCATCAATCGTAGACAATATTAAACATTGGAAAATATTTTAAGACGATGAACAATTAAAATCCTTTCTACAAGTCATTGACGAATTTTCTGTATTGCAAATCGAAGAGGATAACTCAGACAATAATGATGCTATCAAAGATAAAGAAAATATAAATCTTAAATCAAAGGTAGCTGATCATGATATAGTTCAACTATCAAATAATTTTATCCCCAAGGGACTCGTTCCTTTAGAAAAATTGTTTGGTCAAAACGATGTTCCCAAAAATATGTTCTCTGCTTCACCAGAAGATGAATCTAGAAGACACTAATATTGGTAATGATGAGGAGATTAAAAACATTAAACTTTGAGCATCATTAACTCCTGAACTTAAATATGAAAATTATTAAGAACTACAAAGATGTCTTTGCCTAGTCTTATGCTGATTTAAAAACTTATGACACATCTTTAATTGAGCATAAAATTCCACTAAAACCAAATGTAAAACCTTACCAACAGAGGTTAAGAAGGATGAACCAAGTTCTGCTTCCCACCATAGAAAAGGAACTGAAAAAAGTTTTAGATTCTCAAATTATTATCCCATTAAGATACTCTAGTTGGGTTGCCAATTTAGTCCCTGTGAGGAAAAAGAACGGTGAAATAAGACTCTGTGTAGAATTTAGAAACCTTAATAAAGCACCCTTGAAAGATAATTACCCACTCCTGAATATTGATCAATTACTTCAAAGGTGTCAGGTGCTAACAAAATCTCTACGTTAGATATATTTTCTGGTTATAATCAAATATTGGTGAATCCAAAAGACAAGGAGAAGACAACTTTTACACACTTTGGGGTACATTCATGTATGTCCGGATGCCTTTTGGTCTATCAAACAGAGGAGCAACATTTCAAAGAGCCATGGACTTGGATTTTGTCGGGAAGGTAAACAAATATGTTGTTATTTATCTTGATGATTTAAATTTTTTCTCTGAATCAGATCATAAACATCTCAATCAATTGAAGAAATTTTTTTACAGGTGTAGGAAGTTTGGAATATCTTTGAATCCCAAAAAATAATTATTTTCCATTAAAGAGGGTAAATTACTAGGTCATATTATTTCAAAATATGGAGTAGTTATTGATCCCAAAAGGGTATTTGCTATTCAATCATTATCGTTACCTAGAAATAAGAAAGAGATTCAAGCTTTCTTAGGGAAAATCAACATTTTGAGAAGGTTTATATCAAACTATGCAGAAATAGTGAAGGATATAGCATATATGCTAAAAAAGAATCATCGAGTGAAATGGACTGTTCCCGCAAGATTTTCATTTTACCAGATAAAGAAGGCCATCTCTGAAGCCCCAACCTTAGCCAGTCCAAACTGCTCTGAACCTTTCAGCATGTTCTCTTTTTCTTCTAAAACCACCGTTGTTGTTGTCCTTTTGCAAAAGAACAAAGATTATCATGATCAACCTATAACATTATTTAGTAATGTCATGAGAGATGCAGAACTTAGATATGTTATTATCGAAAAAAAAGCCTATGCCTTAGTTCAAGCCCTGAAGTCTTTTATAATGTATATACTCCATTCTACTATCATTGCCCATGTGCCTAATAATGCTGTAAAAAAAATCCTCACAAATCCATACACTGATGGGAGAAGAGGAAGATGGATAACTCAAATCCTTAAGTTTGACCTTACCTTCAAAACTACCAAGTTAGTGAAGGGGCAGGGTTTAGCTAAGTTTTTAGCTGAATCCAATTGTTAATTTTTGGTCATAAAATATGTTTTTGAAGTTTTAGAGAAGCACCCAAAAGAACCTTCTTCAAATTTGGAAAGGGAGAATCCACAAGAACCTTCCCATGGAGTGCAAGGAAAGAATACACAAGAAAATTCTCCTTCAACTCAAACAGTTCCTATTCATATTGATGAAAATTTTGTTTTATCAGATTGGTATGCCGATATTGTTCATTTTCTGAATCATTTTGAATGTCCAACTAATTTTTCCAAAAACTAATGAAAAATACTCAAGTTGAAATCCATGAAATACTGTATCATCAACGCCAACTTATACTGGAAGGATCCTCTTAATATTCTACTACCTTGCCTAACACAATCAGAAATTAGAGGAATCATTGATCAATTTCCTACAGGAATATGTGGAGACCACTATGCTTGGAAAACAACATCATAAAAGATACTTAGAGTGGGATTCTATTAGCCTAATTTGTTTTCACAAGTAGGATCAAAATTAAGAGCCTGTTTTCCATGTTAGATGTTTGCTGGTAAGCAAAAAATAACAGCCCTTCCAATAGTTCCAGTAGTTGTCTCAACACGTTTTCTACAATGGGGATTAGATTTTATAGGTGAAATCCACCTAGCCTACAGTAATCAGCACAGATGGATCTTGAATGCTACTGACTATTTCACCAAGTGGGTGTAAGCCATTCTTGTAAGAAATGCCACAGATTCAGTTGTAATAAAATTCATTGAAGAAAACATATTATCCAGATTTGGTTGCCCACAACAAATAGTCACTGATAATTCCACAATGTTCGTTAGCATAAAAATGATAGAATTCTGCCAGAAATATAAGATTCTACTGCATCACTCAACTCCCTAATATCCACAAGGAAAAGGTATTGTTGAATCATCTAACAAGAGTTTAGTAAAGGTAATCAAGAAAACTTTAGAATACCACAAGAAAAAATGGGACATTCATCTGATTTATGTAGTTTGGGCAAACAAAATTTCTCCCAAAAGATCAACAGGTAAATCTCCATTCCAATTAGTTTATGGAAAAGATGTTATTTTTCCTACAAATTTAGCTTTCTCTGTGCTCAAATTTCAACAATAATCTACTAATGAACCTGATGATTTCTCTAGAAGGATTAATCATATCATTGAGTTGAATGAAAATGGAGATGAAATTCAATACAAAATAAAGAAATATCATAATAAAATGAAGACTCTCTTTGACAGAAAGGCAAGGGAAAGATATTTTAGAGAAAGAGATCTAATTTTAAGATGATATGCTAGGATAAAAGATAAAAGAAAACATGGAAAGTTTGACAATTTATGGTTTGGGCCACTCAGCATTGCAAAGGTAAAAGGAAACAACACATTTGTTCTACAGAATTTGGAAGGAAAGTTTTCAACACTTCCTATCAATGGAAGATTTTTGAAACAATATGTCCAGTACTGAAGGAGATACTACAACATCATTTTATATAATCATTTTCTTTTATTATTTGAAGTCTGTTTGTTTTCTACAGCAAAGACTCCATATCCTGAGGAGAAGGCACATATAACTTCTTGTTCTCTGCATCCCACAGGGGGAAGCAATCCCCAGCTAGAGCCAATGTTGTAACATTATTTGTTTTTGATAAGTTAGCATGGTAGTTTAAAAAATAAAAAATAAAATGCTAAGTTAGAACATGGATGAAAAAGAAAAATTTTAAAAAGGTTAGGAAAATTAGATTCCATGTTAGAAAAATGATAGAGAAGTTTGATCTAAATAAAGGAGGAAAAAGAAACAATGTTAGGAAAGCATGCAATAAAAAATGCTAATTCTTTAGTGTTTAAAATAATAAATGGATGCCTGTTTAAATGCACCATATTTTTAAAATGTAAAGTTTTAATTTATGTATGTTAAAGCCTTTGAAAAAGGGTTTGATGTTCATTTATCAAATTGATATATATGCACATATGGATTTTATTATAAGGTCGCTAACGAAAAAGCGATCAAATCACTGGAGATAAAGCACTTGCAAATTTTGATGGTAGATCTCGAGCTCCCCTCAGATCTACAACGGAGATCAACTTCACACTGCCCCCCCCCCGGACAGTTTCTTGTAAATGCGGGGGTGGGGGGGTGGGTCCGAAATCTAGTATTAATGGCTGCCCTTTTCCACTACGTGGCAACAACATATCACTTCACACCTCCTCCGCTTAAAAAATGAAACCGGGAGGTACCCCCCCCGAAATCCACTTCCGATTTTCAACGTTAATGACCATTTTTCCTATGCTACAAGCGATGGTCCACCAATAAGTCATATCCCTCCATGTCACTTGTCTGTTACGCCTTAACGCTCCATTGTACCCATTAATCATCCCGTTAGCGAATAAATCCACTCCTGGATCGTTAATCAAACTGTTATGCAATTAAACCTCATTTGACTATTAGCCATGATTGTTAAACCCACACTGTAGTCAATAAAATTACCAACGGCCTCCTGTTCTTTACTTTACCTCCTCATTCAAATTCATTTCATCCTTCATTTCATTTCACAGCAAATTGTAATTTCTGTAATCACCCTTCATATTCCCGAAAACCTGTCATTTCTACAACCCGAGATTCAAAGTCCTGTACTAGTCTATATTAGTCAAGAATGGCACCTAAGGAAAAAACCAAGAAAAAAATGACTCTTAAGGGTAAAGGTAAGAAGCGAGTGAAAAAAGAAATATAGAATGTCAACAGTGCTGTAGATTTCATATCCGTGGTTGCTCATCTAGCTGCTGAGGTCATTCCTGAAGCTGCCAAATCCATTGCAGAAGACATCCTTGCAACTCTGCAAATAAATCTCGACCTCATACCCCTAGCCTAAGCCTATTTTAAAATCACTGACTATCACTGTGAATTCGATTTCTATGAGCTACATTTGTGGCTGAAACTAAAGTACATGGATAACCAAGAACCTATCAGGTTTTGGGAATCTATGTTGCCTTTGTTTGCATTCCCTCAAAGTCACACATTTCCAGATATAATTGTCTGGTGTAAGAAGCAGTATGACCCTATAACCAGGTCAGTGGTGGCTCAGAATGGAAACATTTTGATCACCATATCCCGTGAAAACATTAACCATATGGTTCTCATCCCTTCATTTGATTCCTTGTCCTATTTCTCTCCCACTGCCCTCATGGACCTTTATCATAAATTATCTTTCCCTCAGAGAGCTCAAATATTCGACATTTTCTTACCTGAATATGTAGACTTACCAAAGATAAATCCCCCATATGAATCCTCCATTTTTCTTATAGCTTCCAAACACTGCATCTCCCTTCTATATTACTTTTTGATGCCCAGGCTACCACTCTCAACCCACAATTTTCAATCTTGTTTTCATATAAAATGCATTCTTCAAATTCATGCCCCAAATAATTTTAAATCTGGGCAATCTTTAAAAATATCCCTGGAAGCTTTAATATCTCAAATATGAGATTTGAGATGTTAATTCAAAGTTCTCTTATGGTTATAAACCCATATGCCAAACCATACCTCTCAGTCCATAATTCATGCGGAAACTTAATTCATTTCTATGTTCCAAACCATAGCAATAATTCCCAATGCATATAATATGCTTTCACATGTGAAACCCAACAACCCTTATACCTAAGGTTCTTCTTTCATTTAATCTCCATAGGAAGAACTATGTACATTTAATATATGATTATGAAACCATATGTAGGAACCCGCTTAATCCAAAGTCCCCACCTTTAATTCATTTCCAAATGAAGGAACCTTTTGAATAGTCTTTGGATTAATTAACTCTCGGCATCATATTCGTAACTTAGGCTTTATAAGCTTTGTTTGGAGCCAAATACAATAACGAATCATGACAAAACATAATATATCAATATATACTATGCCTCCATTCAATTGTCAAGAAACATTGTAATAAGGCCTTGACTTTATATAAGACACCAGCAACATAAACACTCACCATACCTTAAACCATTGGGTCCCACACATCCATTAAATTTCGATTAAAATAATCACTCACCATACCTTTCTTATCTTACATGAAACTTTCAGATGCGACCACCACTCGATCGGTTGGGTATGAGATCTGACGGACATCACATGACAACTTGTGTGCTCTTTAACGCCCCTCTTCAATCGTTAACACCTCCGCAACTTGGCGATGCGAACACCCTTGGATATATTTCCAACATGATCGAATGGATATCGTAATTCTTTTACCACAGAACTTTAACTCCGAAAAAAGGTGGGAAATAGGCGGTTTTTCAATACAACCTATGCCACGTGTTGGAAAAAGGACGCTATCGCATTGTTTTCAGCAAAATAGCTTACCATTTACAAAATTTGCGAATACCATCAGTGGTTTCTTAAGACCAATTCATGGTTCCGCTCCCTTCTTCATGGTTCCGCCTGGGTTATAACCTCTGCATTACGACACCTCTGCAAATGAAATTCAGTTTCGCCTTCACGATATAATTTCACCTCACAGTTTCTTCATATGTTAACTATGCCACCTTAACATGGCAACATACCTGGTCCAACTCTGCTCGCGTTTTAATTAACCAAAGTTATTCCTTCTCATCTACAGAACGACTTGATTTACTCCTTCCAACAGTGCCTTCACTTAACCATTTTCTTTCACTCCACTTTTGTGTGTTTTCGCTGTGTTAAACCTGGAACTTCACACCCTATGAAAGCAGAGTTGGCACTAAGTCAACAATTCCATGATTCAATGATTTCAAATCTCACTGTATGTGCTCAGTTCCTTACTCTGGTTACAGAGAAATTTCTCCTTCATCTCGAGCTAAAAATCCTTATAAAGGTTCCTTTCTTTGCATGATAGATCTACTCATCTACTACTAATACATACAGAATTCTATTCTTTCAATTACACACAATTCATAACACAAAACTCCCATAGTCATATAGCTCAGTAATAAAACATGAATTCAAAATAAATGCTCTATATTAACACATACAACAACTACATCAAACCTTTTCTTCCTCGGCCTGATATTCAAGTCGATGGCCCTTCTACCTCACTACTATGTCTCTCCAGCTCTCTACAGGTCTAATGTTTAATGCCTTTGAGGCTTACATTTATACCAACTGATCATGAATCGATTGAGCTCCTTCAATGACTCAGCAAAACTCTTGAATTCCTACAGTTTTAAATTTAGCCTAAATCCCTAGATAAATTGAAACTAACTCTTCACATTCCTAACTAATCAACTTCTCTCATGTTCTCTAATCATTTGGGAACATTTACAATTTCTCTCCACATTTAACTAAAAACCACTCAAATATGAATAATTACATAGGAAATTAAAAACATGAGACCCCCCTTATGTCTACAAAATACAAAGTATTTTTTCGGAACCTAATGCCCCTGCATCAGACTCCTAAGGTTAAAATGATTCATGATCTCCTGATCATGTGCTTTCAGTCCTTGTCTCCCTGGATCCCACACATTGTTCTGCAACTGATTATCTGTTGCAATCTTCTTCTTTTGCACTCCTCCAGGCTTCCATATCTTATTTTGTCTTGCTCCACTAACTGCACTTTTACATTCTCTTTCTGTCCCTCCTTTGCTGCTGCTTCTGCTTCTTTGTTTTCTTGCTGTTGTCTTCCTCTGAGACACTTTCACCATCATCTTTCTCATAAATTCAATTTCCCTATCTAATTCATCTTCTAACTGCTGGATACTGCTCCATTTTGATTGTTGGACTCTTACCTCTGCTTCTGCTTGCTGAACTCTTACTTGTTCAGTTCTTACTGCCACCTTTGCTTCTACTCCAATGCTTGCCCTTAATTGTTGAGCCCTAGCTCTAGATTTTACCTGCTGAGCTCCTACGTTTAATTGCTGAAATATTGCGCTAACTACAACCCCATCATCCATACCCTCTTGTTCTCTGCAACAGAAAAAAATCTTTCTGATTGTCATCCATGACAATTTCTTCATTCTCTGACTTCAACAATTCTCTGTACTGGTAATTAAATTGCTAGCCACTGTCATCATCTCTTTTCCTCTCTTCCTGGACCAACATTCCTTAGTCCTTCCATCAGTACCTAAAATCATAAAACAAACACCAAAATTATACAATATTTGTGTCTCTTCTTCCTCTGGCAACACTTCAAATTGTTGCTCTAACCTTTCCTCCAGCAACACTTCAATTTGTTGCTCTAACATTTCTTCTGGAAACACTTCAATCTATTGCACTATTATTTCTTCCAGCAACACTTCAATATGCTGCTCTGTCATTTCTTCTGGAAACACTTCCTTATGCTACTCTGTCATTTCATCCTCTTCTCTAAATGTTTTCAGAAAATAATTCAGCCATCTATTTTCAAGCATTTCATCAATATGCTGCAAGCTTGGTTCAGCATATTCTTCTTCTTCTTCCTTGACAATCTTCAATAATTGTCCATCATAATCTTGATTGATTATGGAAATCAAATCAATTTCATCAAGTCAAGTTCTTCAAGTACCGTGTCCTCATCTTCTATCAGAATGAAATTCTAAGTCTCCACCACTGTAGTAGTCCCAAAAATCTGCCCTTCAGTCTACTTTTTGTCCATCAGACAAATTAGTTCCTTCTTGTCATCAACAGTAATAACAAGTTCCTTTACATGAGACATGAATGTCTCACCTTCTTTCAACAGCCCATCTTCATTCAAGACAACTCCAAGCGATGGATTGCCTTCTGCAATACCTGTCAACACAGCCAACTTGTCAATTTTAAAATCACACGACCCAGTGGCCTCAATTGATGATCCAGTCACTAATTCCTCTTTCTACAGTTCTAAGTCTCTTCCAAGACTCAGAAAATCTTCACTGTCTTCATTCCCTTCTATCTCCACATTCTGTAATCCCCAATTTTGAAATTGAGGTGCCCCTTCCTGTATTGAATCCTGGTTGTTCAGCATAATCTCCAGCAATCCAATTTCCTTATTCCATGAATTAAAGTCTTCCACAGAATTTTCCTCCTCCTTTCTTTGGTTGTCTAGTGGTATCAATTTTTCTCCATCACCAAAAAAATATGCATTCAAAAAAAAATTGTTAAAACAAAAATCATAAGGCCTCAGTGCCTTTCTTTCCTCTGCCAGCATTTCAGTATGTTGTCCTCAAACTCTTTCCTTCTCTATCAGCACATCAGTATGCTGATTCCAATCCTTCAAACAATTCTTGAGACTGTCAGTTAGTCTCTCCTCTGCATCATCCTCTTCAAGGATGTCTCCTTGCTCTAGTTCATAAAAATGAACTTTCTCATTCTCATTCATCTTTGCCTTTACAATCTGAACACTTATTCTCTGTGTTTCTATCCTCTGCTCCAGAACACTTAACTCATGCCACAAATCTGTCATCTCATCTGAAAAAACATTCATACAATCTTCACTATCCTCCTTCTTATCACATGTCAAGTTTCCTGCTGTCACTATTTCTCCATCTTTCATCAGAATAGGATTCTGATCTTCCATCTCTGCAATAATTTCAGTTGTTTGTCCATCACTCTTCACTTGGCCATTTAATAAAAACAATTTGTCATTATCCGCATTAATAACAAATTGGTCATCATCAGACATAACTGTCTTGTCCCCATTGAAACAATATCTTTCATTAAACAAGGAATTTATGAATTCCTTCTGCTGCAGTAATTTACTTTGATCTTCCTCTGAAAGATAATCACCATCATATCTTGCTTGGCAACATTCAGCTTCACTCATTACAAATTCATTACATGGACAGTCTTCTCTAATACCTGCATTCACACACAACTTGTCAGTTGTAAAACCATAAGACCCTATGGTCTCATTTGATGAATTGATCATCAAATCTTCCTGTTGTCCCAAGTCTTCTATACATTTCAAAAATTCTTCAATGGTCCTCTATTCAGTTTCTTCGAGCTGTCCAATTGACTGCTCAATTTCCAGCTTCTGGCCATCATCACAACTTAGACTTCCTCTACTTCCAATATGTTGGAAAGCAAAACCTTTCCCCAACTGTGTATGGACATTTACAACATATCTGGCTGTCTCATTTTCCTCCTTAGTGACAACATTAGCAGTTTTTCCTTCTCCACATGTTTTTCCTGCAAACATACAAAAATCATTAGATGTAAAGTCATTTGACCCCTTGGTCTCACTTGAAGTTTCAGTCTTCATGTCCTTCTCCAAATACTCAATCATTCTGAGTAATCTCTCTTTTTGCTGAGCATGTGTCATCTGCTCTTTCTTCATCTGTAGCCCATACCACTTTACCTTCTTCTTCATGAGCCAACCAACTCTCTGGCTTTTCTCTATCATCATTACCATTTTATTAAACTGTTCTCTGATCTCAGCTACCTCTTTCCAGTATTTTGCATCAGTCAATTTCCTCCTCATGCCATTTGTCCTGGCATCTTCTTTCTCTTTTCTTTTGTGGCCTCTCTCAGAACCTCTGCAATCTCTGCTATGAATATTAGTAGTCATCCTTTTATCCATGAGTTCTTCACTCACAAGCTGCACTAAGCCTCTGCAACAACAAGCTCTCCTGCTGCCACTTACCTCACCAATCCTTTCCTTCAGATCTGGGCTTTTGGCAAGTACTGGTCCCCTATCTGCTGGAACCTTCTGAGCACTCTCTTCTGCTCTCTCTAGGCTTCACTCTGCAACTTTTCAAGAAAACATTCGTTCTTCTTTCATCCACCCTCTGTTGGTAATTCTCCAGGTTCTGCCACACTTTCTTCTCCACTTTAGAATCCTCTGCTAGACTCTTTCATCACTGCTCTCAAAGCTGTGATCTGCTCTTGCTGAGATTTCTTCAATTGCCTACAATCTGAGTTTTGCAAACAATACTTCAAACCATAGTTAAATACTACTCATCAACTCACCTTCAAGATTCTGTATGATCTTGCTTCTTCTTTCACCTGCACTGCATCTCTGTATACTTCAATCTTCAAAACACTTTGTCTTCAACTCCAAATTCTGCAAATCTGAATACCTTCACTGCACACCTAATCAAATCTGCAATTTCTGTTAAACAGATTTAAACTTCAAATTTTCCTCTCTGCTTCAGTACATATGCATTTAAAAAAATAAATTTTCAAACGAGCTATTCCAGCTCTGATACCACATGATGCTTGGGCTACCAAACTCAACCCACAATTTTCAATCTTGTTTGCATATAAAATGCATTCTTCAAATTCATGCCCCAAATAATTTAAAATCTAGGCAATCTTTAAAAATATCCCTGGAAGCTTTACTATCTCAAATCTGAGATTTGAGATTTTAATTCAAAGTTCTCTTATGGTTATAAACCCATATGCCAAACCATACCTCTCAATCCATAATTCATGCGGAAACTTAATTCATTTCTGTGTTCCAAACCATAGCAATAATTCCCAATGCATATAATATGCTTTCACATGCAAAACCCAACAACCCTTATATCTAAGGTTCTTCTTTCATTTAATCTCCATAGGAAGAACTCTGTACATTTAATATATGGTTATGAAACCATATGTAGGAACCCACTTAATCCAAAGTCCCCACCTTTAATTCATTTCCAAATGAAAGAACCTTTTGAATAGTCTTTGGATTAATTAACTCTCGGCATCATATTCGTAACTTAGGCTTTATAAGCTTTGTTTGGAGCCCAATACAATAACGAATTACGACAAAACATAATATATCAATATATACTACGCCTCCATTCAATTTTGAAGAAACATTGTAATATGGCCTTGACTTTATATAAGACACCAGAAACATAAACACTCACCATACCTTAAACCATTGAGTCCCACACATCCATTAAATTTCAATTAAAATAATCGCTCACCATACCTTGCTTATCTTACATGCAGCTTTCAGATGCGACCACCGCCCGATCAGTTGGGTATGAGATTTGACGGACATCGCATGAGAACTTGTGTGAGCTTTAACGCCCCTCTTCAATCATTAACACCTCCGCAACTTGGCGATGCGAACACCCTTGGATCTATTGGCAACACAATCGAACGAATATCGGAATTTTTTTACCACGGAACTTTAACTCCGAAAAAAAGTGCGAAATAGGCAGTTTTTCAATACAACCTATGCCACGTGTTGGAAAAAAGACGCTATCGCATTGTTTTCAGCAAAAAATCTTACCATTTATAAAATTTTCGAATACCATTAGTGGTTTCTTAAGACCACTTAATGGTTCTGCTCCCTTCTTCATGGTTCCGCCTAGGTTTTAACCTCTACATTACGACACCTCTATGAATGAAATTCAGTTTTTCCTTCACGGTATCATTTCGCCTCACAGTTTCTTCATATGTTAACTATGCCACCTTAACATGGAAACATACCTGGTCCAACTCCGCTTGCATTTTCATTAACCAAAGTTATTCCTCATCTGCAGAACGACTTGATTTACTCCTTCCAATAGTGCCTTCACTTAACCATTTGCTTTCACTCCACTTTTGTGTGCTTTCACTGTGTTAAACCTGGAACTTCACACCCTATGCAAGAAGTGTTGGCACTAAGTCAACAATTCCATGATTCAATGATTTCAAATCTCGCTTTATGTGCTCGGTTCCTCACTCTGGTTACAGAGAAATTTCTCCTTCATCTCAAGCTAAAAATCCTTATAAAGGTTCCTTTCTTTGCATGATAAATCTACTCATCTATTACTAATACATACAAAATTCGATTCTTTCAATTATACACAATTCATAACACAACAATCCCATAGTCATATAGCTCAGTAATAAAACATGAATTCAGAATAAATGCTCTGTATTAACACATACAACAACTACATCGAACCTTTTCTTCCTCGGCCTGATATTCAAGTCGATGGCCCTTCTACCTCACTACTCTGTCTCTCCAGCTCTCTGGAGGTCTAATGTTTAATGCCTTCGAGGCTTACATTTATACCAACTGATCATGAATCGATTCAACTCCTTCAATGACTCCGCAAAACTCTTGAATTCCTACAGTTCTAAATTTAGCCTAAATCCCTACATAAACTGAAACTGACTCTTCGCATTCCTAACTAATCAGCTTCTCTCATGTTCTCCAATCATTTGGGAACATTTACAATTTCTCTCCACATTTAAATAAAAACCACTCAAATATGAATAATTACATAGGAAATTAAAAACATGAGACCCCCCTTATGTCTAAAAAATAGAAAGTATTTTTTCGGAACCTAATACCCCTGCATCACTTGTTAGGATACCCAACGATGAAATCATTGATGAACATATCCTTGGTTTCTTATCTATCTTGAATCTTGACAAATAAACATTTTTTATGTACAATTATAACCATTTCTTGGCTGATATTATACATGAACTTCACCACACAAGGAGCATTTAATTACTCTTCTATGATTATTCATATGATTTTGTTGTAGCAGGCAAATTTTTTTCCTATCAACTTCAACAAGCAGGATGCGTAGGGAGTGAATCAATCAGTGATATACTGGAATGAATTGGTCAAAGCTTCGTCAACAACCACTTCTTTCTCAGAATTCATAGACTCATTCATTAATCCAGTAAGGCATCTCCTTACCAGTCAATCAGAGCCTATAATTGGAGAAGACATTAAAATAATTCTGCACCTCAGTGAACAAGAAAAGACAGGTGATTGGTATTTGTATAAAAATTACACCGAGATCAGGGTGTATGATTGTGAGCTTTCACCATACAAACTTACAAAATATGTACCTATGAGAATTTTCTCCTTAGAGTACATAAGACAAATGTGAAATATGGATGAACTACATTTTGTTTCAGGAAGGAGGAAAGCCCAGTTTAAAATCAAGGCCAGTGCTGGATCATTAATCTGAAATATCAGAGCAAATGGTGCTGATGAAAATGCATTATTAAAGAAGATGGGTTTTCAATAAAGCTTTACTTGGTCATATGACCCCCATGGCATAATTTCGGCTTTGAGGGTTGAACTCAAGACAACCTCTTACACTCATACCTCCAGAGGAGAAATAGAGAAATACATGAACTAGGATGAATGGGTAGAAGGTACTCTATAAGAAGCAGATGAAAAAATAATTTCCACTTCAAATGTACAAACACCAGTGCATGACATCAAGTAGAAAAAAAAGGATCAGAGAAGAGACACCATATTCCAAGGAAATTATGAAAGGTTTCATTTTACAGCATAAGAAACCAAAGCTCACTTCCACCTTGCTTTCAAAAGAGAAACAAAAAGAGATCATAGATTTAGGAGATACTGAATTCTCCACATCCACTAATGTTCCTCGGACTCCTCCATCAGCATCACCTGCAAGAGAGCCGACATAAATCATCTAGCATTCAGATGTCAGCCCTTCAGAAGAGAAAAATATTTTCTCTAGATTTCTAGACATCAAGCACAAGAATGAAGCACTGATATCAGATGTTTACAGCCAACTTTGGAAATAGACATCTACATCACAAAACGGGCTTCTCACTGCCTTTGAAAGTGAGAAAGGAAGGATAGAGATGGCCTTTCTGCAAGCAACAATGCCATTTCTAAAGACACATTCTAAGTATAATAAGATTGTATTCTCATTTGATAGAAAATAGATACATCTGTTTGACCAGATGGATATGCACAGGTAGTCAGGAGAAATGCTATTTTCAACCATGAATACAACAGCTATGTCTCTTTCCAAATTGAAATTAGCACTGTCAAATTTGCAATCCCAGTTGAAGATTGAGAAATTGTCTCCATTGGCTAAAGATAATAGGATGAATACATTGGAAGAACTTGTAGTAAAAGTGGGATATGATCCTAAGGACTGTAAGGCAGCTCAAGAAATCATCAAGAAGAAAAGTGCAAACATTGCTGCTTTGCGAAAAAACCTCAACCTACCCTTGACTGAAGACCCACCGACTAAAGAGATGGCAAAAAATGAATGTGACAAAGAGGAAATTCTTAAATTAATCATTGATCAAAATCTATAGATTAGAAAAATGGAAGAACAAATTGAAGAACTGTTGAAAGAGAAATCAACACTCCAAGTTAATACAGATCCTACATTAGCAATTCAAACATCTTCTGCAGGTGCATAACCTTCAACAACCTTGACCATAACTGATGCAACATAATTGGCACAAGATTTGGCCTTTCAGAAGCAAGCACATGAGAAATCACATAAGCAGTTTCAACTTCTTGAGTCACAAAAGATTAAAAATGACACTTTATATCTAGAGGAAATGTAGAAGACTCATCAGTTGAAACTTAAAATCAAAGAACTGGAAAGTGAATCTCTATTGGCATCAACTCTAGGAGAAGACAATAAAAGTATCTGGGAAGACATCAGCAAATCCATTACTGAAATATGGCCATCTATATAGATCATCTTCGAGCAGTATGAACTCATCAACAAATGTAGAACAACAATTCAAGAGTAGAAGGATCAACTCAAAAAGAAGCCAAGTGAAGCTTATGATGTGATCAAGGTTATTAATTCAAAGAACAAACATGAGTTGGAAGCAATCAATATCTTAGACAGGACGGCAACCATTTTGGAGATAAAGAAGGTTTTGCAGAAAAGAAATTTGATCAACCAGTTGCATACCAAGTGCAAAGCTTTAAATGTTATTGCTCAAAGGTTTCATACTAAATTTAATGTTTTAAATCACAAGGGATTGCCTGGTTTGGTAGGATTAGATGATAAGTTGGTCAAGTTAGAAGATTATTTCACAAAGTTATATACAATTGCAATAGAAAAATAAAAGTTTGTAGGTATCGAAGGTCACATTACAGGGAGAGCTTTTATTGAAGCTCTGTAGTTTGATTTGATCATTCAACATAAAATCAAATAGTTATTCATCCAAAGACCAACTTTTGATAGATTCACTGAAGTGGATGAAATCTTCAGGAAAATGATTTATATAGAAATCCCAAGTGAAGATCAGTGGGATAAGTTTTGTGAAACCATCGAGTAAAAGATTAATTTTGTAGCATGACAACACATCAAATTTTGAAGAGCCAATTCAACAATAACTTCCAACAAAAAAGGCCAAGTCAGAAACAACTTTCACCAAAATAGGTTGAATCATCAACAACCTCTAGAAAAACAAAGACACTCCATCTATCTGTCTCCTTTTATTCGTCTTATCCTATTATTGTAAATCAATTAATCTATTTCTAAAGTTTTGTTAATTAGTGTAAATAACTCTCGGCTCGAGTTATTAAGGGTTGCGCCCTTAGATGAGTGAATTTTTGTAAACATAAATTGTGCAAATATTTTTTATCATCATAATACAAGCAAGATTCCGAACTTATCCCATACAACTATGTTTTCCCTGTGAGTTTTTCTAGTTTTTAGCCATTTTGTTTCTACATATATTTAATTGTTATCAAGATAACTAGGTGAGGTTGACTGTGTTTCAGAAATCTTGTAATTCCTCCTAAAGTTATTATTATTATAAAGAATTATTTACTTGAAAATCTACTGATTTAAGTCCCTTTTATCTATAAATTGTCAGCATCTTGATAAAGTTAGATATTTTGTTGAAGTTTTTTGACATTCTCTAAACGTTTTCTAGCTTATGGTTTATTGAATAATTCAATATGAATATTTAATAATCATATTCTCTTACATAAGTCCACCTAATTGAATTATAAAATCTTAATCATTGAATGAGATGAACAAGCAGCCCTTACTTGTAAATACATAATTGTTTGCTAAAATTTTGTCGTATGCATTGGTCCTCCAATATTACAAAACAAAAACAAAACATTATAGATGCTTTGACATGATTATTTACCATAATAATCTCAAAGGACAACAATGAGGAATCTCCTTCCATGGTTGAAAACCCTAGATGATGGGGAAGGGAAAAAAAAGGAAAAAAGAGTGAAGGGAATGAAATGAGGGAGTTTGGGAAGGGAGATGGGGCTAGAAAAATTTAGGGAGAGGGGTAGGGATCTTAGAAATGTTTAGGGAGTGAAATTAACTTTAATAAGTGAGGGGAATGTGCCATAAAATAGAAACACAATCCTATCTAGTAAAATAGTTCAATTCGATGGAATAGGGCTAGGGTTTGTAGGGGAATATTGAAAAAATGATGGAAAATGTTTTGCGAGGTGTGGGAATGGTGTGTAACTAACCAACAGAGGTGTAGGGACAATACTCCTAAGGTTTCATAGCATTATTTGCTCATTTAATAGCAAAAGGCATGAATCTTTTAGGAAACCCTAGGATAATAAGTTAGGTATCATTACTTGATTTTCCATGGAAGAGACAGCATCAGGATGAGTGTAATTACTTGTTGTAATGCTTTGGAGATTTAAAAATCTGAAGTGGAGGCTGAAAATTTGAAATTTTGTATTTTAAAAAAAAATTTGGGCAAGTCTGCCGCATGCGCAACGAAGTTCGGGGATGCACAACGTAGTTCAAGGATGCGCAGTGCCTCCTCGAGATGCGTAGCGTGAAGTTGTAGACCAATTTTGGAGGCCTTCCTGAACTCCAAATTTAGCTCACAATAGCTCATTGAAAATCTATCTCTGTCTTCTACAAAATGGACCCCTCCAGCACTAAAAATTATCAAGTATGGCCCCTCCAATCTCAATTCTCCCAAGACTGGTAAAAAAACGCAACATGGATAAGGAAAATCATGACGTGAGATTGAAAACCACGTTTGGAGGGCTTATTGAAATCCAAATAGAGCTCATGATAGCTCATTGGAAACATTTTTCTGTCTGTTTATCATTTTACTCATCAAGGAGGTCATTTGGACACTCCATGACAAAGAAAATGCATTTTCGCAAGAGTACTCCAGAAGTATAGCAACTCTCCTATAGAACCTATATTTTGGGAATTTCTCCCAACTCATAACACCTGTGTATAAACTGAAGGAGGTATTTTTTCTTTGTTCTATTATTGACAAAAACCTCTTTCATTTTTGTCAAATTAATCTCCATTTGGTCAGAAACTGTAATATCCCAAAAGGGAAATAGCATCAATATAAAACATAATTATGTATAATGCAGAAAATATGAACATGACATAGGATGGATCAATGTACAGCCATAATTTTATTAAGATATCAAGAGAAATATACAAAAATATCATGAGGGAAAAGCCACTCAAGCAATAGGATCAAGCCTCCGACAATCAAAACAATTAGCACCTGAGTTGCTGCAAATGTATAGAATGCCAGAGAGCAGTGAAAACATTGCCTATAACAGTGTAGTTGCTGCTGAATACATATATAAATGAAATATGGCTGATATAAACAAAGGAAATGCCTATCAAAGAAGATGTGGGCTCCAGTACAAGATTTCTAGCCAATCCGGAAAATATTGCTAGAAATACCAAGAAATGTACAATGTGACAAATAACCCTGGGGTTAATATGCCACTGAAAACTGGATCTGATATGAAATGAGGCTATGATAGATCTTAAATGGTGATGTCCTCCTCCAATGGTATTTCTAAATAGAAGGTTAATCCCTCTACTTAGAAATAAACCCTCCTAATGAGCTCAATGAACCCTCGTAGCAATTGCCTCCAAAAATAACGCAGTTTAGAATTGTGACTTCACTATGAGGGGTGGTAGATGGTTGGTCTGATGCCAAATATGAGAAAATATGCCAAGGAGCCTTCCTTGTTGATCCTCCAATGGATAGGCTACCACTCCACTGAAAAACAAGCTCAGAAATAGCTCTATGTGATCCTCCTTTGCTACACCTTGCAACACAACCCAACTCTAAACATAAACTTCACTGTAGCTGAAGGAGGTAGCTTGGAAAAAATGCCAAAATGAGGAAATGCAGCTCAAAGAACCTCTCCTTCCCTGAGGATGAGGTAGGGATTCCTGACCATGAACACCCTTATGCTAAACAACACTACAACCCTGCTAAACAACAAGAGGAAGCAAAAGTATAAAAAGACCAATATCAAATAATAATCTGAAACATGAATAACAATGGTTTTTATCCCCTCCATATATACCATGAGAGCCTCCTCACATTGGGTCCCATCCATACTTGCCACCAAGCTCATGCAAGTTGCCCTCCACTAAAACTGTGTTGTCTTATCATAAAGGCCACTCCGTGACAGCGTTGTTGATTTGGTCAAAGTTGATTGAATCAACATGATCCAATCCCTGTTCACACCCAAAGGTGCTTAATCCAACTGCTTATTCTTCCTCCCTTCACATTAGGAGTGTCATTATTCCTTCTAAAGGGGTTTTATGAGTCTCCCCACCCACTTATTCACCTACCTAGTGATAAAACAAAATATAATATTCCATTTAGATGAAGGCTAATTTTTTGGAATATTACAGTCCTCCACTCAAAAATGTTGCTTGTCCTCAAGCAACTGTAAAGGTGGAGAAAAATTCCTCCCTTACCCTTCTTGTGGCCTCCTCATCAATAGTTCCCACACATTTCAACATAATCTGCATTAAATATGCCCTCCAATGGTTCTTCCCAAGTATGCAAAATCAAATGGTGTACATCATGAGAAAGTGGAAGGTGTAAGTGGAAACCTTCTTGTTGTCCAATGACCTCCTCAAGGTAGGAGTGATGATAAACATAGGGAAAATCATCCCTAGAGAGAGTCTCCCATACCCATGCTATCATCCTGTTGATGGGAAAATCTGTCCGGCCAGCCAACAGCAGGGGATCTCCCTGGTAAAAGGTCCCAATTAGACCTTGAACCGTTTGGAATAGGGATCCCGTCCGGGGTGTGGGTCCGGCTACCACTGATTTCTCCTTTGCTTTGGGTCTCGTTTAAACTCTATAAAACAGTGGATACATACCTAATCAACTGATACAAGACATATGATTGATGCATTAAACACGTATACAACACTATGCGTAGCGAGACAATAAATAAAACATATACGCTTAAGGAGGTGTCGTTAGCAACACATATTTGGGGTTATGCTTGTAAGGTATCTGACCACAAAGAAATAGTTCTTTATGGTGAGATCCCCCTTTACTTCCTGAAAGATAAAACGAAATGCTAATAGAAAAAGATATTAACATCCATTAGGAAAGCGATGAAAACTGAACATCATTAACACAAGCACAGATAGCCATGATGCATAGATGATGTCATTAAGATTGCAGTTTCATTAATCATAGGATGTTCTGAAACTGTATAAGGAATACACATAGTGTTCTCACAGCAAAACACATCATATCCATAGGGAGTTTTTCAAAAATGCTTGTATTCATGTTTCAAAGTGTAATCCTTTGATAATACAATATATTCCACTCGAGTCCCGAACCAAAGGTCCTTTTACAAGCTCCCGAAGGAGTATTTATAATACAAAAGCTACCCTTTGGGCTTCCTTGACTTTTCATTTTCCTGACCGTTGGGCTGCCTTGCGACCCAGCCTTTTCTGCGACCTGCGACCTGAGCTGTTGTTGCGACCTGCAACCTGAGCTGTTGTTGCGACCTGCGACCTGACTAGGTCGCGAGGTCGCAGGTTGTAAGAAAATGGCCAAGATGCGACCTTGCGACCTGGCGACTAGGTCGCTGGGTCGCGGGGTTGCAAAAGGCGGCAAAACTGAAGAGGTGCGACCTTGCGACCTTGCGACTAGGTCGCTGGGTCGCGGGGTCGCAAAAGGTAAAAAAACCAAAGAGGTGTGACCTTGCGACTAGGTCACTGGGTCGCGAGGTCGCAACAGGGCGGAAAACCGAAGAAATGCGACCCTACGACCTTGCGACTAGGTCGCTGGGTCGCGAGGTCGCGGATCGTGGAAAAAGATAAAAATGCGACCCTGCGACCTTGCGACTAGGTCGCTGGGTCGCGGGGTCGCGGATCATGGAAAAGATAAAATGCGACCCTGCGACCTTGCGACTAGGTCGTTGGGTCGCGGGGTCGCAACTTTCGAGAAAAATCAGAGATGCGACCTCGCGACCTGCAACTTCAAAAGGGTTGCAGATCTGCGGATTTTATAGCAGTGTTCCTCATCTCACGCTCTTCGCTTTGAAAACCGGTCCTCCTGCTTGCTGGGAAAAAATCTGCTTATCGTGCAAACCCAAAGGTTCTTCCTGCAATAAAATAACATAGGTCACGGAAATGCTAAGGTCATTTTAATTAATTTGCAAAAGAGAAAACAATGAATTTAGACCCCCTGTGTGGTCAAATGTTATGTCGCAGCGTGGTCCTTATCAAGTTCTCTTGGGATCCGAATGTTTGTAGTGAAACCCCATTGATGAGGCAAAGGGCTTTTGCTTGTGCCATCTTCCACTACATGTTCTGCCCACTTTGGATAACGGCATTCTACATATTGACCAAGCAGAAAGTTGGCAGACACACATTCAGCGTTTAGGATCTCTATAGTGTTTGCAGTAAAATTTCAAAAGCATAAACCTGCGCTGGACTCAAAACTCCTTAGAAGAATCGAGTGGTCGAGAGCTTCGTGCAATCTTCCCACGGCACCATGACTGAAATTTCATCTGTGGAATGCTATGACAGATGCATCGACAGATCATAGCTCTTTGGGCTCCATCAATTCTAATTCCAATGCTAAAAGGCAGGACTGCTGGGCTCAAATCTCCAGATCATAGCTCTTTGGGCTCCATCGATTCAAACAGATGCATCGACAGATCATAGCTCTTTGGGCTTCATCGATTTTAATTCACACGCTGAAAGGTAGGACTCAAGATTCCTGCATTGAACTAAAACTCTAGATCATAGCTCTTTGGGCTCCATCGATTCAGACGACAGATCATAGCTCTTTGGGCTCCATCGATTCTAATTCCAATGTAGAGGCCATAGGTATGACAGAGAGAATGCCACGTGGCTCAATTATAAAATTTGACCGCTTGAAAACTTGTTATTGACATTTGCGCTCATTTGCAACGCACCAAGGTTATTTTAAAAATAAACCTAGATCGCTATATCCACCATGGAAGAGTTTAAGCTTACTTGTAATGTTTTCATATAGTCTCGGTCCACCACTTCATATAGATTTGAAACCATAAGGTCCTTTATCCCTTTTGCGCCTTAGTTTTAATTATACAGCCTTGACCATTGCTTTTCCTCCAATTGTTAGTGCACAGAGATAACAATTTTTTATGCCAAGACCACCACCCCATAATATGAATGCTTTTGCTTTGAAAGATCGAGAGTTGAAGTCTGCTACTCCAACCATATTTATGGCCCTTTTAATATTAATCCCTTTTATCTTGTGGTTCTGGAGACTCTCTGTGCATATACATCCATGTG
Organism: Pinus albicaulis; assembly: GCA_034641835.2. Taxonomy (NCBI): domain Eukaryota; kingdom Viridiplantae; phylum Streptophyta; class Pinopsida; order Pinales; family Pinaceae; genus Pinus; species Pinus albicaulis. The sequence continues at coordinate 697,691,951 of CM076580.1, forward strand.
CCTGGCTACCAAAAGGTGTATGCATTTAAACATGACCTTTTAGGTTCAATTTGAGGTTCCACGTCTCTTGTGGTCTCGCATAGACAACTTAAAGAGCAAAGGGGATGAGGGTTTTAAGGCCTTTTCGTTCCTCCACATGTATTCCTTGCAGCCTAAGTAATGCCACAATATGTATCTTAGGATTCATAAATGTTGCTTCTCAAAGATGCACTCACATATTTGAAACTCTTCCTTTGGCTTGCCACACCAACATGCGTGCTTTCGCACTGCTACCTGGCACGAGAACGCCTCGAATGAGATGGTCATTGTCTAGAAGAAACTTCTAAGTCCGCTTTGTTCACCGGGCTATACTAGACTCATCGAAGTGGCAAAATATGTTTCTTTACGTGCGCCCATCGACATTGAGATGGTATGATGCAGGACCTGGACATTTCCAATGGAGCGCTTTAAAGCGTCTAGTGTGCACTAGTGAAGAAAGATTTTTTGCATCAATGAGATAAAAGGTTCCTTTTCTGATCAACATGCATCACACCATCCTCCTTTTAACAGTACTGGTCGCTTGCTCCTGCTCCTCCCTTGTTCCGCAACCTTGGCCTGCTTGTTGAGCTCAATTTTATTTCCCCTTGATGTCGTGACACGAATGAGGAATCTGTCACCCGTGGGGTCGACCTGTGGAACATTATGACATCATAACTACTCTTCAATAATGATAACCACAGATAAAACACATGAAACTAACAAGCTTAAGAGAAGTATTCAAACAATATGCTCAATGACCTACAACAGGAGGGCTTTTACTCATCAATACACAAAAGGTTTTCGTTCAAACAAATGCATGGCAATCTCATTACACATGGCGCGACTGTGGTAATAATGTTCGAGCCTGCACTAGATGATCCCTCCCACATATGGCATGATTGCAGCGACAACATCAAGTCATGGTGATGAGACAACTCGTGAGGGGTTGGGGATAGGTCGGCGGGATGTATTTGACTGCAGGTTAGGCAAAAGACTTTAACGCCTAGGCGAGCAGAGGGGGAACCCGAAATTTTAAATATACCCAAATTTTGGGTGGTGTTATAGTGGCTACAACAAATGGCGAACCACTGGTAGAATCCAGCATCTCTGTCAATATCACCACAATAGTCTGAGTCCGGATAATGATGCAAGGGAATATTGAACAAGTTCTGTGGGTACCCTTTGTATTACTTTGGCCCTTTACAGGTACGCCTAATCCTTGTGCTTCAACTAAGTCCCGCTAATCAGAAACACATCAAAGAGAAAGCTCATAGACGCTAGTAGCTTGTTGATGATGTGAAGAGTAAGGCACTGGGTTTATTATTCTCAGGATTTTTTAAAGTAAGCTTTCGGTGTTGCTCCGTTGCCAGCAGGCCTGGACAGTACCCTGGCGGAGTCACTTCAAGAAATCACAAACGTTGCTCCGCTGCCAGCGAGCCTGGTCAGTACCTCGGCGGAGTCGTTGCATTACCTTTCTGCGCAGGAATCCTTTCTCGATCCTTACCCTTATTTGTTTCATGTGCTTACAGCACTTATTTTCATGTGCTCGTGGCACTTATTTTCATGTGCTCATGGCACTTATTTTTCATGGGCGGATGAGGGATCCCGACTTATTTTAAGAGCAAGAGAGGTTGTTTCTCGTGTTACAGAAACTAAAATATATCCTGATTTGGGTTTGCCTTCATGCCAAACCTTCACATCCCATTCACCACAATAGGCGAAGCGCGCAAAACAAATCATTAAAACGTCCAAGACTATGCTGGGCACAAGGCTTAGGCTTACGGTTATGGGCCATTTCAAACTCATTAGGTCTCCCACAATCAACCGGCTTGTATCTCCCCAGATAATAAGTTTAGACTCATAGGCATCTTGTTGAGAATGCGACTTCGATGACTGGTCCTAAGAGAAAGCTGCCTCTTGAGATAGCCACCGCAACCTCACGCAAAACAATGGGGTTACTGTTTCGGAAATCGAGGCAAAACAAGTCTGTAAGGTGATAGGGTTGCAATGAGGGCTTATGAAGTGGCAGGCGATATGATAGAACTGATGTAAGGAAGAGAGCGTACGACGCAATGTAATAGGCGAGGCTCAAGATGCAATGCAACACCATGTGCGAGAACGATCAATCCAGCAGTAAGTGCAAATACAAGCAGCGATTATTTATGCAACAACAAGTAACTGAAAAGGAAATGAAAGGAAACTACTTGTAACATGATGATGCCTAAAATATTAATCGTAAACACACTTTTAAATCATGAAGTAAAAATTTAGCAAGTAAACCTAATCAACAACTAACAAATTTTATTAAGATGTCCTATCTAGCCTACACCTAAACCCTAGTTTAACTAATGCTGCGGTGGGGTTACGCAAAATCAGCTTTCCAGTGCAGCCACCGCATTAGTTCCTAGCCTGCAAGAATAACAACGATCATGATCAGAGCTAGTATCCAAAAAAGTGCAGCAACAAAACTTACCTGAGGAGCAGGTGCAACGGCAAGATGATCATAGATACTTACCAAAGAACATTCCAGAACAGATTGTGCAGGCTGAATCCCGCTCTCATCTTGATACACAGCAATATGTTCTTGAAACTCAACATTTATCAATGACACACATTCATTCATGCACAATCCTAGGTCTGATGGGCGCTGGGTGAGCCACCGCCTATTTTCAGGCACATCCACTGAATAGGGTTGGTCGAGTTGGCCAGCAATCTCATCATGGTGTTTAGGACCATCAATTTTATGGAATGGAAACAATAAGCAAGTGCCGGGCAAATTATAGATGCATGTGCATCCAAGCGTAGGAAACCTAGTTTCGAAAACCCTAGTTCGGGATTGCTCCTGGGTTTGGTCAAGGGTATAAGGATCCGAATCCACGTTTAGTGGATCCTGAAATTCCTCGTTACCTTGAAAAAACTCTGGAATTTCGAGCAAGGGGCTTTCCAACTTTGAATGCTTGGCGAGATAAACAGGTGAATGGGCGTGATCACCGATTGTAATGATTGGAAAGATATCAGTGAGCTCTATATTAGTTCGGCAAAATTTTTGCGTGCTAACAGATTGATGATCCAATGTATCAAATTCTTTAGATTCACCAGGATGGGGAATATTTACCGTAAGGTTTCTGGGAAGTTGAGGGATTTGGGAAAAATCATATGTTAGTGTCTGATTGCAAGTGGTACTGGCTGGGCAACAACTGGAAAGATTAGAGACAATGGCTGGCATTTTCTTGCCAGTAAATAAATTGGGATATATCGGTTGTTGCACACCAGCTGTTGGGGGGCAGGAGTAGGGAAACCTTGTGAGAATGAAAAATACGCCCAGACGAAATGATATCCGACGTGGTTATGCTTGGAGTTGTTGGAGGGGCCTTGTCAGGATCAGCAGGACTAGGGGCAATGGCCGACATAAGCGTAAGCGCCCCGATCCCCTAATGAGTACTTGAATCTTCCCAAAGCGAATCATCAAATTCTGGGGTCTCTATATGGTCAGCAAAGAGATGCGAGTGACCATCCTCATTGGTATGGTTGGAAGTGCTTTCAGACAAGGAGTGCTCGCTACAACCATTGATTAGATTAAGTTGGGTACCTGGCAAGTTAGGCTCCCCGGGAGTTACCATCTGGGATGGATCAATAAGGAGGACATCTTGAGGTTGCCCAGACAGGAAATCGCTCCTATGGCTGTCTAAAGATTCCGAGTGAGAATGATCAGATCTGAAAGATTCATTGATTTTGAACTGTGATCGTGAAATACCATCTGCATGCTTATGATTTTCGCCAATACCAGCATAAGGAAATTTTGAATGTCTCGAAGAAATTACTGGTGTGGCGGGATCGGGAAACCAACCGGGGAGTAATGAACGAAGAGATTGAGTCATAGGGGAGTTAACCATATGAGGCTTTTCAATAAGCACATCCATGTCATTCAGAGGACACAATGATCTGGCAGGCCTTGCAAGGGACTCAACTTTATGCGGGGTAGGAGTTGATTCATAATCCGAATGTGAACCAGATTCATAATCCAAATGTGAACCAGATTCATAATCCGAATGTGAACCAGATTCATAATCTGAATGTGAACCAGATTCATCATCCGAATGTGAACCAGATCTAGGACTAAGTCTAGGGAGACATCGAGTGGGCTCGGGGTAGGTTTCATGAACCGAGAGGGATAATGAGCCACTGGGGCTTTCAAACTCGGATTCGTCATGGTGCGTGAAAGATTCAAAGGTAGTGAAATAGGCTTTATCCTCTTGCCAGTCTCTATCCTTACTCAGGACTTTCAAGGTCACGACTCCACTCCCATACAACTCAGGAAGAGGGGCGAGAATATCACAAATAGCAACACTCTCCTTGGAGGCCTGAATGTGGTCTAGACTCGGGGAGATGGACAAGGAAGCATTAGGGAAAAAGTCCAAAAAGCCGGTAACTTGCGGGTCATCATAGGGAACACTAGGATCTAACTGAAATTGCTCAAGGGAAATCACATACTTGAACTGTTCACCTAAATATTTCCAGTCAACATCCCTCTCAGGGAACTCAAAACAATAATGAACGAATCTGATAAAGAACTCACTTAAATATTCCTGAGATTCCATTCTGATGTCATGTAACTTTATTACAATGTCATGAGGATCATACCTGTGAAAATCTTGTTGTAATTTATGGGCGAGTTGTTCAAACGAATGGATGGAAGCTTTTGGAAATGTGTGGCACCATTGCTTAGCACGACCTTCGAGAGTGAGGAAGAAAAGCAAACACATCAAACCCTCATCGTCAATTTCATAGCACTCACCAAAGTCACAAAAATCTGAACAGTGTTGGGTTATGGACACCCCATTTTCACCATCAAATTTTAACTGGGACAAGTGATACATAAGTTCATCGAAGATGAAGTATCCAGGCTCATAAAACTCCGACAAACATCTCGGGAGAATGATTTGGGAACGAGCCATTACAGATATGAGATTAACTGCAGGCTCTAAGGGCTCAGCTTGTCATCTGGCCCTCCTTCTTGTTAACCATAAGGTCGGAGGTTCGGGCCCTCCTTCTAGCGCCAATTCTGTTGACGGGAAAATCTGTCCGGCCAACAGCAGGGGATCTCCCCGGTAAAAGGTCCCAATTAGACCTTGAACCGTTTGGAATAGAGATCCTTTCCGGGGTGTGGGTCCGGCTACCACTAATTTCTCCTTTGCTTTGGGTCTCGTTTAAACTCTATAAAACAGTGGATACATACCTAATCAACTGATACAAGACATATGATTGATGCATTAAACATGTATACAACACTATGCGTAGCGAGACAATAAATAAAACATATACGCCTAAGGAGGTGTCGTTAGAAACACATCTTTGGGGTTATTCTTGTAAGGTATCTGACCACAAAGAAATAGTTCTTTATGGCGAGATCCCCCTTTACTTCCTGAAAGATAAAACGAAATGCTAATAGACAAAGATATTAACATCCATTAGGAAAGCGATGAAAACTGAACATCATTAACACAAGCACAGATAGCCATGATGCATAGATGATGCCATTAAGATTGCAGCTTCATTAATCATAGGATGTTCTGAAACTGTATAAGGAATACACACAGTGTTCTCACAGCAAAACACATCATATCCATAGGGAGTTTTTCAAAATGCTTGTATTCATGTTTCAAAGTGTAATCCTCTGGTAATACAATATATTCCACTCGAGTCCCGAACCAAATGTCCTTTTACAAGCTCCCGAAGGAGTATTTATAATACAAAAGCTGCCCTTTGGGCTTCCTTGACTTTTCTTTTTCCTGACCGTTGGGCTGCCTTGCGACCCAGCCTTTTCTGCAACCTGCGACCTGAGCTGTTGTTGCGACTTGAGCTGTTGTTGCGACCTGCGACCTGACTGGGTCGCGGGGTCGCAGGTTGTAAGAAAATGGCCAAGATGCGACCTTGCGACCTGGCGACTAGGTCGCTGGGTCGCGGGGTCGCAAAAGGCGGCAAAACTGAAGAGGTGCAACCTTGCGACCTTGCGACTAGGTCGCTGGGTCGCGGGGTCGATAAAGGTTAAAAAACCGAAGAGGTGCGACCTTGCGACCTTGCGACTAGGTTGCTGGGTCGCGAGGTCGCAACAGGGCAGAAAATCGAAGAAATGCGACCTTGCGACCTTGCGACTAGGTCGCTGGGTCGTGGGGTCGCGGATCGTGGAAAAAGATAAAAATGCGACCCTGCGACCTTGCGACTAGGTCGCTGGGTCGCGGGGTCGCAGATCATGGAAAAGATAAAAATGCGACCCTGCGACCTTGCGACTAGGTCGCTGGGTCGCGGGGTCGCAACTTTCGAGAAAAATCAGAGATGCGACCTCGCGACCTGCTGAGATTTGTGACCTGCGACTTCAAAAGGGTTGCAGATCTGTGGATTTTATAGCAGTGTTCCTCATCTCACGTTCTTCGCTTTGAAAACCGGTCCTCCTGCTTACTGGGAAAAAATCTGCTCATCGTGCAAACCCAAAGGTTCTTCCTGCAATAAAATAACATAGGTCACAGAAATGCTAAGGTCATTTTAATTAATTTGCAAAAGAGAAAACAATGAATTTAGACCCCCTGTGTGGTCAAATGTTATGTCGCAGCGTGGTCCTTATCAAGTTCTCTTGGGATCCGAATGTTTGCAGTGAAAACCCATTGATGAGCCAAAGGGCTTTTGCTTGTGCCATCTTCCACTGCATGTTCTGCCCACTTTGGATAACGGCGTTCTACATATTGACCACGCAGAAAGTTGGCAGACACACGTTCAGCGTTTAGGATCTCTATAGCGTTTGCAGTAAACTTTAAAAAGCATAAACCTGCGCTGGACTCAAAACTCCTTAGAAGAATCGAGTGGTCGAGAGCTTCGTGCAATCTTTCCATGGCACCATGACTGAAATTTCATCTGTGGAATGCTATGACAGATGCATCGACAGATCATAGCTCTTTGGGCTCCATTAATTCTAATTCCAACGCTGAAAGGCAGGACTGTTGGGCTCAAATCTCCGGATCATAGCTCTTTGGGCTCCATCGATTCAAACAGATGCATCAACAGATCATAGCTCTTTGGGCTTCATCGATTTTAATTCACATGCTGAAGGGCAGGACTCAAGATTCCTGCGTTGAACTAAAACTCCAGATCATAGCTCTTTGGGCTCCATCGATTCAGACGACAGATCATAGCTCTTTGGGCTCCATCGATTCTAATTCCAATGTAGAGGCCATAGGTATGACAGAGAGAATGCTATCTGGTGTAGGAGCCATGGTTTTTTCCCCATCGTTTTGTGAAAATCATTTTCCATAGTTGCTGTGTGTTTGCTCAAACGAGCATTCCTGCTTTTCCCTGCACAAATCAATATTCTATGGCAATGACAGAGCTGTCACAACGAAATCTATGCATATGCATTCGGGATGGAATAATATTTCCAGTTTTCCACGCTGTCACAACTGAATCCACAGCTAGATCCATGCGCATGCATTCATAAAGGAATTATATGCCGTTTTTCGTGCTGTCACGGCTAAATCTACGCTGGAGAATAGCCAAACGATGCTCGGCATCAGAAACCGCGTTTCCCATAATTAAATTCACCGCTGTAACGGTACGCGCAAAATGGGAGTGGTAAAAGGAAAATAACCCTCCATGCGGAGCCTTAATCATGGCCGGAAGTGCGCCTCCCAACATGGAAATCAAACACAAAACGAGAAACAGCTAATGACGATCATGACTGATGCTGACAAGAACGAGGAAATCGCTCCATCTCAGCGTTAAGTAAAAGGAGACCAAATCATCTCATGGCAACACGAATTAACAATGCAATCCTTGCCACGTGTTTTCTCAAACTTTCTAGGGTTACGTCGAATGCTGTGAACGTGAGAAAATTTAATGTCGACGACTACCTTAGAGAGCCTTGCTGCAACTACCGTGTGGCAAATTCGACTCTTTGTTCGACTGCTCTGCGCTCTGGTTATTATAAAATTGCCATCACAGTTCTGCTCCAAATTTTTTAATACTCTGGCGTAGAATCAAATGAACACGCTGCAAATTGGTTCTGCGCCATGTCTCCAACGTAACGTTGACTGCCACATATATATGCTGCAAACAATTACTGAGTTGGAAAACCTGCCATCGAATGCCACGTGTTGCACCATCTCACGTGGTTTGAAACGTATGGCTTCATCCTTTTCGCGCCTTAATTGCACGCACCATAGTTATTATGACTGTTATATATATATGTTCTCCAAAATTTTATCCAAAAACTGCGCTGATGTCTTCGTATAGTTCGGCATTCCTCTTGATTAAACCTGCCAATAGTTATTATGACATTTTCATCGTAAATATGTTATAAGGTTCAGATCCACGTTTAAACGCAGCTTTGACCACTTATTGTATATGTTGCTCCATGCCGCTTTTGACCACTGATATATATATTGCAATTGTTTATTACAGGTTGACACTTCAACATGAACGCATTGGAGCCCATCGAACTATTTACGTCCATATGTCACGTGTCGCATGGTTGGGAAAACACACGCTATTACACCGCTTAAAACATGGTCAAAGACTGTCGATGTCGCGCCATAGTTGTCATAACATGCCACGTAAGTTGAGACTTTGCCATCGCACGTTGGTTTCCATGCAACGTGTCCATGTGGCTTCGTTGCACCATCTCACGCATTCTTGCACCACTAGAACATCGCGGCAACACTCCGCTCCACGTATATGTATAACGTTGAAAGGTATAAACGTTTTCATTCGGCTTATTGAACATTTGGCTCCATGCAACATTGAACGTTGGACCATAAAATACATCTGCCCCACCTTTACTATAAAACACGGTCACTATATATGTCTGCTCGGCACCCATTTGCCACGTGGCTCAATTATAAAATTTGACCGCTTGAAAACTTGTTATTGACATTTGCGCTCATTTGCAACGCACCAAGGTTATTTTAAAAATAAACCTAGATCGCTATATCTGCCATGGAAGAGTTTAAGCTTACTTGTAATGTTTTCATATAGTCTCGGTCCACCACTTCATATAGATTTGAAACCATAAGGTCCTTTATCCCTTTTGCGCCTTAGTTTTAATTATACAGCCTTGACCATTGCTTTTCCTCCAATTGTTAGCGCACAGAGATAACATTTTTTTATGCCAAGACCACCACCCCATAATATGAATTCTTTTGCTTTGAAAGATCGAGAGTTGAAGTCTGCTACTCCAACCATATTTATGGCCCTTTTAATATTAATCCCTTTTATCTTGTGGTTCTGGAGACTCTCTGTGCATATACATCCATGTGCCTGGCTACCAAAAGGTGTATGCATTTAAACATGACCTTTTAGGTTCAATTTGAGGTTCCCCGTCTCTTGTGGTCTCGCATAGACAACTTAAAGAGCAAAGGGGACGAGGGTTTTAAGGCCTTTTCGTTCCTCCACATGTATTCCTTGCAGCCTAAGTAATGCCACAATATTTATCTTAGGATTCATAAATGTTGCTTCTCAAAGATGTGCTCACATATTTGAAAACTCTTCCTTTGGCTTGCCACACCAACATGCGTGCTTTCGCACTGCTACCTGGCACGAGAACGCCTCGAATGAGATGGTCATTGTCTAGAGGAAACTTCTGAGTCCGCTTTGTTCACTGGGCTATACTAGACTCATCGAAGTGGCGAAATATGTTTCTTTGCATGCGCCCATCGACATTGAGATGGTATGATGCAGGACCTGGACATTTCCAATGGAGCGCTTTAAAGCGTCTGGTGTGCACTAGTGAAGAAAGCTTTTTTGCATCAGTGAGATAAAAGGTTCCTTTTCTGATCAACATGCATCACACCATCCTCCTTTTAACAGTATTGGTCGCTTGCTCCTACTCCTCCCTTGTTCCGCAACCTTGGCCTAGTTGTTGAGCTCAATTTTATTTCCCCTTGATGTCGTGACACGAATGAGGAATCTGTCACTCGTGGGGTCGACCTGTGTAACATTACGACATCATAACTACTCTTCAATAATGATAACCACAGATAAAACACACGAAACTAACAAGCTTAAGAGAAGTATTCAAACAATATGCTCAATGACCTACAGCAGGAGGGCTTTTACTCATCAATACACAAAAGGTTTTCGTTCAAACATATGCATGGCAATCTCATTACACATGGCGCGACTGCGGTAATAATGTTCGAGCCTGCACTAGATGATCCCTCCCACATATGGCATGATTGCAGCGACAGCATCAAGTCATGGTGATGAGACAACTCGTGAGGGGTTTGGGATAGGTCAGCGGGATTTCATTGACTACAGGTCAGGCAAAAGACTTTAACGCCTAGGCGAGCAGAGGGGGAACCCGAAATTTTAAATATACCCAAAATTTTGGATGGTGTTGTAGCGGCTACAACACATCCAAATGAAATGAGCCATTCTAGGTAGCTCATCAAAGAAATCCTCAACCCTTGGTTTATGCAATGTGTTGGGGCTGCATGGAGAGATTAGATTTTCCCGTCCAAGTTGTTTCTCTCTCAATTTATGGTAAGTATGGGATTTTTGCTGACCTTGGGCTGAAATTTCATTGCCTCCAAGAATGGCCCAAGTGACCCCACAAAACAAATCATCCATGAAGTGCCTCCTCCAAGAACTCAAGTTCTCCAAATGGCTCCTCCCATATGAAGAAAATATATGTAGTATGGAAATCATGGTTTGCCCATTGTTTCTCCTGAAACATACAACATGTAAAGTAGGGAGAGTCATACTCCCATTGGGCGCCTCCAACTCTTGTACCACTCTCCAAACAAAGCTTCCCATGAACATAGAAACATCAGCAATATATGGAAGAAAAAACCAATGAAAACAAGTTTCCATATGACAACTGAAAAGTGGATCATAGTTTCAAACATGGAACCAGCGCAGTGCATCCCTTGTCTACCTTAAAACAAAGAATAATAAGTGCCCTTCCAGCCACTTGTTTTCTACCACAATCATCCTACAAGATAGGATCATGAAAGTAAAGTATGGTGCCAATGGTGCACAACAAAAATCATGTGTCCTCTCCCACAAACCACCAATAAAATAGCCAATCTCAATGATACATTTGGCCTCAAATACATCATAATATAATGTATAAGAAGGAATGACCCTCCTTAATACAACATGCTGCTTATATAAAGTAAAGAAGTGTAAATCATAATGCAAATGTGTACCTCCTCTACCATGTAATTTGGTCATTGAGCTGAAATGGCTCAACTGAAAATTTTACCTCACCCCCAATGAGTAGGGAAGTGGTTGTGACATCCTCTCTATCACCATCCGGGCTATGCATCTATCCATATGCTGAAATATATCATGTTGGATGCCCTCCCAAGTGAACTCCTCCATCAAAGAATGAAATGCATCAAAGTGCATAGAAAGGAAGTCCTGATGTGCTGCATGCGGCAGCTTCTCCTTGAGCTCAGAAGCTTTAGTCAAGAAGACTCTGCCATAAGAATATATGACCACATCATCCACCATATATCTCTCATCTCCATCTGGGTCATCAAGAATCCTGCAAGCACCAACATCCTTGGAGTACTCTACCAAGAGTTGAGATCTCCAATATGGATCAATCCTCCTAAGAGACAGCGCTGAAGATCTGAAATGTGAAGGTCCCCACATGCTGTTTTCCTCTCCTTTGACATCCCTCATTTCAAATTCATCCTCCAAATTTCTTCCATGCCCATCATGCAGCTTCTCATGCTCAAATAGAAGTGGTGACTTTTGGAATTTGGCCTCCCATGAGGAGCTACCATCCAAAAATAACCTCCTGCTCTTGGACAATGTAAGCATGAGTGGCCTCCATATACTCAAATGTATGGAGGACTCCTTCCTTAAATGAAGTACCCTTTTTTTCTCCAAATCCATGGAGCAACTCCCTTACACCATGAAGGTGCCATCCTCCATCACTGTAGCAACTTCTGTCAGTGTAGTATATGTAGTGAGAGTGGGTAATTCTGAAAATGGGAGGATGTCTCCCTCCTCCTTGAGTCTATCCCAAACTCTATGCACTGTAATAGTCCCCTCCAAAGTATTCACCTCTCCGGGATATAAGAGTGGTGAACCCAATGGAAAGATGTCTCTCACCAATTCTAAATTTGGTGGCCTTCCAGGTGGAATGCCCCCATGTAGTGAGACATAAAAATCTGAAGTGGACTATATATATGAGTGGACTGATTTGTCCCTCTCTTCACTGCACAATACAGTCTCCTTTTGTGCAGAAACCTCCCAAAATAAATAAGGGTGAATGCTCAACATACCTTGATGTTGATCCTTCCTTTCTTCTCCTCCCATTTGACAAGATTCACAATCCATAATAATTGATGTATGTTGCTCCATAATTTTGTTTTGGTTCCCACATGTTGAATCATTTGGAACCCCTTGCAAAGACACAAGGGCTCCTCTAATGGAAGAAATGGCTCCCTCACCATCTACATGTGGTGATGGACCTCCTCCTGATGGTACAACGTTGTTAGCTCTTATTTTCTCATCCTCTTCATCAATATTTGAGAATGCCTCATCATCAATGAGAGACCCTTGATCTTGGTCTTCTCCTGAAAGAGGAACCTCCGTGCCTTCATTCATAGAAGAGGGCTCTTCAAGAAGTGGGGATCTTGCCCTTGGCAAGGCATCATGCATGTTTTCATCCCCTTCAATAGAAATAAGGAGTGGAGTGGGCAGAATAGATCTCTCTAACTCGTGCAAAGGTTTTGAGTTTTTGGGTTCAACAAATGATGTTTTACAATGTTTCATATCAAATCTTCTAACTAATTTCTTAGTGAAACCAACATAAGTATTTACATTTGCATGTTTAAATGAAGCAGAACTACAAAACCACCAATCATGGGCCATACCTTTGAGGTGCAGCGCTGCTACTCTAATGGCCTCCTTTTCTGAAACTTGGTGTAGCTAGAAATAGGAATCTAGCTCCTTCACCCAAGCTTTGGTTGTGCACTTTTTTGATCCATCCAATTTAGATAGAAATATTATACCTCTCTTGCTTCCATTGATGGATCTCCTGTCTTCCTTGAGTTGGAAAAACCCTTGGAAGTCCAAGTGCTCTTTGAATCTCCATGATTGAGACTCATACTTCTGAAGATAGTCACTCAAGGTCTCCTCCCTTGGTGCATCTTCTTCCTCCATCCTTCTTGCAGTAAATGTGGGCAATAAACTGTGCTGTGGATTTGCATGTGTGGCTGAATGCTCACACCCATCATGTGAAAACCTAGGGCTTGCTTCATTTTCAAACCCTCTTGGAATTTTTCTACACTTCTCCCCTTTCATCTCCTTGAGATCTTCTTTGATAATTTTCATAGTTTGGAAAAGAAGCTGGGAGATCCTCTCTTCCTTCATTTCTCCAAATAATGGGGTCTTGCCTTTGTTTCTTTTGTACATCTTCTCTTTTCTATGAGAATAAGCTTCTCCTTCTAATGACATAATGTCTTGAATGCACAGTCTAACCCAAGATTATGCTTTGATACCATTGTAATATCCCAAAAGGGAAATAGCAGCAATATAAAACAAAATTATGTATAATGCAACAAATATGAACATGACATAAGAGGGATCAATGTACAGCCATCATTTTATTAAGATATCAACAGAAATATACAAAAATATCATGAGAGACAAGCCACTCAAGCAATAGGAACAAGCCTCCAATGATCAAAACAATCAACACATGAGTTTCTCCAACTGTATAGAATGCCGGAGAGGAGTGAGAACACTATCTATATCAGTGTAGCTACTGATGAATACATATATAAATGAAATATGGCTGATAGAAACAAATTAAATGCCCAACAAAGAATATGTGGGCTCCAATACAAGATTTCTAGCCTATCCGGAAAAGATTGCTAGAAATACCAAGAAATGTACAATGTGACAAATAACCCTGGGGTTAATATGCCACTGCAAACTAGATCTGATATGAAATGAGGCTATGACAGATCTGAAATGGTGATGTCCTCCTCCAATGGTATTTCTAAATAAAAGGTTGATCCCTCTACTCAGAAATAGACCCTCCTAATGAGCTCAATGAACCCTCCCAACAATTGCCTTCAAAAATAACATAGTTCAGAATTCTAACTGCACTGTGAGGGATGGTATATGGTTGGCCTGATGCCAAATATGATAAAATATTCCAAAGAGCCTTCCTTGATGATCCTCCAATGGCTCGGCTACCACTCCACTGAAAAACAAGCTTAGAAACAACTCTATGTGATCCTCCTTTGTTGCACCTTGCAACACAACCCAGATTTAAGCAGAAACTGTGCTATAGATGAAGGAGGTAGCTTGGCCAAAATGAAGAAATGAGGAAATGCAGCTCAAAGAACCTCTCCTTCCCTGAGGATGAGGTAGGGATTCCCGACCAAGAACACCCTTGTGCTAAACAGCACTGCAACCCTGCTAAACAGTAAGAGGAAGCAAAAGTCTAAATAGACCAATATCAAATAATAATCTAAAACATGAATAAAAATGGTTGCTATCCCCTCCATATATAGCATGAGAGCCTCCTCACATTGGGTCCCATCCATACTTTCCATCAAGCTCATGCAAGTTGTCCTCCACTAAAACTACGATGTCTTATCATAAAGGTCACTCCTCCATGAAAGCGTTGTTGATTTGGTCAAAGTTGACTGAATCAACATGATCCAATCCCTGTTCACACCCAAAGGTGCTTAATACAACTGCTTATTCTTCCTCCCTTCATATTAGGAGTGTCATTATTCATTCTAAAGGGGTTTTATGAGTCTCCCCACCCACTTATTCACCTACCTAGTGATAAAACAAACTATAATATTCCATTTAGATGAAGGTTGAATTTTTGGAATATTACAAAAACATAATTTGAATCACAATGGTTCCTATGTGCAGTAAATGACCTATTGATGAGTTTGTGAGGCATTGATATATTTAATTTTAGATGGATAAAATCTTGAGGCATGTCCTCCATTATTGTATTTCTTATTTTTAGTGTATGTGGTCTCTGCTTCTATGGTGAAATCCTATCTTACTAAGAGGAAAAATTAGGGTTTTCTCTTGGGAAAACTAGGGATTTTGTGATAGTTTTGGTGACCTTGAAACCCTAATGACCTAATGGATACATTGAAGTGAATTAAATCATGATGGTGATGACTGAAATGATGATGATAATCTCTGAATGATGGTACACTCAATTGAGTAATGAGAGTGACCGACATGTGAAATTCTTGAGAGAGTGGAAATAACCCTAGACACACTAGCATTAGGGGAATTTTGAGGTCTAAAATGGGCCTCCTAAGGAAATTATAAAATAATAGTGGAAATAATAAAATAACATTAGATTACATCATCAAATTTTAGAGGCAAAAAATAAAACTATTTCAACTTATCTCCCTATGGGTTTACTCAAATTTTGAGCAGGAGCACTCGTTGGATGCAAAATTTGATTCCACATCCAAGGAGTACCCATGTTGCATATGTTTAATGGACCCCACTACATGATAAATGAGAAATACATGAAAAACGTTATTGCAATCATGTTTTTTAGGTAGTTCTCATTTTTCGTGTAGCAGGGTCAATCGAAAGTGTGGAACATGGGTACTCCTTGGATGAAGAATTAAATTTCGCATCCAATGAGTACTCCCGCTTGAAATTTTAGTAAAACCTTAGGGAGATAAGTTGAAAATACAAGTTGGAAAATTAGTTTTATTATTTTATTATTTTTTAATATTTTCACTTTTTTACACCAAAAATGGTGAATCACCCCCCATGGTTGACATCATCATCTTGAATCCCCTTGGTTCTTATAAAGCTTATTTTGGTTGTACATTTTTCTTAGGAGGCCCATTTTAGACCTCAAAATTTCTCTAATGGAAGTGACCAAATTTTTATTTGAAGACTCTCTCAAATGACAAAAAATTGACTTGACACCCTAATAAAACCTTGTAAGAGCATATTTGATCACTGGTGACAGGCTGAAAATACTAACATGAATAGCTATAACGTGTGGCTTCCCTAGGCTTTGGACACAAAGCCTTATTGTCCCTATATTTAAAAATGGGGACAAGAATGTTCCATCTAACTACAGGACCATTATGGTTAGCCATATCCTGGCCAAGCTTTATGGGCTCATTTTGGAGAAGAAGCTTAGCCTTTGGCTTGAAAACCAGAGAAAAAGAGCTAAAGGAAAAGCTAGTTTTAGGAGACATCACTCAACTATTGACCATTTGGTCACTCTTAGAATCATTGCGGAGGAATCTCTCAATAGTAAAGCTGGCCTCTTCTGTTTCTTTGTGGAATTTAGAAAATTTGTCGACACTGTTCCTCGAGATAAACTTTGGGAGAGACTTAAATAGATCATGGTCCCTCCTGAGCTGAGGATTGTTTTGATTTGTCTCTATAAGACCATCATTGCCAAGATTAAGACCAATGAGGGGTGGTCTAAAGACATTAAATGCAATATTGGAGTTAAGTGAGGGTGTCCCCTATCCCCTACCCTTTTTGGCATATACATCGATAAGCTAGAGGAGTGTCTAGAATATGCGGGGTGCAAGGGCATCGAGCTTGCTGGTTTTCTCATTACTCTTCTCCTTTATGGCGATGATATCATTCTTCTTGCAAAAAGCCATGATGACCTTAACAAACAACTCCAGATTCTTCATGACCACTTCTCCAAGATGGGTATGACAGTTAATATCGACAAGACTAAAGTCATGATCATTAAATCCAAAAATATCACCCATGGTAGTTTTTTATATAATAACCAGTGCCTAGGGTAAGTTTCTTTTTTATAAGTATTTGGGCATTGAATTCCCTCATCATATCAAATGGAATTATAGCATAGAGAAAATGATTATTGGGGGCTGGAAAGCTTATTATGAGCTTGAAAAAAATTGTGAGTCAATCGATCTTTACATTTGGAGTAAAAAGAGGTTCCTCTTTGAGACCCTTTTCACCCCTGTTGTCTTATACAGATGTGAAGTTTGGGGTTGCAGTATATCTAGAGAGTCATGGAGGAAGATTGAGATGATTCAAAAGAAATTCATCACCTACAACCTTAAGATCAAGGGAAATACTCCCTATTCTATCCTCTTGATCGAATGTGGTTTGTCCCCAATTGAAAGTACGACTATGTTTAGATATTTGATGTATAAGAAGAAGCTTGACAACATGGAATAAAAAAGGCTCCCTAAAATTTCTTTTAACTATAGTCAAAACCCTCACCTTTGCCTCAAGTGCGGGTAGGATAAGGATGCCCAGTCTTGGCTCAACCATTGGGAAATTAAGGAGGAGCTCAGTATGGGAAGCAAAGATAATATCAAAAATAATATTACCTCCAAGTTTAAGGACAAGCTATGGGAGGATCACGAGCTAAATGGTAAAGGAAGATAAGATACTATAAGGAAGTGATCAACCCCACCCTTGATAAGCATAATTATCTCTCTGTGTTGTCCAACAATAAGAAAAAAATGAACATCGCTAAGATAAGAACTAATTCCCATGAGCTTCGAAGTGAGACCGGGCGATGGTCTATTCCCAAGACCCCTTGGAACAATAGAATCTATAATATTTGCGATTCTAAGAAGGTGGAAGATGAAAAGAACTTCCTTTTAGACTGCCCGACTCTTACTCACATTCTCTCTCAATTCCCTACCATCTGCCACACTTCCAATCTTCTTGACCTATTAAGCCAACCCACCTATAGCTATCTTGGAGCACTTATTTACTTTCTCTTTGACCATAAAAACAAGATTTTGAAGAATCAAACATAGATTCTTTCTCCTCTCTTAAGGTCCGATAGACCGCATTGATCTTAACAGACGGCAACCATCATCATCAAATAAAATACACAATAATTAAAATTTAAAAAAATCACATTAAAAAAAGAGATTTTAATTTTCAATTTTACTAACAATAGTATATCAAAAAAAATAAATTGTAAACATCAAATTCATATATTATTGAACTTGCAATCATAATATTGAAAATATAATAATAAATAGGTAAAAAACTTATTATAATATTTACAATAAATATACAAATATTGTAAAACATTTCAAACATTTTTATATGTATTTAATAGAAGATCATATGTAATGTATTAATATTCTTAAATATATATAATATAAATACTATATACGAACAAATTTAAATGGTTCAAAATACAAATCTATCATAGTTATAGCAGAATTTTAATTGAATAATACATTGTGCATGACTTAGGCGAAGATAAAAGATAATGTATTAATATTCATTAATAAATATAATTTATAAATATTATATAAAAATAAATTTAGATATTTCAAAATATAAATGTCTGAAAGTTCATATTTTATAATTTTAATTGAGTAATACATTACACATGATTTGATTTAATTGAAGATTATATATAATATAAAAATTAAAACAAATTTTTATGGCTTGACAGATACACATTAGGCATGGTGCAATGAATGCACTAGAATATAGAAAAAAAGTAATAGTGATTGTGTATTAATCACTCTACATTAAAGTTTCATTAAAAACAACATGACGAAACTATGCCTCATATAGGGCTCGTTTGGATTAATTTGTTATATCATATCATTAGATTTCACATCTCTTCATTATAATATTTAATCATCCATAAATTTAATCAGTGGTGTTACATTTCACAGTGACAATGGAGAATAAAATAGAATAAATTAAAACATATTTTATTATATATATATATAATAAAATATTGAGGGATGATGTATTCTTGTTCTCAAATCTTATTCTCCAATCAAATGATAAATAAATCCATATATATATATATATATATATATATATATTCAAATGTTAAAATTTGAATAGTGAATTAATGTGTCTATGTATTTTTAGATTAATTGGTATTAATGCATCATATATGTCCCTAAGGACATAATAACTTTGTATTGCTACACAATACCTAATATTAGGTGGCGTCGATAAATTTGTTCTCTTGAACTTATGATCAAGCAACAACATACATAAATTCTATGTAGTTCATTAGTTTTCTCATCTACATTAGAGCATGTGCACCAAAATTAAATATTAGATTCACCTATGCAACTTTTGGATCTCACATATATTTAAAAGATAACATAGAACATTAAATATCACCATAAAACCTCTATCAAAAAGTCAATATTAAAAGTTAGTTTTACAAAAATTTTATAAACAAATATAAAATATAAAGAAACTTTAATGGAAAATATGAATAAACAGAATTTAGAAAATAAATGCAAGGTATTCCCCAATAAAAAGAAAAAATCATGGAGTTACATTTGAGGCCCTCAGCTTCGCCAACTAAAAATTTAGAAAACATAAAAATAAAGGAGAAGTAAAACATATCTTTCTCACAAGTTTTAGAAACAGAATAAAAGAAGAGTTCTACAACAACACTCTGTTTAGAGGTCTCAAGCCATAGCACAAATGTTGAGCACTGAACATGGTATTCTTGTAGATATTCTCTGATGTATACAAAAATCTACAATAATTGTAGTTGGACAGTTGAACAAAACGAGTCATTGGAGAAAATACAAACAAATGATTATACGAGAGCCATGACATGCTTGCAAGGAAAGTAGGATAAATGGGAAATAGGTAAGAATATATTAACAAAGATAAAACGACTGTAAAAATCAAATTAAGATAAAAGAAAAATACACCATTAGGAATTCTCGAATGTTTTGCAACTACATAATGAGGCATCCTTACAAATCATAAATAAACAACGATACAAGAGAAATCTAGAGAATTTACAGATAGAAATTGAAAACAGGTCAGCTCATTAGGTTAAAGAAAATTGCTTGCTTGAAAATTTTCTTGATGTTTAAGAATACACGATACAGATGATGATATAAATTTTCCATGAAGTCATCAAAACTTCAAAAAATTGTTGCAATTTAGAAGATAAAAAATAGTTTAAAGGAGATAATGTATACCCCTCTTATCTATATCATAATTCAATAATTAAATTTTAATATTAGTAATACCAGTAACCTAATAATGTTCCGCCTTGAAACTCAAGTGAAAACATGGACAAACATGGACATAATATGATCCATGTATGCATTATTTAATTGTATCTAGAGACAATTTTAAAATAAAATTTGCATTTATACTGCATGGAAAAATTATAATTGAATTTTTAAATAAAGATTCAAAATTGTCAAAATCACAAGAAAAAACAAAAGCCTAAAGTAGTCCTGCTAAAACAGGGCATTGGCAATTATCTGTGATACTAGCGTGACTAAAACAAAAAACAATTCTAGGAAAGTCCAAACATACATAACGAGACATCTGAAGGAAGAGAGACACGTTCTTTATAACCAAATTCCCATTTTCATCAACGAGTGTAGGAGAGGATTTCACCGGAGTGACATAAACTTCCTCGTTAGGATTTCGTATCCGATCGACCTACCAACTTCAGAAGTATTTTTTCGTAAAATTGAAAACGATGTTTATTCACTTTATTGGAACAAACTAACAGGCTCGCAAATATTTCTTAAATGTTAGACTGCCACAGCCTGTCACTCACATTGTGCCACCCATCCTTGGCCAATAGGATTTTATAAAAACATTTTTTGAAAAAAAATAAAAAAATTGCTATACTTATTTAAGTTAACACCAACAAAAGTTCAACTTAGTACGATCAATCTAATACCTCCGAATGGATGCTATATGTCCCGAGGGACAATAACTTTATATAGAGCCCTTTAATCAATATTAAATAAAACTTAATTAATGTTAAGTCAAACCTTTAATATCTCTAGAGGGTCACATTTTTAAAAATAGGGTGTGTGATTGTACGAATAGTACTGTAAGGATGTTCTCACAACTTACCAAAAGTGATGACCAATCTGAACTATATATATATATGTATATCGAATTGTGAAGACTTTTCTTTGTTTCTTATAATTTATACTTGATTTGTGGTTTATATTTTTTTGGACATTATTTTGTATTCGAAGACTTTTCTTAATAGAAAATTGAAATTTTGAATTTAAAGATAACCAAAATTTAATTGATGGTCAAGGAACCAAAAACATTAGAGATGGAAAAAGCAATGGGCATGGCCAAAGGCCAAGTTACACAAATTATGAGGAGCATGATCAAAGGCCAAAATTAAAATTGGATCTAATACTAAATGAGACGAACAAAGTTTACTCACACACAAAAATATTCAAAATATATGGAATATCAAAATATCCATAATCATGAATAATAATATATATGAATGTTTGAGTACAAATGATACAATGGTGATTAATTGTGTGATGATGGAATCATATAAATACTAGGTAGGAGTGTCATTTTAGAAAAGTCATTTATGTTATTAGTGACTTGTATTTTTATTAATAACAAATTATGAATTATTATATATATTTATGTTCATAACATGAAAACACTAACTCAACCAAATAACAACTATTCAACACTTAAAACACCATTCATTTGATGACTTAACTATGAGCTAGATCTTCTTTGGGTAGATTTTCAAGTTTGGAGCAATGTTGTGTTCTCATGCTTCCTCTAGACTGCTAGCTTTGAAGGTGATCCACTTCCTCCTATGCATGGATTCATACCCACTTATGCTAGGCTTAGAAGAGGCAATTACATTTAAATTTAGCAAGAATCAACTAAACTTTTGCATGATATAGAAGATAGACAAAGAGGTCATTTGATGAAATTTCAAACCAATTATTTTTAAGACACATTGATTCTCTTGGTTTCTTTTCTATGTAAATGTGTAACTCCCTCTTATAATCTTAAATTTTCAATCATTAGAAGTTAGCCTTAAGGACAATCCTTTTTTTAATTATTATTTTTTTTATTGTTTTTAATGTATGGTTAGATACTATATTCCACACTTTGGTTGGTACCTTTCATTAAGCATGAATACGCATAAGTTTATATAAGGACATTCACTAGATATTGTAGGTATACATTTTTTCATTAACATTTTTTATACCCTTTTATATTTTTTCATTAACCTTGAGATCCATTTTTTATACCTGTTAATATAAAAACCCTTTACCCCCTATATATCCCCCAATATATTATGTCATTTTTTACTCAATATATATCCCCCAATATGAACCCACGTGGTATGGTATTGTTCCCCCAGTGAAGGCCTTGTGAGTATTTGTAACTATTTTTAACTCACTGATATCTTAGTTAACTAGTCAATTTACTAAAAATAGCCCTAGTCACGCATGTAATTCGAATTTCCTAGTTGAGGTGGAGGAAAAGGAACATTATAATTATCAATTATATACTAGTTGAGTGCACAAGTTTTACATTGGAGCAGATGATAAATAAGAGGAAGGTTGAGGCCTATTTTGGCTAAGTGTTGGTCAGAGCAAGACGAGAATGTGGAGATCAATATTCGAGTGTAGGTTGTGCTTCAAGGATTGAAGTTTTCATTGTAATAGATCCATATTCTCATATGATTTAATACAAAAAAGGAGGGGTTTTTCCCAGTTGGGTTCCGTAGTAAAAATATTGTTTTCATTGTGATTGGATGATTTCATGTGATTGAATGTGTTTCTATTGTATGTTTTCCTTTTCGCAGATTGAGTAGAAGAAATTTGTGTCTATTGTTTTCATTCTGAATTCATTAGAAACTACAAATTTCTAGATATTTATACAAATTCTTAGTGCATTTTGGACTACATTGTGGGTGAATATGGACACAAATTTGAAGAGGTATACAAAATTTGAACCATAGACACATGAGAAAACAAAAGTAGACAACATGGATTTGGTGTAGTTTTTGAGGGATTATTATCAAAATAATATGAAGACTTGTGATAAAATGTGGCTCTATAGATGGATAATTTAGGATATAATGTCTATAGACTCAATATGCCCCCATACATGTGCATTTAAATAGTTTTTAATGTATAGAATATGAAACAATATGAGTCTTCCATGCTAGAATAGGAAGAGTAGCACGTACTACCTTCTGTAGAGAATTTAGAACTAGATTCTTAGGTAAAGTTGACAGAGGATATTTTTTTTAGAAGAGGGGAATAACTACAGGATATGGGTAGCATGACATTTTCTATATTAGGTTGAAAGGATAACTTCCAAGCAAGGTTAAATAGTACACCCGACTGAAGGTGGGGGTAGATTCTCATCACCTCATTTAATAGAAGCTTTTGGCAACCAACAACCTCCAAAAATGGGGAGGTATGATATTGTAATATTCCTAAATTAGCATGCAACTAATTGGAATATTAAATTTTGATTTTGCTTTTTATTTAGAAGAATAAGAGGGTAGGGAAACCCATAAATCTCCTTAGTAGGAATAAAACCACTCCAAATGTGAATGGAGGGCATCAAATGAGCTGGATAAAGCTCCCCTATGTATTAACAAGGGATGAAGCATGTGGACTGGGTCAACTATGACAAAATCGACTACGCTGGTATGGAAGTAGTGGACATTCAATGAGGGACAATGCAATTTTGGAGGGAGATCCTTTGCATGGAAGTAGTGCCCTTAATGAGTGGGGCCAAGGGTGAGGAAGATCACCAAGAATATAAGGAAGGGGATGGCAGCCATTGGGGATATGTTTTAGATTATTATTTGATTGTGGTCTATTATGAATGTTGGCTCTCTTCAGTTGTTTAGCTAAGATTGTAGTGTTGTTTAGCACAAGGGTGTTTCCGAGAGGAAAACCCACCTTCATCCTCGGGGAACTTCAAGTGCCTACTTAGGAGAATTTCTTGAGAACTATTTCCACATTCCGGCATTTTTCCAAGCTACAGCTTTCTTCTACAGAGTAGATTATGTTTAGATATGTGCTGAGTTGTAGGGTGCAGCAATGGAGGATTTCTTTAGATCATTTCTGAGCTTGTGTTTCAGTGGAGGAAGGTTTCTTTCCATTGGGAGATTAGAAAGGAAGGTCCCTGAGCTTCATTTCATATTTTATCATCAGGCCAATTCATCATCTTCTCCTACACCGTAGTATTACTCCCAAACTGCATTATTTTATTCAGCAGGTCGAAAGGAGGGTTTAGTGCCACATTTGGGAGGCTAGATCTTCATTGAAGGGATCAGCCCATAATTGAGTGAGTCTATTGGATGAGTGCCATTCAGATCTACATTAGTTTCAGCCACCTCCTCTATGTGCTTCAGTGGCGGTGATTCTTCAACCCTAGGGCTTTAGATTCACTATTTGTATTTGGGGTATTTCCAGAAACCTTTCTTGGGTTGTCTTGGGAATGAGTATGGGAGCATAGATGTCCATTTTTGGCCTTGTATGAGCATGCTATCATTAGATCCATTTATATATATTTCCCAACTGCAGTATTAGCCATTAAAACTGCGTTGTACTTTCTTCAGTATTTTTTACAGCAGTGTATGACATGTTTTGGGTACTTTTGGTCATTGTAGGCTTCTTTTGCCTATCTTGAGGGATTTTATCCCCAAGATATTGTACTTATTTATTGTTTTTATACATAATACCATGGATCTATCTTTGGCTCACATGTAATGTGTTGACATTTGCTGCTATTTTCCATTATTGTGTGCTATATTGTTGCTTTCCCCATTTGGGAATATTACAATGGTATCATAGCATAATCTTGGCTCAGCCTGTGAAGACATTGCATCTATGTTATCAGAAGAAGAATAATCTTCTCACAAAAAGGAGAAGGCTCATAGAAGAGACAACGACAAGTCTCCATTATTTGGGGAAAAGGAGGGAAAGAATTTTTCAAAACTTCTTCTCCAAACTATGCATGAGCTTAACAGAGAAATCAAGGGAATAAGGAGGGAAAGACACGAAGATCCTAAAAAATGCTTGTATGTGAAGAAAGCTCCAGTTCTTAATATTATGGGTGTGAGAATTCAACCACACAATTAGATCTACAACGCTCTACCATGCCTACATTCGTAGCAAGAGAGATGGAGGAAGGAGATGCACCAAAGGAGGAGACTCGTGGTGATTATCTTAAAGAGTATGAATCTCAATCTCAGAGGTTCAAAGATCATGTAAACTTCCAAGGGTTTTTCAATATCAAGGAGGATAGAAGACCTAAAAATCACAATATAAGCAAGAGGTGTAAGCGGCATGATTTGGGTAGATTCTTTCTATCTACTTTTGATGGGTCACCTAAATGTACAGCTAGGGCTTGGGTGAAGGAGCTAGACACCTATTTGTAGCAGCACCAAGTTTCAGAATATGAATCCATTAGAGTAGCAGCGCTGCATCGTGAAGGTAAGGCTTATGATTGGTGGTTTTATGAGACTTCTTCCTTGAATCTTGTAAATTTATCTACTTATGCAAAGTTTACTAGGAGGTTAGTGAAAATATTTGATGTAAAAAATTCTGAAACATCCTTGTTTGAGCTAGCCAAGCCTAAACAAACAAAAAAATTGCATGAGTTGGAGGGATCCATAAACCTAACTCCATTCCAAAATGCTATTGAGGGGGTTGAAGACTTGCAGAAAACCTTGCTAGAGGTAAGATCCCCACTTGAGGAAGAGCTCTCTTCTCAAAATGAATATATGGAGATCTCCTTTTCAAAAGAGGGTCAAGACAAAGGGCCTCTTAATGAAGATGAGGTATCCTCCATTAATGATGAAGAGGAAGAGCAGGTAAGAGGTAACAGCGTTGTCACATCAGGAGAAAATCTAATACCTCATGGAGAGGGAGATGGAGAAATTTCTCCAATAAGAGGAGTTCTTGTATCCTTGCAAGAAGTTCCAAAATATCTAACATGTGAAGATTGAGGCACAATCCATGAGAAACATGTGTCATTATTAATAGATTGTGAGACCTTGCAGATGAAAGAAGAAGATAAGGAGGATGGCCAACATCATATGATTAGGAGCACACACCCCAATCTATTTGAGAAGTTTCATGCAAAAAGGAGGTAGACTGATTTGCATATTGAGAGCAAGGATAAATCATTCCACTCATATATGAAGTCTACTCTTAACATTGATGTCTGATTACATGGAGGCATTCCACCTGGGAGACCACCAGATCAGGAGATGATGAGAGATGCATCACATCTGGTTGCACCACTCATAGATTATGGAGGGGTGAGAACCTTGGGAGGACTTGACACAATGCAGAGAGTCTGGGGTAGGCTCAAGGAGGAGGGATACATTCTCCCAATATCAGTATTACCCACTCTCACCAAACATCTTATGCTGAGAGAATATGTTTCAAAGATGGATGGCACCATCATGGTGCAAGGAGACCACTCCATAGCTTTGGAGAATCAGAAGATACTTCCACATTGGGAGGAATCTTCAATATTTGGTAGAGGTTGGTGGCCACTCATGCTCACATTGGCCAAACTCAAAATTTTTTTGATGGGCGATAGCTTTTCATCGAAGGCTAGCCTCCAAAAACTTCCACCCTCACTAGAGCATAAGCAGCTGCAAGAGGAGCAATGGAGGCAAGATTGCAGCATCCCGATATATGACCTTGGCATGGGATATGTCAAAGAAGAGAGAAAAAACATGACAGGTGCTTTACATGATAGATCAGCAGCGCTATCATTATTGAGTATTGACCCTTATTGGAGATCCCAACTGTTAGTGGAATAATCCAAGGATCTCTTTTCATGTGGAGTGTTTGATGACTAGTTATCTGATGGGATATATGCAGTGAGAGATGGGGTAATCTATTTTCGGAGTAGGATATTCTTGACTAGAGCCTCTAAGCTCAAGGAGAAGCTACTACATGCAACATATGATGGTTTTCTCTCACACACCACTGGGTTTATAAGAGCATATCGTACTATCCTGGAGGGATTCATTTGGGAAGGCTTCAGAGAAGAGATGCACCATCATATGAGGAGATGCATGGATCGTTTGGAGGATAAGGAGAGACATAGCCCTTTGGTAGAGTTATCACAGCCACTTCCTTCCTCATTGGGAGAGAGAGGAGGCCCATCTATGAGCCACCTTACTAGCTTGAACGAAGTACATGGTAAATATTGTATTTTTGTACATCATGATTCACTGACTATGTATTTGTATTTCCTTACCATTCATGTGCAGGGCCTTTCTCCAAGAGGGGGCACTCTTTCTTCTAGAATTTATGGTCTACTTGAGGCCATAAGCAATATTGATGATGGCCACTCCCTAGGAGATCTTGGGGAGATGATATCTTGTTTAGGGTGTGCTCAAATTTCACCATACATCATACACATTCTCCAAACATGTAAGATTGGGGCAACAAAAAAGTGTTTGGGAAACCACTCATCATGCCATATTCTTATGCAGTTAGGAGTCAAAATACGCTGGTTGCACTTGAGGGACAATTTTCCTTCTCTGGTATTACACATGGCAGCCAGTATGGCTCTGATTATGATCCCATATGTTGATGATATCTTTATCAATTTTGTGGGCATGATTGGAGAGATGACACATGGATTAGATGTTCCTATTAGAGATGATATTCTCCACATTTCTTATGTTTCATACTTCAAGGACAACATTGGACAATCCATTATTGCTACATTGGACCTTTTGTTTCCTTATGGGATGAGCCATTTGGGTAACTTGAGCATTTGGGAGATGCCTCTCATAAGCAAGTGGGATGAGTTTTTCTATGAATTACCATTATAGAGGGTGATTCATTTTATATGGATGATAACTTGGAAATTGGAGCTTCATATAGGAATGAAGGTTCCTTACATTTTTCAGATCTATCCTTGTAGTTTCCCGAGGACAAGAAACATTTGGGAGGGGAAGATTGTAATATTCATAAATTAGCATGCAACAAATTGGAATATTAAATTTTGATTTTTCTTCTTAGTTAGGAGAATAAGAGGGTAGGGAAACCCATAAATCTCCTTAGTAGGAATAAAACCACTCCAAATGTGAATGGAGGGTATCAAATGAGCTGGATAAAGCTCCACTATTTATGAACAAGGGATGAAGCATGTGGACTAGGTCAACTTTGACAAAATCAATAACACTGGTATGGAAGTAGTGGATATTCAATGAGGGACAACACAGTTTTAGAGGGAGATCCTTTGCATGGAAGTAGTGCCTTTAATGAGTGGGGCCAAGGGTGAGGAAGCTCACCAAGAATACAAGGAAGGGGATGGTAGCCATTGGGGATATGTTTTAGATTATTATTTGATTGTGGTCTGTTATGAATGTTGGCTCTCTTTAGCTATTTAGCTAAGATTTCAGTGATGTTTAGCAGAAGGGTGTTTCCAAGCGGAAATCCCACCTTCATCCTCAGGGGACTTCGAGTGCTTACTCAGGAGAATTTCTTAAGCATTATTTCCACATTCCAGCATTTGGCCAAGCTACAACTTTCTTCTATAGTGTAGATTCTGTTTAGATATGTGCTGAGTTGCAGGGTGCAATAGTGGAGGGTTTCTTTGGATCATTTCTGAGCTTGTGTTTCAGTAGATGAAGGTTTTTTTTCCATTGGGATATCCGCAAGGAATATCCCTGAGCTTCATTTCATATTTTGGCATCATGCCAAGTCATCATCTTCTCCTACAATGCAGTATTACTCCCAAGCTGCATTATTTTATTTAGGAGATCAAAAGGAGGGTTCAGTGCCACATTTGGTAGGCTATATCTTCATTGAAGGGATCAACCCTTCATGGAGTGAGTCTATTTGAGGAGTTCCATTTAGATCTATATCAATTTCAGCCACCTCCTCTATGTGCTTCAATTGTAGTGATTCTTCAGCTCTAGGGCTTTAGATTCACCATTTGTATTTTGGGCATTTCCGTAAACCCTTCCTGGGTTGTCTTGGGAATGAGTATGGGAGCATAGATATTCATTTTTGGCCTTTTATGAGCATGATATCATTAGATCCATTTATATATATTTCTGAGATGTAGTATTAGCCATTAAAACTCCATTGTACTTGCTTCAGTATTTTGTGTAGCAGTGTATGACATGTTTTGGGTGCTTTTGGGCATTGGAGGCTTATTTTTCCTATCTTGAGGGATTTGATCCCCAAGATCTTGTACTTATTTATTACTGTTATACATAATACCATGGACCTATCTTTACCTCACATGTAATGCATTGACATTTTCTTCTATTTTCCATTATCATGTGTTATATTGCTACTTTCCCCATTTGGGAATATTACAAATATATATAATTGGGTCATTGTAATATTTTTCATCCATATTTATGCCTGTAGAGTGGAAAAAGTGGAGGAATCAACTCACAAAACCATTCTTGCTGGTGGGTCCCAGTTTGGTGAATTAGGATTTGAAACCTTTTGGAAGTAGTTTTAGGAAGAAAATGATATTTTCTTGGGGTAAAACTCTATCACTTAATAATTAACCCAAGAACATTATCCTATACACAAATACATTTTCAACAGTGTAATAATTGTTTCAATTGGAGTTTATATGCATATGCTATGCCACTCATAATTTGAACTTCCTATTTTGACCACCATTTTTCAAGAGGATCCCATGTCAACCCCCATCATTCATGGAAAATGGGATAGCCACATGATCATCATGAACAAGACTCTGGAAGAGTCGATATTTTAACTCCAGTTAAGAGTTAAATGAGTCAAAATTAACCACTAATAAGTTATTGGGTTGTATTATAACTAGGCCACTAGGAGGAAAAGGGGTTCCATTCTATTCAAGTGCATTTTTCCCCCAAATGTGTGTAGTAGAGAGATAGTGTGAGATAACAAAGAGGGTTTGTGCACTATAGTAGCCGATGAGACATAGGTCTCACTTCTTTATACTTACATCCATTTCCATTTGGAGAAAGAGATGGTAGAGAAACATCACGTTCGAATTGTGTTCTCTCTCGAAAGGGTTTCTCGAGTCATATTTTCTATTATTATGGTTATAAGTAATTGTATTTTTTTCTACTCTCTATTTTCTTCATTTTTTATATTATATCCATAAAAACAGTAACCTAATAAATCCATAATTCTAAGGAAAATGGCCCTCATAGGATAGATTTTATATTTTTAATATAAAATTTATTAGATATGTTATGTTGAACTACCCAATGGAATATCCATAGTTATTTAAAGATCAAAAGCATTAGGAAATCACTTGATACAATAACATAACTTAAAAATGAAACATAATATAAATAGTCATTTAGATGATCTCAAATCATGATCATAAACAAATAATTAAAGGAAAATGCTTACATGAGCTCCACATCATTAGTTACGACAACTATAATTATGAAACAAAAGGCCACATTATTCCAACTTCTTCAACTATAAAGGACCAAATCGTAAGAATCTAAATGAAGAGGTCATATAACCCACTTCTGTAATTTCTATTAAGCCTAGGTGCCTAAGAATATGTAGCAAATGTCACGTGGACTCTAAATTCCAAGATGATTAATTCAAAATTTGAAGGCTAAGGAAGTCCCTTATAATCCCAAGTACACTCCAAGGTGTTGAAATTCTCATTTATATTTCATCAATTTGGATGAGTAGTCTATAAGAGACCACCTTCATAAATGGGGTGCTTCTTGAGGCTTCATGAAGTAACAACAATTCATGTTGGATAAAGTAACTGGTAGAATTGGAAAGAAAGAGAGTTAGGGTATAACTTCTTGTCTTGACTTGGAAGTTTGAATGGCTCTCAAATTCAACCTCTGTATGGTTGATACAAAAATATAAGAAGCCCACCAATTATAGCTATCAAAAATGGTGAAGAATATTGATTGACATTATTCTATAATATATTTGTGATCTATCTTACTATTCCCATCATCATGATTGAAAAATGTTATTGACCATATTCACATTATTCCTTACCTAAAGTTTGAAGTGGCATTCTTGATAGTACTATTTAGATTATAGCATGTTATCTCTAAATTGGTACTGATGGGCTGCTCCACTAGACAAATTAGAGTAACTATTTCAACCTAGTTTAATAGAAGATTAGCCTCTTCAGTCTGAGAATGCTCTCTGAAGGTAACTTGTGATTGTTCAATGAAAACATAATTAGATCACTACAAGGAAAAGACCCTCTAGCAGAGGTTATAAAGGAGGTTTTTAGTGTTATAAAATTGGCCAAAATTGTCAAAAAAACATTTTCTACAACATCCGTTTTCGGTAACGGAGGTTTTGG
This sequence comes from Pinus albicaulis, assembly GCA_034641835.2. Taxonomy (NCBI): domain Eukaryota; kingdom Viridiplantae; phylum Streptophyta; class Pinopsida; order Pinales; family Pinaceae; genus Pinus; species Pinus albicaulis. The sequence continues at coordinate 697,723,055 of CM076580.1, forward strand.
CAGAGCTTCTAATGGAATTTCAACACAAATAAAAAAATTGGGTGCCCAGAGATTATTACGGATGTTTTTCTCATCAGTACGCTATTCAGGTGTCAACGCATTAATGCGTGTAATCCAGACGGTTGGCCCGGGGCAGTCGAAGGTGCATGCACCAGGCTGTAAATGTCTAAAACCGTTCCAGGCGCACTATAGGTGATACAACACACCTAGCCATTCTAATTGGTATTGGGATTTGTGCAATGCCCATAGGTCGTACCAATGCACCTGTTCGTAGTATTATAGAAACGCACTAGTGCGCAATAACACACAAACACATTGATTGTTCTAATTTTTATTGGTATTTTTGCAGTGCCCATAGGTCGCACAAATGCACGAGTAAGTAGTCTCACATAAATGCATTGGTGCGTCGTTTCGCACAAACGCACCAAGAGTTATAATTGGTATCAGTATTTTTGCAGTGCCCATAAGTCGTAGAAACGCAGTGGTGCACTTTATCATACAAATGCACCAGTGTACAGTAACTAACACGCATCAATGTTCATTTTGTATTTTTTTGAAACATCGACCTGTGATAGTGCAATGATTGTGATTTTTTAAAATTCATTATTCATGAAAAGTCGACACATACCTTATAACAATATTCATATCAATTAAATTTTTATTAGTGCATTTGAATGTGATGTTTCGATTAATTTGTTATATCATATCATAATTATTGTGATTTTCTAAATTTATTATTCATCAAAAGACGACACATATCTTATAACAGTATTCATATCAATTAAATTTTTACTAGTGCATTTGAATGTGATGTTTGGATTAATTTGTTATATCATATCATCATATTTCACATCTCTCCATTATAATATTTAATCATCCATAAATTTAATCAGTGGTGTTACATTTCACAGCGACAATGGAGAATACAATAGAATAAATTAAAACATATTTTATTATATATATATATATATATATATATGAATAAGACAATATTTGTCATAAAAAATGGGATAGTTATTGGTATCCCTTCTTCTTTCAATTGGGACACTATGTCCATTACATTAAACAAAATGTCTGATTTCACAAACAAATATTTCAAAAAATATAACACCTTGCTTTGATATCTAAACATAATGATCATCATTCTTCGCTTGAACTGTTGTCACTGCTCAAGCTACTTCCATGACTTGGGTTATTTTGAGGAATGTTTTGTTCACGGTGTTGGTTGTTTTCTTCTTCTTCAACTTCCATCTACAAACATCAAAATAAAATGTAATGAGTGTATATACATTGGTGAGAATAATGAAAATTTCAATATTAAATAATATACATCAATGCAAATCAAAAATAAATGACGTAGCATAGCAAAAATTGACTCATGAACTATACACATTCATTCAAAACCAAATTTTATGCCATCTTTCAATATTTCATATGCTAGCACAGTTCCATACTTTGTTTCCTGCAAGATTTATACCCCATAACAAATCATATATTTAATATAAAAGATTTTTTTGTTCTATTAATTATATACGGAGCTAAGTAAAACAAAATCGATAGATGCTTACAAATTCCACAATTAATTTTTGATATGCCAACAAATACTCATAACCCATATTTAACCCAATGTCAACCAATTCGTCTGATGGTTCTTCTTTGTATGTTAGCACCTGTTTGAAGACATTCAATGATGATTGTTGTAAAACAACTTAAAATATACAAAAATGAAATCCAATTAAGTTGTTATAAGGAAGTAACAATTACTCACAAACTTATATATCAACCCTTTTCTTCCTTGTCATGATGTTTTGTGTGCTGAATGGGTTCCATTTTCTTTTCTTTTCTGTAAAAATACTTGAAAATTAATATTTAATGGTAAATTGTTTATTTGTTGTACCTAATGATCAAAAAATTCAATGATTACATATTACATTTGAAGCACGTTGTTGTTGAGATTCCTCCTCTAGCGATGCAATTTTGTCAATTTCTTTGACCATCTCCTTGTACAAATTTTTGGACATTCCTACTGGAAAATTTCTGATATCAACTCGTTCATCTTTTGATATTTTCATAATCTTCCTGAAAATGTAACATGACAATAAAATATTTAATTTTTATATTGATATATGAAAAGTAAATATAACAAAAGTGATATTTATAAATGATATTTATAAATAATTCTAGAAAAACATTTAAAGGAATATTACTTTTTCATTCCTTCTTTTTTGTTGTTGTACGTTTTTGCTATTAAAAGTCTGACACATCTCATTGACGAATTCTCTAGAAACTCTTCCTGTAATTTAGATAAAATTTGGTTTTTGGAATCAGTGGATTGATTTTTGTATTGTAAGTGGAAAGAATGTCTATACATTCATTCCACTAGATCCCTCAAACTTTTGTAAAAGTTTTTCCCCCTTTCGTTAACCTCCAACACCACTCCAGATGAGATAAGGAGAAATTCATTTTCATTTGCATGTTCTATTTTTTTCTTTTCTTAGAAAAACATTCCTTTTCTGAGTTGTTGGTCCCTGTAGAAAATTAAACATATGTGAATTAACATATTTTTTGAAAAATGTTATCTAATAATTTTAAGTATATTATTAATGAAAATTAAAAAAGAAACTCATATTGGATCGATAGTATTTTTTCATTGACCTGATTCATCCTTTTGAAATTTTTCCATCAAGCTTTTACGCTCTTCTGGTCCTAGATTAGAAATAATCTTATTGAGCTTCATCATTTTGTAGCTCTTCATGATACACAGTAAACAATAAATATTAGTTAAACTTACATATAGTTAAAAAATAATATTTTTTTAAAAGAATTTACGAAGAACTTGCCTTTTTTCTTTTCTTGATGTGCTATCAATATTTTTATTACTTGATATATTTTCAGCCATTTATTTATCAATATGAAACATGTACCATATCATTCATTAATATATTTTATAAATAAATCATCAAAGTTTCAAGAAAAAAAAATATCAAGAAACTGGTGCGCTTTTAAATGATGTACGCACCGATGTCGGTGCTTCGTGTTCTTATAAACGCATCGCCAAAACAGTATAAAACACCGTAAGGTTATCTATGTCAACAAGGAGCACTGGTGTGATATATATTACCCACCACACCAATTAACACAGAAAAAATTATAAAAATCATCAAGTGTTAGTTTTTGTAGCATATGGTGTTGTGGAGGGGGCAGTGCGGCCTATTCTTATAAACGCCCCACACAAATAAGGGACCACCGTACGGTGCTCTCTGTCAAGAAGGAGACTTGGTGCGTTATATGTTACATGGTGCACCAATTAACACAAAATAAAAAATTATTTTTTCCAAACAGTACGTGCGCGGTGCGCTATAATGAAATAGCACACCGGTGCCCTATTTTACATATGACGCACGGATTAAAAAAAATATGTTTTCAAATTTTTTTATCAAACAGTACATGCGTGGTGCAGTGTGATAAGACAGTGCACCAATGCGCTACGTTATGCAGGGCGCACTGATTAAAAAAAAACAGTTTTTTAAAAATTCACCCAAGGGCCGATATGGATTGGGATCGATGTCATAGGCCTATATATATAGCAATAAAAACATTATAAATCTTAAACATAAAGCCCTAGTTCTGAAATGACAGAAACAAGAAGAACCAAGGGCAAAAACAAAAATAATGAAGGGTTTAGGGTAAAATGGATTTTATTATTTATTTTATTTATTATTATTATTATTATTATTATTATTATTATTTCTCTAAGTAAAACTATTCTATTAACAGATAAAAAATATTTACAGCAAGCCAGAGCCTGAACATTGCCCTATGTAGTGGCATTTGAACATAAACTCCTGAGGAGCACTGCCCTGAAGTAGGGAAACCAGTGCCAAAACATAATTCACAAAAAAATCCCTCGTAGGGGAAATATAAACATCAGTTTTTGGATCCCATAGCTGATAACAAGCTGTAAGGTAGGCAAGATAACAATATAACAAGATGATAACAAAAACATTGAGACAGACAAGAGCAGACCTAGAAGAGAGGGCCGAGCCAGAGCACAAAAAGCAGTAGGAGAGGGTGGAACTACTCATCGGGATCTTCTTGGACAACCCTGCACCAGAATTCATCAGGGTTTCCATCTGCATCATACAGGTCCTCAACTGAATGGATAACTTTCCCGGTCGAAGGAGGAACCATCCCTCCACTAACGAGATCAGCAGTGTTCCACTTCGGGCACATGAGACCACCATCAGTCTGCCCCTCGCTCGCTTGACCACCAGCATTCGGCATCACGCTCGCTTGATCGTCGGCTATCTGCATCCCGCTCGCTTGACCTTCAGGCATAGAGATATCCTTCGTCTTCCCCTGCTGGGCAGAGCTTCCCAATCCCTGCAAATTCAAATTAACATTGTGCATCGACCCTGCCTGCAAGTCAGAGGACGAGACAAGACCAGAAATGGGATCCACATTTTGAGGTTCTTCCAGAAAGGCAATCGTGATGGAGGCAGTGATAAGAGGACGGTTAAGAGAACTGAGGAAGGAGAAACGCACCGTGTGAGTCTGAGCAGGGGGGGGAGAGGGAACGGGGGTGCGAAGACAATGCCCAGAGCGAAGCCTACGTCCACGAGGAGCACTGGAATGACTATCATCATAAGAAGAAGAAGACGAGGTGGTGCTAGGAGTGAGCGAAGGACGACGCAACCGGCCACGTGAGGAGCCTCTGCAGCATCGCATTCGATGCCGGAGGCGCGGCATGATAGCAGACTCCATGGGGATATTAGGAAGAGGAGAAAAAACCTACTCAGGGGCTGAGACCAACTTGTTAGGAAGCAATAAGAAGGACGCGTGCATGCAATTTCCTGCGAGAGAGAGGTGAAAGTTGTTGCCGAGGTCAAGACAGCAGTTCAAACTGCTTCTCAACCCAGTTGAAGTTTGCTTGAAAGGAATACCTGCGTCCAGAGAACAGTTCTGAGAAATTGGCATGGGAACATCTGCCATATCAATGAAATTATCCATAATATCTCTAGAGTACCGAAGAAACCAGAGCCGAGGACCTGCAATTAATTTACCAGAGGGTCGGATCATTTTACAATGCTGCGAATCGTTTCGAAAGTCGGACAGAGGATTGTTACCAGTGCCAGGCATAAATGCCATAACACCACACACAGCCAAAATTAAATAACCATCGTCCTCCAGCTCGCGGGGTGGCAGGTGGCGCTCAAACTTACTCCACCCCCATCCCATCATCTTAAACTCTCGCCTCTCTGCCCGAATCCGAGGTATTTATTATTATTATTATTATTATTGTTATTGTTATTATTATTATTATTATTATTATTTTTTTTTTTTTTTTTTGAAAATGAATAGTAAATTTAAATTTTTTACTACTGTGTAAAAAATACTGCAGAAAATGTAAAAAACAATAAAATTTAATCATGAGATTGTTTTATATTCTATGCTACATGGTTTCAATCACCAGAGGTTTGGAATTCCGATTGTCTCAATAGTTTTGTTCAAAAGTATTTCGCTGCTCCATAGTGCTCTCATGCTCACTTGCTCCAGGTATGTCTCGTGCAAATATCTTGTTGAAATTTTTTGCAAAAATAGTGAAATAATGAAAAGTGTTTAGTATTTAAAGAATTATTTTATGAAATTAGATTTTCAAAAATATTTTTCCGCCCATTTTTCAATTTACCTTTTATTTTTTCACTTAAAAAAACTAAAGTTGCACTTTTTTTATTTGCGGCTTTTCATCACCGGTGCTTCAATTAACAACACCACACCGATGCGTCATTTAATAACACAGCACTGATGTGCAGTAACTAAAACGCATTGGTGTGGTTATTTGTACATAAGCACCAATAACAATAAGTCCATTTTTAAGGCACTGAAATTACTTTTAGGTGTGTACACTAAAATTTATTGTTGATTTTTTTCAAATTAAGGGAGAAAATATCATAATTATATCGAATGGAAAATTCTTCAAAATCCAGCTCGTTCCATAATATTTCTCAAAGTCCATTGCGGAGTTCTCCCTATCCATCTCGAGACGTAATATTTACTTCAGATTCTATTTATATTTTCATAATCTAATTGAATTTATGCTTTTTATCAATGTCGATCATCTTAATAAAATTTATAATGTATACAAATTTGCAAGTTCATGCAAATTCATAATCGAGTTCAGATGCACAAAATATTCAAACAGCTCCAAAGCGTCGGAAGCTCTTATCAGGAGCAGCATACCACAAGGCGCATTTGGTAGATGAAAATGGATAACCGCTTCACCTTGCCAATTGTAACAATATTGCATCTTCTAACCACAATCCCGGGACAATGATGGTAATAATAATTGTTTGGTATATTAATGTAATTATTTCAACGTCAAACAAATTAATCATGCATTGTCAACGTTCTTACTAATTGATATCATAGATTTTGTACTAATCATGTTCAAATATATTTTTTGAAATTATTAGGATTGTAGTGATGATGAGTGACCTACCTACCATCTTCCGTTGCACCCCACAAAAATGTCAAATCAAGAGAAGGCTGAATTAAGAGAAAAAATTAGAGAGGAATGATACCAAGAATGGTTGAATCAACCACTGATTGACTTCCCACTACGTCCAGATTCACCAATTAGGAATTACTACAGTAATAGTAGTTCTTCACAAGATGGTAATGAAGGCAATCAAATAGAGGTTGGTATGGATGATTACTTAAGGGATACGACTTCCATGGAGACAATGTTGTTAGATGCATTCCAAAACAATGATCATCTAGGGGATGATGCTCATATCGTTGACACCTTTTCCGAAAGCCTTAAATTTGCTTCCACCACCCCTCTCTTTAGACATGGCGATGAGACAAAGTCTACCCAGTTGTGGAAAAAATGTTACTGTACAACTTGAAAGAAAAGTTTGGCTTGTTGAATGCATGTTTCTTAGAAATTTTGAGGTAAGTTACCATAAAGTCCTCCCTTATATAAATTTGAGAAATATAATCATACAATGAACATTATAAATCGTCAATTTTATGAACGTTAATAATTATATCAACATTAATGTACATTTAATATTTTCCATGATCACCAACTACAAGTTATTCAAACATAAGGTTCTTCCAAGTGATAATGTCTTTCCTGGTAGCTACGAAGAGGCAAATAAATTGTTGAAAATGTTGGGTGTTGAGTACATATCATATCATGCATGTCAAAATGATTGTATTCTATATAGAGGAGAATATGCAGAAAAAGAGATATGTCCGAAATGTGGGAATGATAGGTATGACAAATAAAAAAAGAAGGGTAAATCACATGGTCCTCCTTTTAAGATTATATTGAAGCACATGCCTATAATCCCAAGGATTCAAAGGCTCTTTCGTTGCAAATAATTAGATATGTTGCAGGGATGGCATGCCTCACATAGAAGTGAGTTGGGATTTATGCGAATCCCAACTGATTCAATAGACATGAAGCATATAGAGGATACATTGCCCAAAAAATTCAAGGATGAAGTACGAAGTCTATGACTCAGCATAGCCATGGATGGCATCAACCCATATTCCCTCCAGAACACCAACTATTCTATTTTTCCTGTAGTAGTGATCAATAACAATATCCCCCCATGGTTGTCCATGACAAATGAACATATTATGTTGGCTCTCATAGTCCCTGGTAGAAGAAAAGTGAAGAATATCAAAGTCTATTTACAACCACTAGTAGATGAATTGAAGGAATTATGGGATGGGATAAATGTATACAATATATCAAGACCCATCGCAACAGAGAGGAGTTTTACGTTGTATGGAATATGTGCTTACACGACACATGATTATCTAGGATTAAGAGTTTTCTATGGTAAATTACATGTTTATTTATTTGTTTATATACATAACGATATTATTTTGCATATTAGTTATTTAATTCATTGTAATTGTTCTAATATTCATGATATTATTTAATGTTCCATGCATATAAATTGTATACAATAATCTCGCATGTCTTGTAACAAAAGGGTATTTTTGATGTAAATGTTGTAGACCTTCTCTGAACGCTAGATGGTCCAACGACCTACGAAAGCCAATGTATGACTACACCAGGGTATTCCTCCCAGAAGAACATCCTTACAGAAGAGCAACATCCGCTTTCGATGGTGTACGAGAGAGAACCCAAAGGCCTCCAATAACGACACCAGTTGAATGGCTTGGAGCATATGAGAGATAGAAGGAGAAGGATTTCATAGAAATGTTCGATTCAAATGGGGAAACTATGTTCAATGATACAAAATTCTTCGACACCTATGTTGAGAAATTTCCCATTGGGATGAAAAGGAAATCTATCTTTTATAACCTCCCATATTGGGATCATCGTAAGATTACCCACTTATTAGATCCCATGCATATATTTAAAATGTTTCATATTATATATGGAGACACATATCATCGAAAAAAGTGACACATTGGTTGTTAGGGGAGATCTTATTACTTCAAAAACTAAAAATAAACATTGGTCAAGATGACTAGAAAGTATAGGATCATATTTAGGCATTGGTCCCTCTAATTCATGGTATTTAAAAGAAGGTGATGTCCCAGGGATTTTAAAAAAAGATGATCTTTCTTTGGCAAAGGAAGTTATAATGGGTGTGAGGGTGCCATCTTCATGCATGTCTTCACTACGACGCTGCTTCACCATGGATGACCATTTAAATCTTCTAAGAGTACGTATAATGTCAAAATCATGATTTTATTATTTTTTATATTAATAAATTTTATCCCATGCGGGAATCATAAAACATAACTAATTTTGTATATTATTGCACGTGTTTACAACTTTGTGGTGTCATTATCCTTTGTTCGTGCATGGGTGTGTGAAACATGAATTCCATCAATACCTAGGACGTGCCATATCTAAATTATCTGCATTTTTACGTTGGATCACGTCAAAGGAGATTCATGTGGCTAGCATTCCACGATGGCGTCAAGAGATAGTTGTGATTGTTTGTATGTTTGAGAAGGAACTACCGACGAGTTTCATGAACCTGCAGGTTCATCTTCTAATCCACCTAGTATATGAGGTTGAACTAGTTGGGGTGGTTTCTTGTCATTGGATGTTCTTCTTAGAGAGGTACATGAATAAATTGAAAGGATTTGTTCGACAAAGGGAAAACCCCGAGGAGTCTATGGCAGAGGGGTACATATCGTATGAGTCTTTATATTATGCCAGTGAGTACATCAACACGATCAACAACAGACCAGGTGTGGTGAATTGGGACGATGAAAGAGATGAAGACAAAAGAGAAGGGTAGCTGCTCCAAATAAATGGAAAAAAAAAACACTTGATAAAGAGTAAGCGACTTATAATTTTTCAAATTTACACAAAGTAAATATTCATGTTAAACTTTGATATAATGTATATTTTGATCTCTATGTACTATATAATGTCGGTTTGATTTCATCAACAAATGCAGAAATTGAAGCAATCAATAAATTTTTTCTTTGCAATTCTGAAGCGACACAACTGTGGGTCGCATTGTAAAAACAAAATAGGATGAAATCGGAGAGTGACATGAAAGAATTCAGATGGTTGAATGGTAGAAGTGTGCCTTATCCTGATCATTTAAAAGAAAATATGCCAAAAATATGCCCCAACAGTTGGGTTGTTGACCAAGCCAGAGAGAAATACGGTGTAACTGGTCGTTACCCACATGCTGAAGAGGATGCGCTAAACATAGGGATTGGGTGCACCAACTTGGTAATAATCTATTTAATTTATATGTACATTTTAAAATTAATATTGCACCTTTCAAATTTAATTACATCTATATTTCATATTTTAACTGTTGGGTATTATAAGACACATGACACTATGATTTTTTAACTTTTTTATAGGTGCATTTGTTCCCATATATGTAGGCATATGAACACCATTTTTGCACAGAAAATTCCAATGATGGACACATGACACAATACTGTGGAGTGGAAGTCGATTTCAATCAATCTAGTCAATCTAGCCACTGTGATCAAAACCTACTACGAGGGATGTTAGGTTATGTCGGAAAGATACAAGATATCATTGAAGTGGATTTCTCTTTTTTCCAATGTGTTAGTTTTAGATACAAGTGGTGGGACACCTTTGATCGGAATAATGTAAAGGAAGATTGTGATAGTAGGTTGATATGTATCAACTCTAGAAATATGTGGGATGAAGCTAAGGAGCCCTATGCTTTCCCCAAACACTGCAACTAGGTATTTTTTTACCCAAATGTGTTAGATAGTGATTGGTGGTTCGTATTGAGACATGACCCTAGATCAAAACATGTTTTTGAGAACAATAGTGTTATCATGCCAACCGAGATGGAAGATAATGAGGGTGATCATGAGAACCGAGAGTGATATGGTACATGTGTTATTTCATCAATATTTATACTTTTTAAGATGTGCTTTTATAAGTAAGAGGACTTAATTACCTTATAACTTATAAGACTTTTTTTTTCGAAACATTATAATATGTAATTTGAATTAATTGGTAATTTTCATTGTGTTAATGTTAAAATCAATATTTCACTTGATAATTTGCAATTATGCTGATCTCAAAAACAATGGCGTGCTGTATAAAGTTCTTTTTTGTTGGCATATAAGATCATAATAAAATAATGATAATTCTAAAGTACGTGAATTTATTTGCATTATTTTTTAAACTTTATTATGTTATAAAAATTCATATTATTTTAGATTTATTATTTTACAAGTATATACAATTTTACAAATTTACAAATTAAATTTTTTTAATAAAATCATTTCAGATTAATACAATTAAAATTTTCACATTAATACAATCAAAATTTTACAAATATTTTTCATACAATTACAATTACAATTACAATTTTAAAATTTCACATACAATTACAATTATAATTTTAGAATTTTACATACAATTACAATTACAATTACAATCATTTCACAGTAATATAACTAAAATTTTACAAATATTTTACATACAATTAGAATTGAAATTACAATTACAATTTTACAATTTCACGTACAATTACAATTATAATTTTAGAATTTTACATACAATTACAATTACAATTTTAGAATTTTACATATATACCATTACAATTACAATTTTAGAATTTTACATACAATTACAATTACAATTACAATCATTTCACATTAGAACAATTAAAATTTTGCAAATATTTTACATACAATTACAATTAAAATTAAAATTAGAATTACAATTTTACAATTTCACATACAATTACAATTACAATATTTACAATTATAATTTTAGAATTATACATACAATTACAATCATTTCACATTAATACAATCAAATTTCTACAAATATTTTACATACAATTACAATTAAAACTACAATTGCAATTACAATTACAATTTTACAATTTCACATACAATTAAAATTAAAATTACAATTACAATCATTTCACAATAGATTAAATATTACAGTTACAATTAAAATTTTACAAATATTTTACATACAATTACAATTAAAATTTCAATTACAAATACAATTACAATTTTACAATTTTACAATTTTACATACTATTAAAATTAAAATTTCAATTACAATCGCGACATAATATTTAATAAATATCACGCCTTAATATTAAATCAAATAAACATCACGATCATGATAACCATCGTACAAACATCATATTTGACTAAAAAACACATTCAAATTTGCTAACATCATCTAATCATCATGATCATGATCATCTAACAAAACACAATTAGCATTGTATAACATCATCACAACACAAACATTAAATATACATCTCATGTTAAATAACTACTATCACATACACATCTATTTGCAAGCTGCACATTAAATGAACATATCTAACATGAACTAACAATATACACATCATGATGATCACTAACATGTAAATTAAGTACAACTACAACATTAACATTGAATAAATGGAGCACACACACACACACATAGATATATATATATATATATATATATATATATAATGTAAAAAAATATACAACTATAATATAAATGTCAAACATCAGCTAGTGGTACATCATTAATAGTAGTACTAGTCAAGGCCTGCTTAGTCAATGGTGCAGCCTTGACAAGTTCAGATAGATGTCGATCATCACATGCCTACTGATCTGGTTGTGTCTCATGTTGATCAAGATCAACTGTCAGCTTCTCATGATGACTCGACATGGATGGTCCAGCTTGCTCATGATCATGAGTACTGCTGGATGCTGCAGGCTGCTGATCATGATGACTTGATGTGGATGGTCCAACCTGCTCATGATCATGAATGCTGGATGCTGCAGACTGAGAAGGCTAACTCGATGTAGATGGTCCAGCTTGCTCATGATCATGTATGTTGGTCGATGCTGCAGGCTGCTCATCTGCGGCGCGAGGTGAACGATGATCACTCCCCTAATCATGATCATCAGATGATGCATCACTGCTCAACTATCGATGTACTGCGTCTCGACCAAGCCTATGTCGAAGGGCCCTTCTCAACCGCGTAACTAAGCTAGTAGCTCTTATGACATGCCGCATTAGGGTGAACATGTCACACGACATGCCCCTCCACATCTATACTAGCCTAGCATCGGCCTGTATCTCTCTCATAGTGGCAAGCCTAAATCCCCCCTCCACAAGCAGTGCACAGAGTTGATTGCCCAACTCCATCCTAAATCTACTGTCATCCCTACACCTTGCAAAAGGCAGTACCGACACACCATGAGGACCAAGTATCTCTACAATGGCTTGATCCTCGGCATCCACCATCTCCTTATCATCATCAGGATCTAGACCTGGATCATTTGATGGCGGTGGCATCTCACCACCATCAAATGACCCAATGCCTACAAAATATATATAAGTACACAATAATAATTAGACAATTTCATTAAATTTTTTAATAAAAACAAATTAAAGAACATGTTAGAATAAATTTAAATAAAACAGTAATATTAACTCTATCATCCAGTGGCTCATCATCTGTGAAGAGGATGTTGGCACACCCTCTCCAATCCAAACCAACATATTTACAGGGGACCAGAATGAATGGATGTTCATCAAAATTGTATAGAAACTCCAGTGCATCATGTGATATCCTCGTGGAAAACTCTGATTTGGCCCTCTTGAGCATCACCTGTCCCCACACCTGCATCCGTACATGCAACATTGACCTATGAGGATGCCAAACAAAAGCAGGCCTCGTCTCTGGAAACCTCTCAAAAAATAAACAAAATAGCTCTGAAGAAAAAGGGAAGTTCACCCTCCCTTGTGCTTGAGCACGACATTTATCTAAAGTTGTACAAAACTACCACAAAAAAATGGCAGACCACCTCACAAGTTGTGGCACCTATAATAAAGAATCAACATAAAATAGAAGCAGGCAACTAATGCATTGTTTTTCGTTGGTATGGTGTGAAATGGTAGAAATCACTAGTGAGAGGCATCTCACCTCCTCTCCACCAAATGAAACAATACGTAACTGACCTCTAGAGACATAAAAATATGTAGGAGATAGTATATCCGCGCTAATGTATCTCTCGGGGTACACCAACTAACTCCGTGTTGCATAGCCAATGGGGACCTCTGGGAACGAGGGAAAATACACCCCTCTCCTTTATAGGCTAGTAATGAAATAAATTTCCTCCTCAGTGGGCGTGTACCACTCATTAGGACCAACCCGGAAAGCTTGTAGGTGGGCATTCCACTTGCGGATAAGCTGTCGCAAAAACCCACCATGGCCCTTTAGGGATGTAGCTTCCTCATATAACTTCATGAGGCCTATCTCCCATAGGAACCCCTGGGTGCCTGGTGTAATAGGGCGAGGGTACGTATCTCTCTCCCTCTCTCGTGCCTCCCACAGGCGAACCATCTTATACTGGTCCGTTTGTTGTTGTTGTTGTTGTTCCCTCTCTTATATCCTTTAACATCATTGAATGATTGACATATTAAATACAATTTTTTTATTAAATAAGACATGTGTTTAGGAATATACATATATAAATATTTTTGAAAAAACAAAAAAAAAATAGTCGGTGCACCACAAAAAATAGGCACGAACCAGTGACGGTGCGTCTTTTTTTGTTGCGAACCGGAGGCGGTGCACCTAAAAAATTTTAGTGCACCACTCTCCTCACATTGTTACAAGGTCAACGGTGTGGTGGTATAAGAGACCGCACCGTTGACTATGTAACGATGTGAGGAGGGCGGTGCGTTGACCAAACGATGCACCCCAGGGCATATAGTTTACGAAGCGCATCGCCCTCCTGACATCACTACATAGTCAACGATGTGGTCATTTACATGACTGCACCATTGACTATGTCCAGTTTGGGAGGGCAGTGTGTTGGCAAATATACTCACCCCTAGGTGGATATTTCTGTTAATGCATCGCATTCCCGCAATTCTACATCCGACCGCACCCCAATTTTTAAAATTTTAAAAAAGCACAGTGCGCCATTTTGGTACCGCCCTGGAACCAGTGTGGATACTGTTAGCACCAGTTGTGGTGCAATCTGTAAATTACAGGTAGTACCGTGAACCAGTGCGAGCCGAATGGCTCGAGCGCATTACACAAGATTTTTTTCAGGGTTAATTTTAGGTTAATTTAGAAAAATAATCCACTAAAATGTTTAATTATGGAAAAAAATTAAAATACATGTACATTTGGCCGTCAAGGAGGATTGGCTGTAGAATTTGCAAAACTAAATTTGCCTATCGTTTTACAAAATTCGAAATGGAGATGGTGGGAAATGGACAGCAGTAGTGCGTGCAATGGGAGCACTGATGGAAGGGCACCTCACACAAGGTAAATATGCACTGGTGCTTGAGAGATCTGGAGCACTGAAAAGTGAAAAATGAAGATTTTTTGTCGTAATTTTTTTTTATTTAACCTTGTTCCGATGCACGCGTTTTATAGGTGCACCAGTGCAGTTTCTTGAAACGACACCGAGCTATTTTAGTTTTGGCATGGGGTTTTAGGACGCACCGGTGCGGAATCTTTGTAGATCATTGGTGCGCTACAATAATGACACACACCAGGAAGATTTGTACCAAGTGCACGGTATCACGGTGTGCCAATTTTTTGTATGCACTGGTGCTTTCTCTAGTTGAATGCACCGGTGCGGTTTAGGATGATAAATGCACCAGAAATAAAACATCCGCAAAAACTTCCACCCGCCAACCTCCTCTAGTAACCTCCGCTACAAACATATGTCTGGGCTATTTTTATAAGGGGTTCCTCAAAAACATTTGCTAGAGGGTATTTTCCTTGTAGTGTATGGCTAACTCTATGACAATGACCTAATTGTGATTAATTGCAGGTTGAAAATATAAAGGACTTTCTACCATTGGGCTAATGGAGTCAACATCAGGAAACTCAATGAAAATAACCCT
This sequence comes from Pinus albicaulis, assembly GCA_034641835.2. NCBI lineage: Eukaryota > Viridiplantae > Streptophyta > Pinopsida > Pinales > Pinaceae > Pinus > Pinus albicaulis. Next base: position 697,738,461 of record CM076580.1, read on the forward strand.
TCTTGTAGAAACTAAGGCAAGTGAAAGTCTCAATGAAAATATAGCACACATAAAAAACACAGGAAAAAGCAGCAATTCAATATTTAAAGGAAGTCAGACCATGGTTTCTATGAATTCTGAGTAATTAGACATAAACATACTGTAGATTTAAACATGAAAAATATAAGACATAAAACTCATTGAAACCTCATTCCAATCTCAGTTGAAGAAGGCAAAATATCCACTGTGTATTACTGAATATGAAATTTTTTACAAAGTAGCAGTGTGATACAATATTCACCAACCCTTCATTCATCGAAATATTTCCTATTAATAGGCATCAAACCTTTACATCGAATCTACCAATAAGGCTAGATAATTAAGTTCTTTTGCTGCCACCTAGACTAACCATAAGCTAGATATTTGGAATTAAAACTGACACCTACTAACTTTAGGAGTTAGAGTCCTAAGAGAACTCAACTACCTATTTATTACATTTTTATCTGAAAGAAAACCCAATTACATCGAAAGGTATCATGTGTTGTAATAACACTGACCATAACCAAAACATAAATGTCCTCATTGTCTTCATGAAACATATCTTCCTAATTTTAAGGAGTTGTTGCCATCACACATGATGAAATATCTCCATGATGAATTGATAATCTAAAGATGAGTTGGACAGCTTCGTGGACCAAACCTATATGAAAACATCCTCCTAACCATATTTTACCTCCACATGTGATCAGTTGACCTTGAATGCACCATTTCAAACCAAAATTCCTTCAAAATTTAACTCGCTGCCAAAACAAGGGAAAACAAGGAAATTTTGTAGAAAATTTTGGTAGCAAATTTAATTTACCAATTTCCACCACCTTTTAGCTCTCTCTACTGTCATGGATCTATTTGATATGTTTAAATAGCTAATACAAATTTTTTCCAAAGTTTAATTTCCAGTTTCAACATCTTTTTTTATCAAAATTTCATCTTCAGAAATTTTGTAGCGCTTTTTGGGCTTCAAGCCTGGATGGCACTACGAAAACACCTAATCTATCAGAAACGCAAGAAAAAGCTATTTTTTCAAAAATTTCACCTTTTGATAAATAGACACTGATGGGTGACATCTTCAAAACTAACAAAAAATTACTCCACTCCTCAAACCTTGGTAGTTTCACCCTTCTCTGAAACTTGAATGTCTTTACACTCATTAATGGCTGTAATCTTCAGGCCTATCCTTTTCAATTCATCATGTATCATTTCCATCTGTTCTTGAAGGTCTTTTACTTGATTCTGTAATGATCTTCTTTTAGCTTGCAAGTGCATATTCCTCTTTCTGGTATGTTTGGCCAAAGCCAAAAGTCTTAGGGGCTGGGTTCTTTTCAACATTCTTCTAGCATCACTAATGGATTCCTTAAACACTGAAATTTCACTGACCGATTTTTCCATCATCTGATCAAACTCAATATTTTTAGACTTGTGTTTCTCTGCCTCCAATTTTAACTCAATTATTTCTTCCCTTGCTTCTCTTAGTTTTTCTGTGAGGAGCTCCATTTCTAATTTTTCAACCACCTTCTCCTTTCCTTTTTTCTGTACAATGATGACTTCCTTTACTGGAGAGATATCAATAACTTCTTGTATCAAAGGTTGTATTCCTTTATCAATAGCTTGAGACATCACTCCTTTGGCCAGTTGTGATCTAGTTAATGGTTTTCTTGGCTAGAAACAAAATATGCATCTTCTCCAGTGAAGTCAAGCTTTTTGGCAGTGATAACGTTCTTTTTCTTTTTTCTCCCTCTAACAACAACAACCTAAACTACTAGGGATTCCTCTATGTCTATAGCTTGAAGGATGGCTTCAAAATTACCTTTCTCATTTTATTGGCCCTTTGTTTTACTTCTTTTCATCATTTATTGTTTATTCATGCTACCGAATTTCGTTTTTTTTCTTACAGGTGCTGACAGTGGAACTGGTGTCTCTTGTGCAAGTTCTATATCAATCTCCATTAGCTCTTCTTCAACATTAATTGGCTCTGTTTCTTGATTTTATACCTCTGTTTCATTAACATGCTACTCATTCTGAATTGAGTGAGTGTCCTTAGGTTTAGAAGTCTTCTTAGGAGTCACTACATCAAATTCATATCTATTAAGAAAGAGGAAATAAGACCAATCTCTGTTTAGCTTTCCTAATTCTTCCAGCACTAACAACTTAATAAGACCATGATGAAACACAAATGTATCACTGTTTTGTGGCCTGGCCTGCACCTTATCTACCATCTTGCTCAAGCTTCTAGAAAGGTAAAAAGGAAGATCAATGGCTTGCTGATCTAGGTGGATTAAACAGGTACAAGTACAAGTGGCTCAACATGGAGGGCTCAAAAATCAAAGTGTTCAGATTGTTCTCGAACTAGGTTCAAGTTGTAGATCTTGTCATCTTGATCGCAATGGTGCTAACGGTTTGTCAAACCAAGCTGGTATGCGAAAGTTAGGAGCGGTCAAAGTTCCAGGTTGACTTGGTGATTGGGCCGCCTTAAGGAGGACGCAAATTCGACCTTTCTCAGCCACCGAATTTCGGCAAGCTTAGGCCAGATTCCAGGCGAAATTATGGCATGTTTAAATTTAAAAATCGAAAAAAAAATATTTAAAAAAAAAATTGGGTCGGCGGGCCATGACCCCTGCCGGACCCCGACCACTTAACCGCACTGTATATTAAATATGGGTGGGGCCAACGGCTGTGACCCTGTGGCCCCAAACCACTCCACACTATACGGCACCATTATAAACATATATAGATGGGTAGGGGTTGTCAACCCCACCGCCCGACCCACCACAATTATGTGGTAACATAATAACTGACTGCGTTAAGGGGTCGGGCTCCTGATATGGGCCCAGCCCCCCAACCTTAGTATAATTAAAAACTGCAAGGTTCTAAAAAATATTATTGTTGGTTTTTTAAAATACAAATTCCTATTGCGGGAGGGGGTGACGTTTGACTGCCCGACCTCCTCTCCAAAATTTGGATCTTTAACCAACGCGCCCAACTGGCTTCTTGGAAATCTCTTCCCACGTTTTTTGTATTTAAACCCAGCTTATTTGTTGTGTGTGAGGGAAGCCAAGCATGGAGAAGGAGCATGATTTTGCAGAAGATTAATGTTATTTTGCAGCCAACTATGGGCACGGATTTGAATTTTTATTTGTAGGTACATTGCTGCACGCAAATCAAGAAGGTGGAACCATGAGCCAGAAAAGAGCCAGGTGGAACCTTGATTGAGCCCCATTTTTAGGAGGGAAAAATTTTGACTTTGTCCAAACGGGACAAATTTTATGTCATTTTTTCACTACTCAATGCCATGATTCTAATGGCGTGCTCAGTTTATTCATCTAAGTTTTCTATTTTCAGCCACCTTTGGAAGTGGGTTATGCAGGTGTCAGATTTCCACAAGTGAGTAGTCATTTTCATATTTTTCGATGCCACAAGATTGATGGTGTTTTCAGATTCAGCCGCAGAGCAGCTCAGCTTTCAACAAATGTCAGCATGAGGTATATGATATGGATTTCATGTACTTCTTCATTTAATTCTCTTTGAGATGCATTATGTCTTGCATATCCCGGTTGATACATGAGTCGTGGGATCTTGCCTTGTGTTGTAATTGATGTATTTTCAACTATGGATTTGTGTCATGTATGATATCCCTTTTATGCCACATTGGTGGGATGGTCAATTTCATGTGTATTGTTGAGATCCATTTTTTTCCAGGATTGGCGTGATACTCTTATTTATTACATGTCAGCTATGGTCATACTGATAGGAGTATTTCTTTATGTATGAGAGTTCCATAGTGGAACATATCTTAAATAAGTCCAGCCACTCCTGCATGAGGGAATTTTTCCTTGTATGTCATAGGAAAACACATCTATGTACATCTTCTTCTTACAGCACATAATGCAGCGGCCTACACCGTCTTGACACCGGGGCCTGGAGATGTAGTCCCCCCTGGACGAACTCCATCATCAAATGATGTTTTCTTATATTTTTGATCTTGTCATTTATGTTCCTCTTATTTACAACAAGTCATTGTTCATTTATGTTCATCAATGTCTTAATTAAATGCAATTCTAATTATCAGACGAAGCAAAAGGTCTTGGTTAAGGATATCAAGATTTTACCCTAGATCACTTGCTTACTAGTGAAATGCAGCAGAAGCTTGAAGTGATATTGGTACACCATGTGGAACCTCCCGTCGCAAGTGAAATACTTCTGAATTATCATTAGCAATTTAGAGTAGTATTCTTTCAGATATGTTCTTGGAATCCCTGTAGCTATGTCAGTTCCAACATATTCATCCTTCATGAATTCAAACAACTTTGTAGCTTGAATTTAGTGGGCTTAAACCACTCTTCACCTTGTCTTGGGATCTTTGTATCTTGGGCTATTGTCCGAGGGGAGACATCAAAGTTCAACATTCCCACTTTAGATGTTGTGCCAGTGAAATTTGTTGCAAACTCCTTTGATATCTGAACATGAAAACCCTACAATTTTTGGAAAAATCTCATACTATCTGCATTTCTAAAGGCTTCAACGAATTTGGGTTCCTCATTCAACAACTTCAATTCCATTGGTTCGAACCTCAAACAAGAACCTCCCTTGTGTTCCTTCCTCTTGGTTTCCACCTTCTTTATACTGTTCAGTTTCTTCACTGTTGTGACACCTGCAAATTGAAAAATGGAAAGAGGGTTGCTTTGAAGATGGACAAAGAGTTGCTTTGGGATGGAGAGAACCTGTTGTGGGACAGATATGAATGAACTAATCACGGGGCAGGAGTGAGTGAAAAGTTATTAAATCAAAGTTAAAAACCTCACGGTGGGAAAGATGAGGAATGAAGTGGAAAGCGGGAATAAAAGCGCAGCAATCATGATTTAAAGTGATGATGACTCCCACAACTAACTAGAAAATACCACACTTTAACCTCAACCAATGAAAAAATGACATGTCATTCGGACCCTTGTATCCCACAAAAAATCATGATTTGTAGCGCTAGCAGTTTAAAATATGACGGATTCGCTACGGAAAGTTTAGGTGTTTCCGTAGCGCAAACTATCATTTCATATATATGTGCACTACGAAATCTAGTAAAAACAAACAAGTTGACAGTAAAGTTTAAAATGAACCTTGAGAAGATATGCAATGATAACTAATTGACAAAACATGGTTTATGGTGATTTTTGGCCTTAGGATAGAAATGATTTTCACCCCCCATTATCAAATTCATGATCTAAATTAACATAACACAAAAAACTAGGAGGAGCCTAATTAAGCCACCTTGCAAAGTTTTGAATGTGATAACATAGCGGATATTCAATAAATTTTAAGGGATCATTTTTTTTTAAATGTACATAATTGATGATCATCTAAATTTTTATATAGACACATGCAATTGGAACCAATATAGATCTATATTAATGATGGATTTGGATTTATCAAACATCAAAATGGATCAAATCTCTTGACTTGAAAACTTTTCCTTTTTTTTCTTCTTAAGAAAGGTTCCCACCTCAAGAGATTTGATCCATCTCAACACTTAATAAACCCCAATTAAAATAAATCCTATTAAAAAAATGTGCAATAAATTTTATTTTATCTCAATATTATCATATATAATAATTTCAAAATATTTGTAAAACTATTAAATCTTAGTAACATGTTATGTCATAAAACCTAAATAAATATAAGAAAGGTTCTCTTTAATCTCTTTTCCCATATAAACAAAATGTTTAAACAAGTGAATTAGTATCTTAAATAATTTCTTAAAATTTAATAAACAAAATTATATAACTAAAAATAATCAAAATCCTCTTCATCATTATTACTATATTTAACAAATTGTTTTACTTTATCTGATTTTAAATTCATGCTTAACCAATAATTTATTACTATATTTAACAAATTGTTTTACTTTATCTAATTTTAAATTCATGCTTAACCAATAATTTATATAAATAATATCATTTGAATTTTATATGTATAATTATTACGCAGAGAGGCACAGAGCACACTTAAAATTAATAAATATAATATTATAAATAATATTATTTCAATTTATATGTATAATTATTGCACTTTACAGCGAGTATGAGGTAAACGTGTAGTGTTTAACATTTAACATTTTTAATTTAATATCAGTCTTATTTAAAAATAAATCTAATTATTATTATGAATAAATACCATATAAATTTAAAATAGGAAGAGGTCTACTAACACTTAAAAAAGAAATATTGTAAATAAATAAAAATATAAATAAATCAGAGGTATGATAAATAAATATAAATATAAATAAACCATAGGTATGGTAAATAAATAAAGCCTTTTTTATACTTACTCTAGAGATATGATAAATAAATAAAAATATAAATAAATCGTAGGTATGGTAAATAAATAAAACCACTTTTTATACTTACTCTAGAGATATGGTAAATAAATAAAAATATAAATAAAGTAGACAAATATATTTACTCCATAAACTTCTTTATATTTACAAAAAAATAAAAATAAAAAGGTTTTATTTAGGGGAAGCCTATGGGCCAAATACCAATGGGACAAATTATTATTAATACCATGGGCTAAATACCATATTTATAAAAGAGGTATGGTAAATAAATAAATACAAAAGTGATATAAATAAGTATGGTAAATAAATAAAAATATATCAAATAGGATTAGAAATCAACATCTAATTATATACAAGTCTATGGGCCAAATACCATGGTAAATAAAAGAGGTATGGTGAATAAATACAATCTCCTTTTATATTTACTCCATAACCTCTTTATATTTAAGAACTCTCAAATAAGAGGTTTTATTCGGGTGAAGCCTATGAGCCAAATACCATGGACCAAATTGTTTTTAATACCATGTAAAAAAAACTTTATTAACCATAATATTAATATTAAAAGATTAATATTATTATTATTAAATCTAATATTCATATTAACATATTACAAATTTAAATTTAATAACTTTGCATTAATATAATATTAAATTTGTTATATTATATTAATGTATCATGATATATATTAACTCTAGATATATTTGGGAAGGAAGAACAAATACATAGGGTGTTAGATGTGGAGTGACAAGGGAGAGTTGGAGATAAAATGAAAGAGCAGGGAGAGGAGGAATGGATAGAGAGAGAGAGAGGGGAGAAGATAGAGGGAGGAGAGAAAGGGTGTAACAACCAAACTATTATGAAAAAAAAAATTTAATTTCTACGCTACTGCTACAATAACCAAACCATTCATCAAATGAATTACTGTGCATATTTAAATTACAACACCAATTTTATATAAACATAACCTTTACTAAAGTTCTAATCTCCTCTTTGCGCATGTAATTATTTTATTTCATATCCTACGGGATTCCTTATGCATTTCATTGGTTGACTTATCATATGGTTTTAAGTTTAACTTCATGGATCACATCTTGACTTAACCTAAAGTTTATACATTCTGCAAACGCTATAAATGTTGCACTTGTTTCCTCCGAGGTGTTAGCTAGCACTACCTAACTCATAAATATTGCAGTATTAGTTAGTAAATTCTACTAAAAAACTGTAGGACTGATGAGATGTTTTACGGTTCTTGGTGTGATCTCCGTCGTGGATTGTAATAAGATCTATGACCAGCATTTGGGTGGGAGATTCTTTGTTATCCCCGCCAAAACCCTAAACAAAATCGGTCACATGTCACTACGCATGATCTGGTAACCTGTTTTCATTCAACAGTTCTATTTTTCCACGACTATCTGAGCTACAGCTTCGCCTGCATGGTATTTGCACCAGATCGCCATGGAAATACCATGATTGTCTACCCCTAAAGTCTGCTACACAGTGCAGAGGATATGCCATTCTAGAATTGAGAATTTTCTGCTTACGCTCTTTCCTCTGTGGTTGTTGCGCATTCTTCAAGATTTATTCTTATACCCCACGACAGGTAATCGACTTCTATTCTCATTTTCTAGTCTTTTAAGTGTTTTCTAGAATTTTTCGTAGTATATGTCTTCTTAGTTCTCTGCTCGTATTTTTATAAGTCTCACCCTTCTTAACTTCTGCATTTATTTGCAGTGTTAAGGCTCGATGCTTAAAGGAAGATTTCCAAATGAATGATGTCTCCGATAAGACTTTAAACGTTATCTCCTTAACATGAAATTTGTTCTTTTCTCATAATAGAGTTAATTTTCCTCTCTGAAAAGTTCTGTTACCCATTTTTTTTTCTCTGCCATTGTTACAAGATCGAATTCTGCAGGTTGGCACCCCCCCATGGTTAGAAGATCTCCCGACTTAACTCAAAATCATTTCAAGGTTAGCCTCAAACATGATTGACTCGTTTACCTCACTGTTCTAGGTACTTAAATTACTTACTTCTGTCAAAGGGGTTTTCGTTTATCTTCAAATGGCCCTCTAAATCTTCACGAGGTTTTTAATTACGATGGAATTCATTACTTGACAGTCGGCCCATGCTAGGGCTTGAACCTCTATAGTTGATTTAAAAAAAAATGTATTAATAAAGGTTATGTAAGGACAGAGACTATAAGACCTTAGAGGCGTTCTCATCTTACCGTCTTTATACATTATCTACATTTTGAATCGAGGAAATGGATTTGTAATTCTTATTTTAAATGCATTTCCCCATTTTGGCATTTACTATGTAATTTAATCCTATTAAGTCTTGGAAACTGTTTGGGATGCTTACTTATTTTAATGCCATGTTTTGCTATATCATTCATTAGCTACAAACCTTTGGGTCTCTTTCTGGTTTCTATTTCTTTTTCGAAATGTCCCTCCTGGTCATTATTTTTTTTAATGGGTATGAATCTTTACTGCTTACATTGATGTTTTCAAAATTTAAATAACATGTTTACCCAGGGTAGATAATTTTTGGGTCTTAGCTTATATCCAACCTCCATTTTCTATTTTATGTAAAGGTTTACTCTTATGTAAAAATTACTGAAAGTGTGTATTTACAGTAACATTATAATCATCTCTATTGTTTCCTCATTAGATTGTATGAGTTCAGTCAGGTAATAGTAGTCTTGTTTACGGTGACCGGACCACCTTGATTACTATCCGTGTACTTATGATGAGGGACGATGCACTCTGGGTTAAGGTTTTCATCTATACCCTCGACCAACAATCTCCTCAATGATAGATTTTCATTTTAAAAGACTCGATGTTGTTAAATACACTTTTATTATTCTTTTATACAGTATTACAAACCATTTAAATAGTTACATACTGTCTATAAGAATTGCTGAAATACTATATAAATTCTTCCTGACATAACTTAAAGAATCTTAAATCATTCTTCAAAGACTATTCTATTTTATTTATAGTGTGCCTCTATTTTACAAATTTCACACATTTCTTTGATAAAACACAAAAGAGGTTCAACTATTTTTCTAAATCAAGAAACAGTTCACCATGTAATTTTCCAGCATTTGTCTTAGAATATTTCTACTGTTCTAGACCTTAGTAAATCCTTCCTGTGTGTTCCTAGTCATAGAATAATACAATATTTAATCACATAATTAGCTCAGTATACTTATCTGAATATATAGTTTATATTTGTGGTCCTCCCAACCATCAAGAGAGGTGATTACGTCCTCCTTTCCCCCGTTCTCCAAGCTTGAATGGTACAAGTTAACAATTGATATTTCTATTGTGACCTTAGGACACCTAGTCCAATCAGTACCAGAAATAAATCGGGATTTTCTGAGTGTTTCCACTAGTCACTACCACCTCTGGAAAAATTGTCGCGCTCCCTTTCTCCATGAACAAAACCCCTACTCCTCACTGGGATCAGCATTTTATCCCCAGAGGAGCAGGTAACTGTTTCCAACTGTCCCCAACCTCTTTCCAGTTCTTGGAAAAAATTTACCATCAACTTTTACTTTTTATCAAGTTATTTTCCATAACTAAATTTATTATTATAATTAATAATATTAATTGTTTCAGTCTTTTCATTAAAAATTAATAAAATTCACTTAACTAGATAATCAACTAGTTAACAGTAAGTGCAACTATCACAACTTCCCCCCCATGAAGTAACACCGTCCTCGGTGTTTTACTCTAGCTCAACAAATAGCTCTGGGTAGGCCTTGCGCAAAAACCCTTCATCCTCCCAAGTAGCCTCATCCGGGCCGAAGTGCTTCCACTTCACTTTGACCTAGGTGATGACTTGCTTTCGGAGCATAATTTCTCTTCGATCAAGTATGTGTTGCGGCTCGACCAGAAACTCGTCGTCTGACTCTACCTGTGAAAAGCAAATTGTCATGTCAAATTCCCATAAATAAATCATATATCAAGTTAGGATTTTTAATTCTATCCTACCTGTATATTTTGCCAATGTATTATGTTCTTTGAATCATGCACATAACGCTTCAATAGGGACACGTGGAACACATTGTGTACTCGTATGTGACTGGGAAAAGCCATCCGATAGGCCACAGGTCCTACCCTTTCCAAAATTTGGAAGGGTCCACAGAACCTGGGAGCCAACTGGGCACAAGAGGTCCACCGCAAGGTACTCCTCTTAGGTTTAATCCTCACATACACATGGTCTCAGACTTCGAATTACCGATAAGACCTATTTTTATCTGCATAGATCTTCTGTCGATCTTGTGCAACCTTCAGATTTTGTCTTATCTTCTTTACTTCTGATTCCATTTCAGCAAGCATCTTGATTCCCAACATTAATTTTGTTTCGGGGCTGCTCCAAATTATGGTAGTGCGACACTGCCTTCCATACAAGGCCTCGAAAGGACTCATCTTCAGGGACTCCGTATAAGCATTGTTGTAAGAAAATTAAACAAGGTGCAGATAGTCTTCCCATTTGATTGGCTATTGCATCACATACATGCGCAACGTGTCTTCCAATACTTGGTTTACTCGCTCTGTTTGACCATCGGTTTGGGGATGATAAGTTGTACTAAAATTTATTTGGGTCCCAAGACCTGTAAATAGAGTCTTCCAAAATGCTGAGGTAAACTTAACATCCCTGTCTGAGATAACTGTCTTCGGAATACCATCCAGCTTGAAAATTTCCTTCATGAATATGTCTGCTATCTGTACAGTCTTGTAAGTAGACTACACAGGTATAAAATGTGCAGATTTACTCAATCTGTCCACTACCACCATGATGGATTCATTTTTCCTTTTTGTTCATGGTAGGCCTGTAATGAAGTCCAAGGATATAACGTTCCACTTCTATTCAGGTACCGGTATGGGCTGCAACAATCCTGCGGGATGTCGATGCTCCACCTTCACCTGCTGACACTCCAAAAAATTACTTAAATACTCAGCAATATTCTTACGCATACCAGGCCAGAAATATACCTTTCTAATTGCAGTCAACATTTTCTAGTATCCTAGGTGACCTGCATAATTACTACGATGGTACTCATTCATTATCAGCTCGTTTAGGTCCACACATTTTGGTACATACACCTTACCTCTAAAATTTAGCATCTGGTCATCATTTACTACATACTCATCAGTACTTCCTTGCTTTCTGTTTTCTTCCATTTGTTGCCATAGGAATTGATATTCCAGATCTTTTTGTGCTTCTTATTTTACTTGATATAAGAATTTACTTTCAAGTTGATTGTAGTAAAGCTCATAAACATAAATGTAGCTTTCTACTTAAAGCATCAACCACCCGGTTCTCCTTACCTTTTACGTGTTGGATGTCCATATCAAACTCACTTAGAAAGGAATTCAATCTTGCCTGTCTAGAGTTTAAATTAACTTGCTTGAAGTAACTAGTGAAGCTGCTATGATCTGTCTTTAACACAAAAATTTTACCCATCAAATAGTGTTTCCATACCCAGAGCGCATGTACTATTGCTGTCAATTCTAGATCATATGCTAAATACCTTTGTTCATGATCCTTCAACTTTCTTGTTTCATATGCCACCACTTTGCCTTCCTGAGATAGAACTGGCCCAACACCCTCTTTACTAATGTTTGTACAAACTTCAAATTCTTTGTTGGGGTCACCTACCCTCAACACTAGTGCAGTGGCTAAAGGTTTTTCAGCTTTTCAAAACTATTTTGACATTCAATAGTCCACTTGAATACTTTTCCTTTTCTCTACAAAGAGGTAATGGGAAAAACAATTTTGGAAAATCCCTCAATAAATCTCCAATAGTACCCAGCTAATCCCATAAAGGATCGAATGTCTGCCACATTTTGGGGTACTCGCCATTCCATAATTGTCTTAATCTTCTCTGGGTCAACAACAATCCCTTCTGATGAAATAACATGGCCTAGGTACTGGATTTCTATTTTAAAGAAATCACATTTGCTGAACTTAGCGTACAACTGGTGTTTTCTTAGCATTTCCAAAACAATTCTCAAATGATTTTTATGTTCTTCCTGGTTTTTAGAATAGATTAGAATATCATCTATAAATATAAGAAAAAAATTATCCAGGAAAGGATGAAATATCCCATGCATTAACCTCATAAAGGTTGTTGGTGCGTTTGTTAACCCGAAGGGTAACACCAAAAATTTATAATGCTCGTACCTGGTACGAAATGATGTCTTGTAGATGTCTTCATCCTTGATTCAAATCTGATGATATCCCGAGCTTAAATCTATCTTTTAAAACACTATGGCTCCCTTCACCCTATCAAACGGATCTTCAATCCTTGGTAAAGGATACTTGTTCTTGACTGTTAACTTATTAAGTTGTCTATAATCCATGCACATTCGCATGGTTCCGTCCTTCTTCTTCACGAACAACACTGGTGCTCCCCAAGGGGACACACTTGGATGAATGTAACCTTTGTCTAGTAGTTCCTATGACTTCAGTTTAATTCATTCAATTCTAGAACACTCATTCGATAAGGAGCCCATGACACAGGTGATGCTTCGGGCATTAACTCTATAGTAAAATCGATATCTCATCTTGATGGTAATCCAAGAATATTTTCTATAAAGACATCCATGAAATCCTGCACCACAGGTATTTTTTCCATCAAAGGTGATTTTTCCTTGGAATCAGCATACCCCACCTGAATAGCATAAATTTGGCATCATTTCTCATACATTTACTCATTTGGGTTGTTGTGATTGGACGTAGATATAGCATCTTCTTGACTCCTTGAATCTCCTTACGTGTTCCATCTTGAATTATGTAATAGATGATCTTTTCCTTGCAGTCCACTAAGGTCCAATGTTTTTCCAGCCAATCCCTGCCCAACAAAACATCATAGGACCCTAATGGTAGTATGTTCAGGTCTACTTGCAACTGTTGTTCTGAAATTTCCAAAGTACAGTTTGGAATCTTGGCAGTTACCTTTCTTTTCACTCCTATAATTAGCTATACTAGCCACGAATTTTTGAATTTATGTTCTTTTAATTTACACAGTTCCACTATTTTGGGGCTAACATAACTTAGACTTGCACCTGGGTCTACCAAAATTGAAACAGATTGAGATAGTAATTTACCTTCCAACTCAGTCATTGTTAGTTGACAATCTATCTGTCATTCCTCCAACGCCGCGTTGATACAAGGAATATTTCGTGCCACAGCACCTACTATGGAAGCTTCCTACAGATTTTCAACTATGTCATTTCTTGCTCGTTGTGGACAGTTTTTGTAGTAGTGTGCCTCACCACACCCCCAATACTGTAGAGGTGGCTTGTTCACCTGTCCTTGCTTAGGTTTGCTAGATGCTTCTGTAGACTTTTCTTCTGTTGGCCATCGAGTTCTCTGGTGATTTCTGCCAAATTTTTTACTGATAGAATTTCGGGCAAAATTTTTAAAGTTACTGCTTTTGGCTCCTTTGAATTTGGAGTTGCTTTTCTATCCTTTCTTTGGCTGCCAAATTTTCCCAACCTCTCCTTTAGCCTTGGAATGTTGTTAGCACATTCATGCCTTACGAATGGCTTCATCCATGGTTCTGGGATTAACAAAATCAATACGCTCTTTCATATGTGTTGGCAGGCTGCTCAGAAATATCTGCACCTTAGCCTTTTCCTCTCGAAGATATGGAACATATCATAACAGGGAGGTGCACTTGGTGATATATTCATCCATAGTCATCTGCCCCAACCTTAAGTCATGAAATTATTTAGCTTTTTCATCATAGAATCGTTTTGTCAAATACTTGTCTTTAAAGTATTGATGGAACGATTCCCAAGTAACATTTTGTTCCTAAATGCTGCGAACATTCTTCACTTCTTCCCACCACAGAGTGGCTTTCTCTCTTAGCTGATATATGGCCAATCTGGCCTTCAAGTTGCTGTTATATTCATACACCTAAAAATACTTGTTCATGTTTATTAACCATGCATCTGCCAGTTCCTCAGCCTCACCATCAAATTTTGGTGGTTTTATTTTCCGAAACTCTCCTTGAAGCTCTACTTTTTGCTTCTTAACCTCTTGCTAATTTGACAAATTGTCGGATTTTGCTTCATTTCAATTTTTTTTCTTGCTTCGGTGGGATGGGCTTCTTTCCACTCTGTTAGTGGGATTTTCTCTTGTTTTCTATTCATCACCTTCTTGCATGCCTCTGTCAGCACTAGGATGTTCCACTTCTTGGTTTTTCTTGTCTAATAGGCTCTTTAATATCTTTTCTTGTTCTTGCATTAATCATTCATTATCTCTTTGAACACGCATCATTTCATTCTACAGTTGTTGTATTGTGTTCAACAGTAAGATGGTTTGGTGCTGGTGTTCTTCCAGCAGTCTACTCGTTTATTGGTGATGATCGACACTTAACTAAACCCACATTTCTGGGTTCACCACTGGTTGAGTTTGGGGTTCCCTGGTATCCTGGGGTGGTTTTTGTGTTTTCCTCCTCATTATGTTTCCTATTATACTTCTATTCTGTGCATTATTATTCACACAGTGTAAATGGCTAGTTGACCCTTAGGGTCCCAGCGTAGGAACGCTGCTCTAATACCACTTGTAACAACCAAACTATTATGAAAATAAAATAAAATAAATACTTTTTACGCTACGGCTACAATCAGTAACCAAACCATTCATCAAATGAATTACTATGCATATTTAAATTACAACACTAATTTTATATAAACAGAACCTTTACTAAAGTTCTAATTTCCTCTTTGTGCATGTAATTCTTTTCTTTCATATCCTACATGATTTCTTACGCATTTCATTGGTTGACTTATCATATGGTTTTAAGTTTAACTCTGCAGATCACATATTGACTTAACCTAAAGTTTATACATTCTACATACGTTATAAGTGTTGCACTCGTTTCCTCCGAGGCATTAGCTGGCACTAGCTGACTCATAAATATTGTAGTACTAGTTCTTAAATTCTATTGAACAATTGTAGCACTGATGAGATGTTTTATGGTTCTCGGTGTGATCTCCATCGTGGATTGTAACAAGATATACGGTCATCATTTGGGTGGGATATGCTTTGTTATCCCCGCCAAAACCCTAAACAACATCGGTCACATGTCATTATGCATGAGCTGGTAACCTGTTTTCATTAAGCAGTTTTGTTTTTCCGCGGCTCTTTGAGCTACAACTTCGCCTGCATGGATTTTCACCAGATCGCCATGGAAATACCATGATTGTCTACCCCTTAAGTCTGCTACACAGTGCAAAATATATGCCATTCCATAATTGAGGGTTTTCTGGTTACACTCTTTCCTCTGTGGTCGTTGTGCCTTCTTCAAATTGATTCTTATACCCCACGACAGCTAATCAATTTCTATTCTCGTTTTCTAGTCTTTTAAGTGTTTTCCAGAATTTTTCGTAGTATATGTCTTCTTAGTTCTCTGCTCGTCATTTTTTAAGTCTCACCCTTCTTAACTTTTGCATTTATTTGCAGCGTTAAGGCTCGATGCTTAAAGGAATATTTCCAAATGAATGATGTCTCCGGTAAGACTTTAAACATTATCTCCTTAACATGAAATTTGTTCTTTTCTTAGAATAGAGTTAATTTTCCACTCTAAAAAGTTCTCTTACCCATTTTTCTATCTCTGCCATTGTTACAGGATTGAATTCTATAGGTCAGCACCCCCCCATGGTTAGAATATCTCTTGACTTAACTCATAATCATTTCAAGGGTAGCCTCAAACATGGCTGACTCATTTAGCTCACTGTTCTAGGTACTTAAATTACTTTCTTTTGTTAAAGGGGTTTTTGATTATCTTCAAATGGCCCTCTAAATCTTCACGAGGTTTTTAAATACGATGGAATTCATTTCTTGATAGTCGGCCCATGCTAGGGCTTGAACCTCTGTAGTTGATTTTAAAAAAAATTGTATTAATAAGGGTTATGTAACGACAGAGACTATAAGAACTCAGAGGCATTCTCGTCTTACCATCTGTATACATTATCTACATTTTGAATCAAGGAAATGGATTTGTAATTCTTGTTTCAAATGAATTTCCCCATTTTGGCATTTACTATGTAATTTAGTCCTATTAAGTCTTGGAAACCATTTGGACTGCTTACTTATTTTAATGCCATGTTTTGCTATATGATTCATTAGCTATAGACCTTCGGGTCTCTTTCTGGTTTCTGTTTCTTTTTCGAAATGTCCCTCTTGGTCATTCTTTTTTTTAATGGGTATGAATGTTTATTGCTTCCATTGTGAATGTAATATTTTATATAGGAAATTTTTGCAAAATTTAAATAACATGTTTACCTAGGGTAGATAATTTCTCAGTCTCGGCTCATATCTGACCTCCATTTTCTATTTTTTGTAAAGGCTTACTCTTATGTAAAAATTACCGAAAGTGTGTATTTGCAGAGGTAACACTTATAATATTGTCTATTGTTTCCTCATTATATTGTATGACTTCAGTCAGGTGACACTAGTCTTATTTACGGTGACTAGACCACCCTGATTACTATCCATGTACTTATGATGAGGGACGATGCACCCTGAGTTAAGGTTTTCACCTATACCCTCGGCCAACAGTATCCTCAATGATTTATTTTCATTTTAAAAGACTCACTGCTATTAAATAAACTTTTACTATTCTTTTATACAATATTCCAGACCATTTAAATAATTACATACTGTCTATAAGAATTAATGAAATACTATATAAATTCTTCCTGACATAACTTAAAGAATCTTAAATCATTCTTTAAAGACTGTTTTGTTTTATTTCCAGCGTGCCTCTATTTTATAGATTTCACACAGTTCTTTGATAAAACACAAAACAGGTTCATCTATTTTTCTAAATCAAGAAACAGTTCACCACGTACTTTTCCAGCATCTGTCTTAGAATATTTTTAATGTTCTAGACCTTAGTAAAGCCTTCCTCTGCTTTCCTAATTATAGAATAATACAATATATAATCACAGAATTAGCACAGTATACTTTTCTGAATATATAGTTTATAGTTGTGGTCCTCCCAACCATCAAGAGAGGTGATTATGTCCTCCTTTCCCCCGTGCCCCAATCCTGAACAGTATGGGTTAACAGTGGATATTTCTGGTGTGACCTCAGGACACCTAGTCCAGTCAGTACCAGAAATAAATCGGGATTTTCTGAGTGTTTCCACTGGTCACTACCAGCTCTGGAAAAAATGTCACTCTCCCTTTCTCCATGAACAGAACCCCTACTCTTCACTGGGATCAGTATTTTATCCCCAGAGGAGCAGGTAACTGTTTCCAACTGTCTCCAACCTCTTTTCAGTTCTTGGAAAACATTTACCATCATATTTTACTTTTTATCAAGTTATTTTCCATAACTAACTTTATTATTATAATTAATAATATTAATTGTCTCAGTCTTTTCATTAACAAATAATAAAAGTAATTTAACTAGTTAATAGTAAATGCAACTATCACAAAGAGAGAGAGGGGAAGGACGAGAGAGTGGACTTGAAAGAGAGGAAGAGAGTGATGGGGAAGAGAGGGGATTGGAGGGAAACGAGAGGAAGAGAGTGATGGGGAAGAGAGGGGATTGGAGGGAAACGAGAGAGAGAGAGAGAGAGAGGAGGAGGAGGAGAGAGGGAGGGATAAAGAGATGGAGTTGGAGGGGGAGAGAGGGAGGGAAGAAGAAATACATAGAGAGTGGGAAGTGGAGAGAGAGAGGGAGTGACAAGGGAGATATGGAGAGAGAGAGAGAGAGAGAGAGAGAGAGTATGTTTGGGGCTGAGATAAAGAGACAAAAAAGAAGATGGAGGAGATTCATATAGTAACAGAGTTGGAGGGTGAAGAGAGATAGAGGTGGGAGAGAAAGGGAGAGAAAGAAAGGAAGGGAGAGAGGATGTGAAAGAGTGGAGAGAGGTGGGGAAAGAGAGATGGAGTTGGAGGGGAAGATAGAGGGAAGTAAGAAGAAATGCATAGATAGAGAAAGGTGGAGAGAGAGAGAGAGAGAGATAAGGAAGATGGAGAGAAAGAGAGAGAGTACATCAAGAGGGAAGAGAGAGAGAGGGGGAGGGAGAGGATGAGGGAGTGATAGATAGATAGATTTGATAAAGAGAGTGTATGTTTTCGGGGTGATATAGAGAGACAAGGGGAGATAGATATATAGATGAAAGGTGAAGAGAGGGAAGAAGAGAGAGATGGAGAGAGGGAGGTAGGGACAAAGGGGTTGATATATATGGAGTGAGAGAGATTGTATGTTTGGGGGGATGAGATAGAGAGACAAAGAAGGAGAGATGGAGGGAGATATCGATATATATGGAGGGAGGAGAGGGAAGAAATTTTCTTGCATTAGATGCATTGATTTTAGTGTATATGGAGATTTCTAATCCTATTTGATTGTTTGCACTATATGCATTGATTTTAGTATAGATGTTCATTTCTAATGATATTTAATTACTTGTACTAGACACATTGATTTCAATGTAGTCATCTCTAATCCTATTTCATTGCTTGCATTAAATGTATGGATTTCAATGTAGATGGTGATTTCTAATCCTATTTGATTTCTTGCACTAGATGCATTAATATCAATGTAGATGTTGATTTCTAATTATATTTGATTGCTTGCACTAGATGCATTGATTTGAATGTAGAGGGTTTTTAATCCTATTTGATTTATTGCACTAAATGCATATATTTTAGTGTAGATGGTGATTTCTAATACTATTTGATTCCTTACACTAGATGAGTTGATTTAAGTGTAGATGTTGGTTTATAATATTATTTGTTTACTTGCACTAAATGCATTTATTTGAGTGTACTAGATGTTGATTGCTAATCCTATTTGATTACATGCATTAGATGCATTGATTTCAATGTAGATGTTGTTTTCTAATCTTATTTGATTTCTTGCATTAGATGCATTGATTTCAATGTAGATGTTGTTTTCTAATATTATTTGATTGGTTGCATTAGATGCATTAATTTTAGTGTAGATGTTGATTTCTAATGACATTTGATTATTTGCACTAGATGCATTTATTTCGATATAGATGATTTCTAATCCTATTTGATTGCTTATACTAAATGCATTGATTTCAGTGTAGATGGTGATTTCTAATTCTATTTGATTGCTTACACTACATGCATTAATTTGAATGTAGATGTTGATTTCTAATGATATTTGATTGCTTGCACTAGATGTCTTGATTTCAATGTAGATGATTTCTAATCTTATTTGATTGCTTGCACTAAATGCATTGATTTCAATGTAGATGATGATTTCTAATCCTATTTGATTGTTTGCACTAGATGCATTAATTTCAATGTAGATGTTGATTTCTAATCCTATTTGACTGCCACTAGATGCATTGATTTCAATATATATTATTTATAATCCTATTTTATTGTTTGCACTAAATGCATTGATTTCAGTGTAGATGTTGGTTTCTGATCCTATTTTCTTACTTGCACTAGATGCATTCATTTAAGTGTTGCATTGAATATTGATATTGAATTATATACATTATATTAATTCAATCTATTAATATTGGAGAGCAAGAGAGATAAGGTATGATGTTTAGAGCAACAAGTCTAGCTAAATATTGAAGACTATTTGTAATTGACTACATTCTTATTATTCACATTTTCTATCATTCAACACTATTACATTGGCATTCAAAATTTTTATTTCATCATATTTCATCATTAAATTTATTAACAATATGTATTATCTAGTCATTTTAATTTAAAATTAAAATGACTAGATAATATTAATATTAGATGCATTTACATATTATTGATAAAATTAATCATATGTTCCATAGATTTTCCTTATACCCAAACCAGTCTAGATTCATTTAACTCCAAATCTGTCATTTAACTCCAGAAAGATCAAATATCTAAAAAATTCATTTAAAAGAAATAACATCATTGACATAAGTAATTACACACAAAATTTCACAAAATTTATTGAAGATTCAACTATTTGATTGCTTGCACTAGATGCATTGATTTGAATGTAGAGGGTTTTTAATCCTATTTGATTTATTGCACTAAATGCATATATTTCAGTGTAGATGGTGATTTCTAATACTATTTGGTTCCTTACACTAGATGGGTTGATTTAAGTGTAGATGTTGGTTTATAATATTATTTGTTTACTTGCACCAAATGCATTTATTTGAGTGTACTAGATGTTGATTTCTAATCCTATTTGATTACATGCATTAGGTGCATTGATTTCAATGTAGATGTTGTGTTCTAATCTTATTTGATTTCTTGCATTAGATGCATTGATTTCAATGTTGATGTTTTTTTCTAATATTATTTGATTGGTTGCATTAGATGCATTGATTTTAGTGTAGATGTTGATTTCTAATGACATTTGATTATTTGCACTAGATGCATTGATTTCGATATAGATGATTTCTAATCGTATTTGATTGCTTATACTAAATGCATTGATTTTAGTGTAGATGGTGAATTATAATTCTATTTGATTGCTTACACTACATGCATTGATTTCAATGTAGATGTTGATTTCTAAAGATATTTCATTGCTTGCACTAGATGTCTTGATTTCAATGTAGATGATTTCTAATCTTATTGATTGCTTGCACTAAATGCATTGTGATTTCAATGTAGATGATGATTTCTAATCCTATTTGATTGCTTGCACTAGATGCATTAATTTCAATGTAGATGTTGATTTCTAATCCTATTTGACTGCCACTAGATGCATTGATTTCAATATAGATTATTTCAAATCCTATTTGATTGTTTGCACTAAATGCATTTAGATTTCAGTGTAGATGTTGGTTTCTAATCCTATTTTCTTACTTGCACTAGATGCATTCATTTAAGTGTTGCATTGAATATTGATATTGAATTATGTACATTATATTAATTCAATCTATTAATATTGGAGAGCAAGAGAGATAAGGTATGATGTTTAGAGCAACAAGTCTAGCTAAATATTGAAGACTATTTGTAATTGACTACATTCTTATTATTCACATTTTCTATCATTCAACACTATTACATTGGCATTGAAAATTTTTATTTCATCATATTTCATCATTAAATTTATTAACAATATGTATTATCTAGTCATTTTAATTTAAAATTAAAATGACTAGATAATATTAATATTAGATGCATTTACATATTATTGATAAAATTAATCATATGTTCCATAGATTTTCCTTATACCCAAACCAATCTAGATTCATTTAACTCCAAATCTGTCATTTAACTCCAGAAAGATCAAATATCTAAAAAATTCATTTAAAAGAAATAACATCATTGACATAAGTAATTACACACAAAATTTCACAAAATTTATTGAAGATTCAACTATTTGATTTCTTGCACTAGATGCATTGATTTGAATGTAGAGGGTTTTTAATCCTATTTGATTTATTGCACTAAATGCATATATTTCAGTGTAGATGGTGATTTCTAATACTATTTGGTTCCTTACACTAGATGGGTTGATTTAAGTGTAGATGTTGGTTTATAATATTATTTGTTTACTTGCACCAAATGCATTTATTTGAGTGTACTAGATGTTGATTTCTAACCCTATTTGATTACATGCATTAGGTGCATTGATTTCAATGTAGATGTTGTGTTCTAATCTTATTTGATTTCTTGCATTAGATGCATTGATTTCAATGTTGATGTTTTTTTCTAATATTATTTGATTGGTTGCATTAGATGCATTGATTTTAGTGTAGATGTTGATTTCTAATGACATTTGATTATTTGCACTAGATGCATTGATTTCGATATAGATGATTTCTAATCGTATTTGATTGCTTATACTAAATGCATTGATTTTAGTGTAGATGGTGAATTATAATTCTATTTGATTGCTTACACTACATGCATTGATTTCAATGTAGATGTTGATTTCTAAAGATATTTCATTACTTGCACTAGATGTCTTGATTTCAATGTAGATGATTTCTAATCTTATTGATTGCTTGCACTAAATGCATTGTGATTTCAATGTAGATGATGATTTCTAATCCTATTTGATTGCTTGCACTAGATGCATTAATTTCAATGTAGATGTTGATTTCTAATCCTATTTGACTGCCACTAGATGCATTGATTTCAATATAGATTATTTCAAATCCTATTTGATTGTTTGCACTAAATGCATTTAGATTTCAGTGTAGATGTTGGTTTCTAATCCTATTTTCTTACTTTCACTAGATGCATTCATTTAAGTGTTACATTGAATTAATATTAATATTAATATTTACATTGAATTATGTACATTATATTAATTCAATCTATTAATATTGGAGAGCAAGAGAGATAAGGTATGATGTTTAGTGCAACAAGTCTAGCTAAATATTGAAGACTATTTGTAATTGACTACATTCTTATTATTCACATTTTCTATCATTCAACACTATTACATTGGCATTCAAAAATTTTATTTCATCATATTTCATCATTAAATTTATTAACAATATGTATTATCTAGTCATTTTAATTTAAAATTAAAATGACTAGATAATATTAATATTAGATGCATTTACATATTATTGATAAAATTAATCATATGTTCCATAGATTTTCCTTATACCCAAACCAGTCTAGATTCATTTAACTCAGTCTGTCATTTGTAACTCGGAAAAGATCAAATATCTAAAAGATTCATTTGAAAAGAAATAACATCATTGACATAAGTAATTACACAAAATTTCACAAAAGTTTATTGGAAGTTAAACCTGAATACTAAGAAGGATGCTATATACTGCTATGAAGCATTTGACAAACACATTGTTCTACAACCAAGGTGAATCATGGAGAGGAGTTATGACACACTTGACTGCCAAATAATTTTTAAGAACATCAAGACCTAGCTCTCTACCAATCCCACTCATCTTGTACCCTCCAATCGGAGTGTCAGGATCCAATGCGCCGTAGCAGTTGACCCAAATGACTCCTGCTCGAATAGATCTTGAAAGCCTATTGACTGTATCTATATTCTTCGACACAATTCCAGCAGCTAAACCATATATTGTTTTATTGCTTAGTTCTATGGCTTCTTCAATGGTCCTGCAAATATCATTGTAAAGTAAACGATTAAGTGTGATAGGAGTGATAACAGAGAATAGTCAATAGATAGTGTAATTTAATAATTAATGTTTTTTATTCTGATTTCAAACTTACCTAAACTTGAAAATGGACATGACTGGTCCAAATATTTCTTCTTTCCCAATCTTCATGTCCTCCTAAAACATCAAAGCCTTAAGAAGTCAATCATAGAGCATGATTTATTTTTATCATCCATGTGTATCCCACATGATTATTCAAATTTTTATTTTTTTAAGAGTGTTGTGAAATTAAAAAAATATGGCATCTAGTTATATGGCGTTCAGTAAGAATACCTGCACATGGGAGAAAATGGTCGGTTCAATGTAAAATCCTTTCTCACCCACACGATTACCACCTGTTAATATTTTTGCTCCCTCTCGCTTACCATGCTCTATGTATTCCAATATTTTTTCAAATTGTGTCTTGTCAATCTGCTCATGAGAAAGGGAAGAGTATTTACATGAATATTGGGGATACATTTTTATTGGTACTTTTCAATCCACCTAACCAAAATAACAGAAAGTTACACTCGCCATTTTTGACGGAAAGCGTTGTTCTTTAAATTGTCAGATTCACATATTGCGTAACTAGAGTACATTAGGGTCTTAGAGACTATGGAATTCATATGTGGAATGGAATCGTAATTGCAACTTCAGATTTCAGATGAAATGATGACGAATTTCAACAAATATTGGTAACCCAAACTCTGATGAATACCGCTCTAAAAATGGCAATTCATTAACCACTTACCCTACTTCTGAAATACACATTCAACTCACAGTGAAACAGCCCCACACACAAAATTGGGGACATAATTGCACAAATAAAGTTAAACTTACCTGAGGACCATGGTTAACTTCTGGGTTGAAAGGATCGCCTATCACCTGCTTCTTCGCTCTTTCCACTACTCTCTTCACAAATTTATCGTGGATTCCCTCTTGAACATACACCCTGGATCCTGCGAAGCATACTTGTCCCTGCCATCCAAATAAAACAAGAATTGGTTTGAATAATGAAAGGACCTATTAATTGACTATGACTACATTTTTTAGTTGTGCTTACCATGTTATAAAATATAAAATATCGCAGTGTGGGCAAGATTCACGGCCTCCTCAATATCAGCATCATCCATGATAATCAAAGGAGATTTTCCACCCAGTTCAAGAGTTACAGGTTTCAAGTTGCTCTGGGCAGCGGCCACCATGACAACCCGACCTATATCAGTAGACCCTGTAAAGGCGATCTACAAAGAAACAAACACTTCTTTACCAACATTGCTTCCATGGTACCTTAATGTTAAAAAGATAAATTAGAAACCTAACTGATAATCTACCTTATCAATATCCATATGGCTGCTTATTGCAGCACCAGCCGTTTCTCCAAACCAGTTATCACATTAAGAACACCAGGTGGAAGCCCCGCCTGTGACAGCAACAAAATAATGAAACATTTGCATGAAAATTTCTTGGGGATAAAAAACAATTTATAACTTCAACGGTGGATAGAAATTTCAGAAACATGTAATGACTTACTTCCTTGGCGAGATGTGCGCAATAAAGTGCAGTTAGAGGAGTTTGTTCTGCAGGCTTGATAACTATAGTGCATCCACAAGCCAAAGCGGGAGCGATTTTCATGAAAAAGATGACCAGTGGGAAGTTCCAAGGTATAATCTGACCAACCACTCCAATAGGCTCATGCAATGTATATGCCTGATATTGCCCTCCCATTTTTAATGTTTCCCCATGTATTTTATCAGCCGCTCCTGTACATGCCATGAAATTTATATATTGTAACTATATAGAAACCTTTGTTAATTGCATTTCCAGAGCTGTGTCAGTCAATATAATTTTTTTTTTTTTATTTTGACAGTGGAAGGTCCTGGGATGTTTATAATTTTGATAATTACTCCAGATGCTTACAAGTTACAACCTTGGACAATGAACCATATTGACAAACCCTCGTTCACCTACCACACGATACATTTCTAAGGAATCAAGGTAGAGATAAATATATCATAAAAGACAACAGTCTAAGAACAACATCTATCTGCGAATCAGAGGAAATAAGAACAATATCTATCAGAGGAATTAAGAACAATATCTATCTGCTATTCAGAGGAATTAAGAACAACACCTATGTGATGTTTAGAGGAATCAAGGTCTTATGTTTCATGAGAAAAAATCTGTAACATTTTCATTAATAGGAAATGTTATATATTGTCTAAGATTTTGTTCAAATTACAGTGCAAATATCTAGGTTTGTGAATATCCAAAAATACTTATATTTATGAATATCCAAAAAGCAAAGCAACTATAGTAATATTGTAAATGCCACTTTGTAATCATTTATGGAAACATAACATGAAACAGGGAACCAGCAAACCAAAAGTAAACTGAGGAGAGCAAGAAGAGATTAACAAAATTAGAGAGAACCTAGACAAAGTGAGTTCCCCTCATAAACAAACAAGTATAAAATAATATATAGTTATAATATAAAATAATTTTAAATTAGAAAGAACCTAGACAAAGTGAGTTCCCCTCATAAACAAACAAGTATAAAATAATATATAGTTATAATATAAAATAATTTTAAATTAGAAAGAACCTAGACAAAGTGAGTTCCCCTCGTAAACAAACAAGTATAAAATAATATATAGTTATAATATAAAATAATTTTTTAAAATAGTTTATTGTATCAATTTAGTTGGAACAAGTTAGTACAACATCTATCTTTATTTTGAGAAATCAAAGTAGATAATTGTGTTACAAATAATTTTTTCATAACATAATATTAAAAAAATTGCTATGTAAAAAAGACAACAATTCACAAACATATCATAACATGAAATTCTAACTCATAATATGATGTGAGAAATCAAAATAAATAATCATGTTACAAATAAACTTTTCATAACATAACATTTAAAAAACTGAAATGTGAAAAAAAAAACAATTCACAAAAATATCATAACACGAGATTCTATCTCATAACATGGTATTCTAACCCCGGTGAGGAAAAAGACAACCTAATCCCTACCGCATCACTTATCCTCCTTGACAACTTTCAGATGATACATATAATAGGAATTTTCAATCTCATACCTACCACAAGATACATATAAGACTAAAAATTCCTCTTAGTGAGACATATTTTAAGCATGGGTATCATGGAGTATTGACTATTGAGTACCTGCAAAGTATCTGAGAGTCTGTATACACCCCGCCACATCGACGGCACGAGCAAGTGTCAGTGGTTTTCCATTATCCAGGGTTTCAAGAGCTGCTAGTTCATCTATGTGCTGCTCTACCAGATCTGCATACTTATTCAAAAAGCGACCCCTTTCCTACACACAAAAGAGGAAATTCTTCACCAGATCCAAATCACAAGGGAATCTATGTATGCACAAGGGTCTAAAAAATGATATTACATAGCCAGACATTCGAGGCCAAGGTCCCTTATCAAAAGCCTTCCGGGCAGCCTTCACAGCCAAATCCACATCCTCCTTATCACCTTCTGCGACGCGAGTTATCAAATCTCCTGTTCGAGGATCTAAAGTTTCAAAAGTCTTCCCTGCAACACCAACACCTTGCACGCGTTATATCCACAGCAACTCCAAGCTCAGAATATTTTTGTGGGATTGGAGCAACTCGAGCAGCTTTCAGTCTTACATAGTCTTGGTGGATTGATCACAAAATTGGTGAAAATCAAATATTCTTACTTCTTCTCCATTACACTACATAATTTATATTAATCATGTTTCTTTTAGATACATAATTTATATCTATATTCAAAAAATAAAGAAATAAAACAGCCAAAATTCAGAATATTTCAACTTAATCTACTCAAGTTTATCTAAAAAGATCACAATTTCGTCAGGGCTGTTATTTTTTTTTCTATTTTTAATGGTGAAAATAGATTGGATACCATCAAAAATCATTACCACATCCAAAATCTTAAAATTTAACAACTATAATAATTTTTTTTTAAAAATTCCACCAAATTTTATCAAAAATCATTCAAATTTCTTTAATTTTTATCCTAAAATAAACCAGTAAAACTCAACATAAATACCTGAAATTGCATCCACAAAATCTCCATCAATGAAGAGTTTGGTGAATTTCACAGACACGATATGGTCCGGATCGGTACCATTAGCTACCCGATCACCTGAGCCGCCCATTCTTTCAAGCAACTCCAATTTCTTGAATCCTTCAAGACTGCACACCATTCAGACGTTATTAGAAAGCAGTAACATTTAAGTCAGAAACAGATCCAGAAGAAAAGCCATGCACCCAATACCGAGAAAGTTGTAAAGAACATGAAATTGAAAGAGTTCCACCATAACCAATACCTTCAACGGAGGAAGCTCAGACAATTTAATGGTTGTATTGATATCCTATTTATAGGAATCTAATGACTGAGTGACAGAGCCGAGAATCTCTCTATGTGAGGGCCATAGACACGTCAAGTTTGTACGTGGGAGCGATGGACAAATTCTCAATTTTACCTTCGTTACTTTCCAATCTCACCACCAGAAACTGTTAAATACGCTCCGTTACTTTACAAAAGAAACTCTTATTTTACCTTTGTTACTTTCCATTCAGATCAGAGTCAACCCCTTAAAGAGTTGGCGTAACGATATTTCTTAGATTTTCAAATACATGTGATGTGTAAACGTCCATTTTTAATATTATTTGTCAATTATAAATGTACAAATGGAGTTGGAGTTGTCCATGGGAGAAGGAATTGTGGGGACAAGTGACTGCAATTTGTTTTTAAGAAATTTTGGCAGGAGTGTTTTGAATAGTGTTTTTATAGTGAAAATGAATTTGGCCATTATTAAAAATTTAAATGCACTAAAATTTTTGAAATTGGATATCTATTACCTGAATTTAAAAAAATCCATACACAAATTTTATTAAAATATTACCAAAATTTTCAGAAAAAACTTAAGCTGTTTAGACCATAACATTATAAATACTTTTTGATATCTGACTATGGCATTATAAATATTTCTTGATATCTCTCCAACGTTTGCTTGACAGTCACTTATACGTATCCTGCACTTGATTTATTACATACAACATAAAGAGTCGACCTAGATTTTCCAATACATGTGATGTGTAACCTTCCATTTTTAATATTATTTGTCAATTATAAATACTTCTTGACATCTCTCCAACGTTTTCTTGACAGCAACTCCTACGTTTCCTGCACATGATTTATTACATACCACTCCAAGTCAACAAAAACAAAATAATGAAATTCGAGTAACTAATAGTTTTATTCCTGCGTACTTATCAGCTAGTGATCCTATTTATTGGGCCACCACGCTGGAGATTAACGCGTTCCGAATTAAATACAACTAATCAATTGCAGACTTGCGGTAAGGATTCAGTAAAAAAATGACTTCAAATACGATTTCTTTGCTTTTCCTTTTAAATCAATGTCTCAATAACGATTAAAATCGCCACCACAGCCGCTTCAAAGTCTACACACGAATAATTAAGACAAGAACTCTGACACAATTATTAATTAATATCATCCGACAGAGACAGAGACAGAGACATGCCAGCTAGAAATATTATACACAAATACATTGAACCATATTTAAAAAAAGAATCGTTCAAAAAAGTTACAAAAACAAAGTCACATAAACAACCTCCTGGAATTCACTCTGTCGGTACTGCACGGAGATTTTTGCGAAAATATGATGTTTGTTTGTTTTCACTGATTGAGGATTACTATATATGGGAAATTCTCCATTTGGCGTAAATAACGAGGAAGATTATAGGGCCGTGCTTTTTATATTGTTAGTGTGTAAACTTTACTTTTTAGTTAAATTAATCTCAATTATCATAAGAAAATTATTGACAACAACCATATCTCAACAAATGTTTTTGGGTTAAATGAAGTTTTGAAGAAGAGGATAGTTACCCATTCTGCAACCGATTAAACAATTAAAAGTCATAGAAATTAAAAGCTATTCAGTGTTATTTACTTCACACAATCTATGCAAGTTCAGGTATTTACTTCACACAACCTCTGCAAGTTCAAAAACTTAACCCCTGGTGAATGTAAATCTTATAAAGAACAATTGCTTTAATCTTGAAGGACTAGCAAACTCCATATGAATTACTTCTAGTGTTTTTTAAATCATAATATAATGTTTGGTTAATCGGATATGCTTCTCGAAAATTTCACGTATTGTTTTTAGGGCAATGTTTTACTCTCTTTCACCTTGAGTGAATTTGTTTAAAGTTTATTTTCTCCACTATAGTTGAGATTTCAATCTAGGTCACTATGTATTAAAGGTCAATCTCTTAAGATTTAATTTATGCAACTATGTTCTTGTTTAGGACCTCTATGTGAACTATGTGTAAAGAATACAGGTCAATTTAGGCATCATCTCAAAACACAGATCAATATTTATTAGGGTCTATCATACTCTAAATTAGTTGTTACATGCCCTAAACAAGTCATTCCATTGGTGGTTTTCTTTCATGAAAGTTTCATTTCTTAGATGCCAGTTGAAGTGCCTCATTGAGCCGTCAACACACCCCTAAACAATTGCAATTGCTTGTAGAGCATCTACTCCCATGCAATGCTACATTGCAGAGGATCTAAGCCCACTTTAGAGTGCATTGGTAGACTAGGAGCGAATTTTTCATTAGATTCCGAGAATCTTCCCAGCCTGTAGTGGCTTCTAGAAGTTGTTCTAGCTTTCACCTCATTTGATAGCTTCAAATATGGACACCATGGAGCCATTAAACCTCTTATCCTCCTATTCCGATGAATAAGGAAACCTCTTCATCCATTTTTAGGAAATCTATTCAATGATTCATTTATGTCAAACTACCTTCATCTACTTATAAATAGAGCACTAAACATAGTGCACAAGGGAGCAAGAATTTGTGTTAAGTAGAGTTATGCTGGTGAGGTCACAACTCTTGGAGGTATTGCGCATGTACTATGATGCTATTGAATTGTTGATGCTCGATGTGATGAGGATGGGCCTCAAGCTAGATAAGTGACAACGAATCAATCAACTGGTTGTACTCTTCCTTCTTCTTCATAATAAAAACATTTTTTCCTTTCCTAATGCACGTTTCAATGATGTTATATGCGCATTTATGAATTTAATCAATTCGATTTTTTTAACTTGAATAGATCGTATTGCCTTTATGTTGTTTTTTGTCTTCTGTTTTACATTGCGGGTATCATTCAAGCGAATTAAGTTGGATTGAGAGTGACGAAAGCGACAAAGGGAGGCCAGGAAAAGCGAACAGATTACAAGTAGGCTTTCCTCCCTTTATATATTCATTTTGAGGAAAAGATCATATATCTTTCTTTATGTTGTTCTAAGTGCACCATCACACTTAGGGAAAGCATACTTATCCGTAGGTTTGTATTTTCATAAAAATAGTATCAGAGCAGGTAAGAAAGTTAATTTTTCACATTAAAAATGGCAACAACAAGCACAAGTTTGACTGATCCACAAATACCTCAATTTAATGGCAAAAATTACAGCTATTGGACTATTACAATGAAGGCCTTGTTTTCTTCTCAAGACATTTGGGAATTGGTGGAGAATGGTTTCCAAGAACCAGCAAATGCAGTAGTATACAATGCTTTGACACAAGAAGAAAAGGATGTGTTGAGAGATAATAGGAAGAAGGACTCAAAATCCCTCTTCTATATTTTTCAGGAAATGCATGAAAGTATTTTCTCAAAGGTTGCAGTAGCAATGAAGTCTAAGCAAGCATGGGATACCCTCTAGACAACCTGCCAAGGCATAGAAAAGGTGAAGACAACAAAACTACAAATGTTGAGAAGAGATTTTGAGACAATTTGTATGAAAGAGTATGAGAATGTAAAATCATTATTTACACATGTAATCGGGTTGGTTACTCAAATCAGGTCTCATGGTGAGACACTTGAGGAAGGGAGAATAGTTGAAAAAGTTTTGAGAAGTCTACCAGCAATATTTGAAGCCATAGTTGTGGCCATAGAAGAATACATGTATACCACATGAAGAAAAAGAGGAATTGAATGCAAAAATTAATTCCTCAATGATGACTCTGCCCACACCTACATAAGCTCAACAAAGCAGTCAACAAGTGACACCATCAACAAATAATAGGACATCATTGTGTAAACAAGAAAGTGCTTCTCCAAGCACACCACAAATATTTGCAATGCCATCTACTTCAAGTGCAACACCAAGTAACATATTAATCTGATCTTCCGCAAGCATAAGAAGACCAAAATTCAAAAATTTAAGTTAAATTTATGATCAAAATGAAGTTGATAGTAGCACTGATCTGAATTCCTTATGTGCATTTTTTTGTCATGTAGATGACCCAGTCCACTTTGAGGATGCAGTTAAAGAATAAAAATGGGTTGCGGCAATGGATGAAGAAATAGAAGCAATAGAAAAGAACGACACATGGGTGTTAGTGAACCTTCCACAAGGAAAATAAGTCATTGGAGTGAAGTGGGTCTATAAGACCAATAGAAACATTGAAGGAAATATTGAAAGGAATAAAACAAGACTAGTTGTCAAAGGATACATGCAACAACATGGAGGAGACTATGCAGAAACATGTGTGCTAGTTGCGAGGATGGAGACAATGCGTACACTATTTTCAATTACAGTGCAACAGAAATGGAAAGTGTATCAAATGGACATAAAATCAAAATTCTAGAATAAAATGCTGAAGGAGGAGGTATATATTGCGCAACCACCTCGTTAGGAGGTAGAAGGCAAAGAAGACAAGGTGTATAGGTTGTGGAAAGCTCTTTATAGGCTGAAGCAAGAACCACGTGCATGGTATAGCACGATAGATTCTTACTTGATGGAAAATGGGTTCAAAAAATGTGATGGTGAGCCTACTCTCTACATCAAAGAAAGTGATGGTAAGATTCTTATTGTTGTTTTGTATGTAGATGATTTGATTTTTACAGGGAGTGATGATTTCCTCATTGTTGATTTCAAAGCAGTCATGAAAAGTGAGTTTGAAATGACTGATTTGGGGTTGTTAAGATATTTTTTGGGCATAGAAGAGAATCAAACAGAAAATGGCATTTATATCTCTCAAACAAACTTGTATGTTGTGGACATTTTAGAGAGGTTTAATATGCATAACAACAAGTCAGAACTAACTCCAACTATCATGGGGCTGAAGTTGAGCAAGGAAGATTGCATCAGCAATGTCAATCCGACATTATACAAAAGTATGGTGGGAAGCCTAATGTATTTGACCACAACTAGGCTTGATATAATGTATGTAGTGAGTTTGGTGTCAAGGTTCATGGAGACACCGAAGGAGACAAATTGGAAAGAAGCCAAAAGTATTTTAAAGTATGTCAATGGGAAAAAGGAGTTTGGCATTTTATACACCACAACAGATGATTTTAGGCAGGTTGGTTACACTGACAGTGATTGGGCATGAATTTTTTATTAGATAAACATCACTTCAAGATATGTTTTTCATTTGGGTTCGGGAGCCATTTCATGGGCCTCCAATAAGTAGTCGATAGTGTCATTTTCAATAGTGGAAACTGAATATGTCACCGCAACAACATCAGCATGTCAGGAAGTTTGGATGAGAAGGATTTTGAGGGATTTATGCCTTGAACAAGATGGAACAACCACTATTTTCTGTGACAACAGTTCAACAATTGCATTATCAAAGAATTTTGTTTTTCATAAGAGGACAAAGCACATTGATAGTAAATATCATTTCATAAGAGAATTAGTTAATAATGTTGAGAATGTGTTGCAGCACTGTAGGTCAAATGAACAATTTGTAGACATCTTCCCAGAGTTATTAGCATGTGAAAATTTTGTTTATCTCATAGATTTTTTGGGAATGGT
Organism: Pinus albicaulis; assembly: GCA_034641835.2. Taxonomy (NCBI): domain Eukaryota; kingdom Viridiplantae; phylum Streptophyta; class Pinopsida; order Pinales; family Pinaceae; genus Pinus; species Pinus albicaulis. Next base: position 697,771,805 of record CM076580.1, read on the forward strand.
CAAGGGTGGCAATTGCGATTGAAGGGGAGTGTTGGAAAATTAATCTCAACCATCGCATTAAATTTACTGACAACAACCATACCTCAGTAAATGTTTTGCAGGTTGTAGATTGAGTTTGTATCCAAGGACATGGGTTAAATGAAGTTCTAAACACGAGGACAATTACCCATTCTACAACAGATTAAACAATTAAAAGTCAAATATAAAATTAATGCATGGTTAGTAAAAGCGAATCAGAAAATATTTATTCAGTGCGCTATTTACTTCACACAGCCTCTACAACTTTAGACAATGATGTTCGCCCATATTTGTATTACATTTTATTAATCCTATATTGCTATCTTAGATATATATGTTTTAATTAACAAGAAAGAATAGGTTGAATGAATTGTGGTGGATAAAGTCTGGAAATACAAGGGGAGAAAATAGTGGAGTGAATTTTGATGGGAGCGTGAAAACAACAGTTACAGGTTTTCACTGTGTTATTTTGCAACCCCTGGGGTGAATGTAAATCTCAGTAAGAAGAGTCGTTTTACTGGTGAAGGAGTCTCAATCTCCATATGAATTACTTCTAGTGTTTTTGAAATCATAATATAATTTATATGCTTCTGGAAAATTTCAAGTATTTTTTACTCTAATTGTTAAAAGGGAGTCTCTAAGATTTAATATCTGTAACTATGTTGTCTTGTTTAAGACCTCTTCGCAACTTTGTTTGTTGCAGAAAAGAATTCCCTTGTACAACTTTCAGTGTTGTTACAAGAAACTCAAATTTATACAAATAGTGTTTTTCAATTTTATATTATATTACCAAGACACATAAAAAAATAATAAAAATAATTTACAATATTTTTATTTTTTTAATTAGAATATATAATAATTCATTAATATGCATTTTACAAATTTTGTTATTATTTTAATCAAAAATAATTCATAATAGTATTTTAATATAAAACATAAATAAATCACAATACTACTTTTATATTTTATCTGAAACTGATATGTTAATTTTACTATGCTAATTACGAGTTCAAAATTATAATTTATTTGCTTCTTGTTTGCTTGTGGTGTATTAGCTTCCTAGGTGCAAGTGAGTGTCAAAATAGGAAATTGTCTTGTGTTTTATGTTGAAATTAAAGAAAAACAAAAAAGCATAAGTAAGAACTCAACAACAACATAAAAATCTACAACAAACCATAAATAGAGCAATTAACACAAGTTTTTAATGGAGTTCACCCCTCCTAGGCTACATCTCCTTGGTCTAGCTCCATAACTTGGGCCTCTTGTATTAGCTCAAATTTGGAAACGATTTTGTGTACATTAATCAATTGCTCCTGAAATCTATTCTATTGTCTTTAGAACATACAAATCATCTAAAAATGACTATCCAATTACTGAAACTGATTCTTGTTGGTCCATACTTGACCTCCTTCCCTGGTGGCCCTTGGCTACCTTGGAATTCCCTGTAGAAATCACATGTAATAGTCATTTTCAGCCTCTAAAACATGTGCCATTGTCTCTGGAATTCAAAAATCATCTAAAATTTACTATTCATTTTCCAAATTTGGTCGAATATTGCCTCCATTATGGCAAAAAACAAATTTCCCTAGTTTTCCTCCACTAAAATTAGAAATCTGCCAAATAAGTCTGTTAAAATTGGAAGCTCCGCTGAAATTAGGGACACCTCTAGAATCTCTGCCAAGTTAAACTGGGCTTGATTAAAGTTAGCTGCAGTTTAACTTAATTAACCCCACACTAAACATGCTTAGTGCTAGCCCTCGGTGTTGATCATATGAGAAAGGTCATGTGATGGAGGGGTTAGCTGCAGGTTGGCCCCTCCATGCTCTGTCTGTCCACGCCTGAAGGCTTAAATCCGAGTTGGCAGCATAACTTTTCAACTCCGTTGCTATGGCTTGATGGTGAAAACATTTGTTTGTGGGGGTGGAGATCCTGGGTTCAAAGCCTGACCCCACTCCCTATACCACACAATATTTTTTGCATGTTTTTAATTCAACGAACCATGATATATAATATACCATATTATAATTCAACATTGGCACTATTTGAAATGTGAATTATTGGAATATAGTTTAAAATGTGAACTATTGGCATATAGTTTAATTATGCGGATTATGACTTTGAAATGGTTGTAAATAAAATTTATATATAATATAATATATATAATATGTATAAAACATATATATATATATATATTAAATCATAAATAAATAAAATAAAATAAGCACAATTTCCACCTTAGATACACTAGGAAATTTACCCCCACATAGACCAAACTAGCGAATTAAAAAGTTCCACTTGTCTTAGCTTCATTGGTAGAAACCTGAAAAATATTCCAAAAGATTCCTTTTTGCTGACTCGGCTCCCATGTCAGCAACCTGTCCAATTTTGCAAATTTTTAGGTGTTTGAGAAAGCGAACAACATGCCATAACTTACTCATACCAACTCGGATTTTGATGAAATGAGTTGCGTTGGAATCCTGGTGACGAGCTCTACGTTGTCATCCTATTTTCAATAAATTCTAAAAACTTTAATTTTTGAGCTAAATACTAAGCACCTGATCATTCATCCCTGCTAGAAGCCTTTTGGACCCCAGAAGCTCTCTTGATTACTGATTATGTGAATGAGGGTACTATTTCCTCACCCTTCCAGTCTCTATCCATTGAAATTTTCCCAATTTCATCATTTGGATCTTTTCATAAAAATTCAATTTTTTCCTCAATTCTTGCAACATTCTCTTGCTTTCATTGACACCGTCATGCTACGATATTTCTGAATTTTAGAAAAACAATCTATTTTTGCAGAAACCATCTTGTTTCTACCTTGTTCAATAATCAAAGAATACTTAGAAACTTTCTAACCTTGCACACTATCACCATGGCAATTTTTAGCCGATCTCACTTTGTACTTGCATCGACTCTTGACCAAGTTTCTTCTCCATTGCCATGTTCCTTTTCGAAACTATAAACCAACATTTGTGGAACCCATGCCTTCTTTGCAAAGCTACTTTGTCACTTTCTCTTTGACCTTTGTACCCTCTTGCACCGACATCTTGTTTCCAACACTGCTCAACGCTACAGTTGACTGTTGTAAATGTTTTTCACATTCTTTCAAAGGAAACATGTTAACATCCTGAAACAACTCATTAGAAGCATAAGCATCCTTATTAAAAGTGTGATTCAATACATATCTTTATTTGATCATCAACAATTTCAAGTTCTGACTCGCATTCACTATCCTCTTCATTCAACTTTCATGCATAAGAGACAAACCTATCTTCTTCTTATGTTATCTAATTATGTACTAAATAACATCCTTAAACAAGTAGTAATTTTTCTCATGGCGATGAAATACATCTTTCCTATCATACAGATAAGGACTCCCAATTACAATAATTTATATCTCAAGTGGCACCACATCAAGCTCAATTTCATCAAGAAAGTTTGAGTTAATGGCGAATCTTAGTAAGCACTTCCTTGTCACCTGCAAGTTTGAATTCTTACAAATCCAACCTAAAGGATATGGTCTTGTATGTCTAATTGTTTCATGGCCTATTTTCTTTACCAAATCTTCGGAAATCAAGTTAACTTGTGACCCACTATCAAAAAGTGTATCAGTCTTGGTATGTTTATAGACAACTCTAATATGGAAAAATTCTATTCATGTATCTTCATCATGAGTATCATTTGAAAATTTTGAAGAACTAGTGCTTGCAACATATTTACCTTTGAAACCCATGGCTGTAATTTTTGTCTCATCTCCTGAATCTGACCCTAAGTCTTGTTCAGCTATAGTAACAATTTTCCCTTTCTCTTTGGCTTTCAGTCTATTTGGTTTCAATTTCAGATGAAGTTTCCAATAGTTGTCTTCATCATGGCCAGTCTTTGAACAGTTCTTGCATGTGAGTTTTTCCTTCTCTTTCTTTATATAACTATTTCTTTTTCCTCTTCCATAAAACTTTCCTTTCCCTTTACCCTCACTTTCCTCTTTCTCCTATATGCCTTGTCTTCCCCTTCTCTCTAAGTGTGTGCCTTGCACACAAAATTCATCTAAATTACTTGGGTTAAACATAAGAATAGTATGCTTCAAATAGGAATGTAAACCCCCAATATATTTCAAGAGTGTATCTTGGGAATCAAAATTTACTCCTAACAACAAAGCTCTATTTCTAAACTCCTTGGTATAATATTGAATTGTTTGACTCTTGAGTTGCCTAAAATTTTTCCAACTCATAATAGCTTTTCGCATGTAAGATAAAGAAAAAAACTGTATTTTAATGGAATAAATAAACTCAACCCATGAAATGGATATGTTACCATGAATTCACATTTCCTCTTGAGTTTTTACTTCCCACCAAACTAGTGTTGCTCCTTCTAGCCTCAATGAAGCTAATTGAATGTTTATGTCATCTTCATGAAGGTTTTGAATTTATAAGAAACCTCCAATTGACGTGTCCAATTGTCTAAATTCTCTACATTTACCTCGCCATTGTACATGGGTAATTTAAGCTTTATGTCCAATTTGAGTAACAAAGTATTTCCCTTTGTGGCTTTTGAGAGAGTGTGAGTGGTCTTTGTGGTGGAAGTGAAAGATGATGCAGATGGGGATGATGAGGATGACGAAGATGGTGGAGATGGAGGTGGCTTTCCTCCACTACCCTTTGAAATCTTCTCTTCATCCTTATTATCATTTGAAGATGCTTCTCCATGTGGTAACTTAGAACCTCCTCCTGCTCTTTCTGCAATGAATGTTTCAAACATAATTTTAACCATTCTTTTCATCTCTTTGAAATCTCTCTTAACACCCTATTATTCAAAATGTTCATGAGTCTCTTCATAGCCTAACATAATGGCTTTGGATCCAAGCTCAGCCTCTATAGCTTGTACATCTTCAATCACTTTAGCTTCTTGTACAAATTGCACCTCTTCAATCTCAACTTCTTGAGACAAACTTGAGGTTCTTCAAGTGCAGCTATGAGTGGAATTTTTAGTGAGGATGATGCTCTTTTAGCTTTCCTTATTCTGGTCCTAACATCAGGACTAGTTACTAATAACTTACCTTCTTCTCTCTACAATCTTAACCTTGTAAGCATCACAAAATTACAACCATTAAAACTCTTTTGCACAAAGTCTGGCAAAGCAAGAAAATAACCTTAAGCAACCTTGTGCTCTTTCAACCAAGCTCTGATACTAACTAGATCTGATACTAATATGTTAGTTTTTTTGTTCTAATTCCCAGTTCAGAATCATATTCTTCTTGTTTTCTTGTGGTGCATTAGTTTCCTTGGTGTAGGTGAGTGTCAAAACAGGAAATTTTATTGTGTTTTATGTTGAAATTAAAGACAAACAAAAAACATAAGTAAGAACTGAAAAAAAACATAAACATGTACAACAAACCATAAATAGAGCCATCAACAAAAAAATTTCCCTAGTTTTCCTCCACTAAAACTAGAAATTTCCTGATAAGTCCCCTAAACTTGGAACCTCCGCCGAAATTAGGGACGCCTCCACAATCTCCGCCAAGTTAAACTAGGCTTAATTAATGTAAACTATAGTTTAAATTAATTAACCCTGTGCTATATGCGCTTAGTGCTAGCCCTCGGCGCTGGTCATATGAGGAAGGTCATGTGATGGAGGGGCTAGCTGTGGGCTGGCCCCTCCGCACTGCAACGATCCACGCCTGAAGGCTTAAATCAAAGTTGGCATCATAGCTTTTCAACTCCTCCACACTCTGCCAATCCACGCCTGAAGGCTTAAATCCATGTTGGCAATATAGCTTTTCAACTCCGCTACTGTGGCTTAATGGAGAAAACGTTGGTTTGTGGGGGCAGAGGTCTTGGGTTCAAAGCCCGACCCCACTCCCCATACCACACAAGCTTTTGCGCATGTTTTTAATTCAATGGACCATGATATATAACATACCATATTATAATTCAACCTTGGCACTATTTGAAATGAAAATTATTAGCATATAGTTTAATTATGCGGATTATGAAACTTTGAAATGGTTTTAAATAAAATTTATCTATAATATATATTATATAATATGTATAAAACATATATATATCTATATATATATATATATATATATATATATATATATATATATATATATATATATATAAACCACAATTTCCACCTTACATACATTAGGAAATTTACCGCCACAAAAACCAAACTGGTGAATTAGAAAATGCCACTTGTCACAGCTTCATTGGTAGAAACTTGAAGAATATTCCAGAAGATTCATTTTTGCTGACTAGGCTGCCATGTCAGCAACCTGTCCAATTTTGCAATTTTTTTAAGTGTTTGAGAAAGTGAACAACATGCCATAACTTACTCATACAAACTCGAATTTTGATGAAACGAGTTGCGTTGGAATCGCGGTGACGAGTTCTACATTTTTGTCTTGTTTTCGAGAAATTATGAAAACTTTGAATTTTGAGCTAAATACTAAGCACCTTATCAATATCTATATTATTTTTAAAATATTTCTTAGGTTATACATTTATTGATTTTTCAATAATTATTATGATTTGGGATTTTATTTAAATATACATATAAAATGGTGAAGGGTTCTACTTAGCTTATTACTTTTTAAAAAGCAAGTTTTAGTCAATTTTAATCCTTATGAAAAAAGGAAAATCCAAATTTCCCCTCTCTCAATATCTATTACTAACATAATCACATTTACCAATGTGGTCGATATACACCGATAGACCTATATCCACCACCCACCACATGTATTTTACCAAAATAAATATTATATATTTATGAATATAATTACCAATATATTTGCTTATATTTACTTATAATATATATATATATATATATATATATATATATATATATATATATATATATATATATATATATATATATATATATATATTATTAATTTTTTCAATATATTAATAGTCTTAACTCAAACTATAATATAATATTACCAATATCCCAAGGGATTATTAATATTATAAACCAAAAGAACTAATAAACCCAACGGTTTAATATTATAAACCCAAAGAATTGGTGAAGCAAGGGATAACTATTAATATTATAAACCAAGAAATAAAAAAACCCTAAGAATAAATATTTTAAACTTAAGAGATTAAAAAACCATAAGAATTAATATTTAAAACCCAAAAGTCCAAGAAATTAATAAACCCTAAGAATTAATATTTTAAACTCAAGAGATTAATAAACCATAAGAATTAATATTTAAAACCCAAAAACCTAAGAAATTAATAAACCCTAAGAATTGATATTTTAAACTCAAGAGATTAATAAACCCAAGAGATTATTAATAATACAAGCCAAAAGAACTAATAAACCCAATGTTTAAATATTATAAACCAAAGGAAATGGTGATTCCAATGGATAAATATTAAAAATCTAAGGGGTGAATAAGGCTAAGGGATCAATATTAAAAACACAAGAGATTAATAAACCCTTAGAATTAATATTTTAAACTCAATAACCTAATAAATTAATAAACCATGAGAATCAATATTTTAAGCTTAAGATATTAATAATCCCAAGGGATTATTAACATTATAAATGTAAAGAACTAATAAACCCAAGGGTTTAATATTATACACCAAAGGAATCGGTGAAACCAAGGGATAAATATTAACAACCTAAGGGATCAATAAGGCCAAGGGATCAATATTAAAAATAATAGAGATTAAAAAACCCTAAGAATTAATATTTTAGACTCAAAAGATTAATAAACCCAAGGGGTTATTAATATTATAAACAAAAACAAATAGTAAACCCAAAGGTTTACTATTATAAACCAAAGGAATTGGTGAACCCAAGGATAAATATTAAAAACATAAGGGATCAATAAAGCTAATAAATCAATATTAAAAACAGAAGAGATTAATAAACCCTAAGAATTAACATTTTAAACTCAAAAACCTAAGAAATTAATAAAACCTAAGAATTAATATTTTAAACTCAAGAGATTAATAAGCACAAGGTATTATTACCCAGATGTGGGTGCCTTGCAGTGAAAGGAGGGGCCACCTATGTGCCATGTGGCGGGACAACTGTCCATCCCACACGCTCACGCATGCCTGCCCTCCCAACGTTAAATGCCTGAGCATGGTGTTCTTTATTTTTCTCCCCGCCAACTTCATTGTGTCGTCCTCCTGCTGCAGAGCATTAATGGCTCTCGATTCTGCTACCATGGCTATTAAGCTTGCTCAACACACTCCTCTAGCCTCCATTCGGCTCTCCCTTTAGTTTTCTGTGCCTGCCTCCTATTCTCCCTTTCATTCCTTAGCTTTTGGACCTGCTCAGCCCTGTTATAGTCATCCCTTGGCATTTTTAGGTGGTGGAAACTCCTCACTAGTGTCGTCGAGCATCCCTTCCCTGTCCTGCACCTTTGCTCCTTCGCCTGTAATGCCTAGGCATCATCCTATGAGATTTTGAAGGGCTGTAGGCTGCAGCCTCCCCTCCAGATCACCTATGTCGAATGCCATGGGCAGGGAATTAAACCTTTCTTTTGGTTGGGAGGATATGATCAGGCTCAAACCAGTTAATCTTTCTGCTCAATTATCCTTTCAGCTTCATGTCTCCCTGTCAGCTTCCTCAGGCATTAGGCCAAAAAAGCGCCTGCGTAAGTCGACTATCCCACCTAAGCTGGCTTTCATCCCTCGCAAGATGAAATCTTTGCCTGTGCAGAGCGCCTCCAGTAGCAGCCATTGCAACAGCAACGATTCAGGTTCCAGTGATGGTAGCACTTCAAATTGCAATTCAGGAGAAAATGAAGAGGACACCAGTCAACTTGATGCCACCTCGAAACGGCCAAATACTCTGGGGTCGCCACGGATTCAGGCCACTATCCACCCACTGAGCAAGGATGAGGATGAATCTTTTTATGTTTGCAGGATCGAGGAAGAAGACCCCAACCCCAACAAGAAGAATGGAGGTCCACCTTAGTTACACATGCTGGGTGCTCTTCTCTTACTCTAGTTTTTTCATAGCGTTCTCCAATTTGAACATGTTTTGGAAGATTTTGTTGTCATGTTTCAGTTTAAATTTTGCTACTATGTATGCTGGTTTCCCATTCTCGACAACTTTTATTTTGTGCTACTGTTGGACTAGTTTCCCCAGCTAGGGAAGTCCGTATTCTAGTTTCAAACTCTAGATACTTCCCTCCAAAATTGGCTTGCCAAGTCCGAAGGAAGAGATATGTAATATTTTTCCGTGTATAATATATTAGAAATAGTCTAACTTATTAAAAAAAAAAAAAAACACAAGCGATTATTAATGTTGTAAACCAAAATAAATAATAAGCCCAAGCGTTTAATATTATAAACCAAAGGAATTATTAAAATTATAAAGTTAACGAAGAAATAAATAGAAGCATTTAATTTTATAAACCCAAGAAATTAGTGAAAGCAATGGAAAAATATTATAAACCTAAGGGATAAAGATTAGTATTATAAATCAAGAAATTAATAAACCTAAAAATTAATATTTTAAACTCAAAAGATTAATATACCCTAAGAATTAATAGTTTAAACCCAAAAACCTAAGAATTTAATAAACCATAGGATTTTATATTTTAAACTGAAGATATTAATAAACCCAAGGGATTATTAATAGTATAAACCAAAATAACTAATAAACCCAAGGGTTTAATATTATAAACCAAAGGAATTGGTGAACCCAAGAGAAAAATATTAAAAACCTAGGGGATCAATAAGGCCAAGGGATCAATATTAAAAACACAAGAGATTAACAAACCCTAAGAATAAATATTTTAAACTCAAAAACCTAATAAATCAATAAACCATAAGATTCAATATTTTAAAATCAACATACTAATAAACCAAAGGGATTATTAATATTATAAACCAAAATAAATAATAAACTCAAGGGCTTAATATTATAAACCAAAGGAATTGGTGAACCCAAAGAAAAATATTAAAAACATAAGGGATCAACAAGGCCAAGGGATCCATATTAAAATCACAAGTGATTTGTAAAGCGTGGGAATAAATATTTTAAATTCAAATGACTAAGAAACTCGCTCCATTAATAAAGAGATTAATAAATATTAGGAATCAATTTTTTAAATAAAAAGGATTGATAAATTCACCTGATTATGAATATTATAAATCGAGGGGAATAATATTAAACCAAAGAGATTAATATTATAAACCCGAAGTATATAAAATATCTTTGATAAATACTATAAACCGTGAAATAAACATGGTTGACCATGCTTGATTTAAACATTGAGACAATTGTTGTCACAACGCGACGTTGGACCAAGTATGACCATGGTTGGCCATGGTTGATTTTCATATTGAGACAATATTTGTCACAATGTGAAATTATACAATGGAATACATTGATCGACTATGGCTAACACTGATTAGCAATGGTTTCCCATGGTTGATTTTCATATTGAGACAATGTTTTTCATAATGTGACATTGGACCGTGCATTAATATTTAACTGTAGGACTAATATTTTAAACTCAAGATTAATAAACCCAAGGGGTTATTAATATTATAAACTAAAATAACTTGTAAATGGTTGGCTTGAGGGGTCCTGACCCAGGTTTAGAGGTTAATGTTTGCCAATAAACCCTTATACTACTGGCCATATGGCAATGACCTACTTTCGCAGGCCAAGGTCTCACCCGAAGTAGTATAGGAGGGTGCTGGAACCAGGTTTCTGCACCCTGGAGAGAGTAGGTAATTAAGGCAGATTGGTGTTGCAACTAGCAGGTTCACACAGATTAGGTCTATTCGCAGGCTTCTAATATAATCAGAAAGTAATCATAATAGGGCTACTATCATTAACAGATCTAATCAATACAACCGCATCCACGTGTGCATCATCAATTACCATTCCAAAACATTATAATTGCAGCTAATTCTAGATTACAAATACATTCACAACTTAAATAAATAACAGAGATGCACTTCAGTGATAAACACAATCAATCCAGATAGCACAAAGATACTTCAAATATATTTTTCATTCATTAGTATCCAAAGACCCACTTTCAGCCCAAAACACAACCTGCGCACACAGCCTAACAGGGTCCACACACAACAGGACTGAGGATCTCTGCACAAACAGCTAGCAGGAGTCCTTACCCAAACCAACCCAAAACAGATCTCAACAATTCGCACTTAGCATCAATCTTACTTCTTACTCACCTACTAGACCCAACTATCTATCTATTTATAACATCGTAGCCTTTGTTATCTGATGGTCTGCAAATTGTGATTTTCGGACCTTAGAGCTACCCTTTAACCCATTTCAAAACATTAGGGGCTTTGACCCGCCCCAAAACCCCTATGCAAGACCGACTATTACAAAATTATATCAAAACATAGCGTAGGGAACCCCATTCCAACATAAAACTAAGGGTTTAATATTATAAACCAAATTAATTGGTGAACCCAAGGATAAATATTAAAAACCTAAGGGATCAATAAGGCCAACAGATCAATATTAAAAACACAAGAGATTAATAAACCCTAAGAATTAATATTTTAAACTCAAAAACATAAGAAATTAATAAAACCTAAGAATTAATGTTTTAAATTCAAGAGATTAATAAAAACAAGGCGTTATTAATGTTGTAAACAAAAATAAGTAATAAGCCCAAGAATTTAGTATTATGAACCAAAGGAATTGTAAAAATTATAAAGTTAGTGAACAAATAAACACAAGCAATTAATATTATAAACCCAAGAAATATGTAAACCCAACAGAAATTTTTTATAAACCTAAGGGATAAATATTAGTATTATAAACCAAGAAATTAATAAACCCTAAGAATTAATATTTTAATCTGAAGATATTAATATACCCTACGAATTAATAGTTTAAACCCAAAAACCTAAGACTTTAATAAACCATAGGATTTAATATTTTAAATTGAAGAGATTAGTAAACCCAAGGGATTATTAATAATATAAACCAAAATAACTAATAAGCCCCAACGGTTTAATATTATAAACCAAAGGAATTGGTGAACCCAAGGGAAAAAATACTAAAAACCTAAGGGATCAATATTAAAAACACGAGATATTAAAAAACCCTAAGAATAAATATTTTAAACTCAAAAACCTAAGAAATTAATAAACCATAAGAATCAATATTTTAAAATCAACAAATTAATAAACACAAGGGATTATTAATATTATAAACCAAAAGGACTAACAAACCCAAGGGTTTAATATTATAAACCAAAGGAATTGGTGAACCCAAGGGAAAAATATTAAAAGCATAAGAGATCAACAAGGCCAAGGGATCCATATTAAAAACAGAAGAGATTAGTAAATCCTAGGAATAAATATTTTAAATACAAATGAATGAGACACTTACATGATTAATAAAGAGATTAATAAATATTCAGAATTAATTTTTTAAATAAAAAGGATTGATAAAGTCACATGATTATTAATTGATAAAACTAACTAAAATCATTCATATATTCCACACAAAGGTGTATGCCATCAACACACACACACATATTACATTCAGATTACTCTAAGATATAGAGTTTCTCAGATCTAACTTATTCCTAAGTTAGAAGGAGAGGTTGAGATATTTTCTCAACCATCACAAACCAACATTTCAAATATAGGATGTAAGCATTAATTCCAACATCCCCTCTTAATGCTTACATTACATAAATTTATTGAATACACAATCATTCTTTAAGTCGTTTACAACTTATCAATATAGGCTCCATCAAGTTGCCTCATAACCCTCGTAAAGTTGTAGTCGACAAGTTGGATTCCCGAATTCGACTCCCGAACTCCTGAATCAGGGACCTCCCAAATTCAATTACTGGACAGTGTACCAAACTGTCGCATAACCTCATTAGAAGACCTCTCCACCTATTGCATAAATGAGGGATCCTTCCCTAGATTTGCAACTTCCATACTATCTAGACAACCATCCATATTGAGCCTTACTTCCACTCGATCTCTTAAATATTGGCTTCAAACACAATTGATTATATGTTTGCAATAGCTGAACTGCTAGTCATTCTATGGACGAGCTCCCATCTACTAAGATACATGGGTGGTAACCGTTGTACTCGCCAGTAATCTAGGGAAGCTATCTAGATAGAGAATGTATCTAGAATCAGTATTACAAAATGACCTCCTTATGTGATTTGAAATTCATCATCACTTAATTTACAAAAAAATTATAATACTAATATTTAACTACTCTACACTACTATACCAACAATTTATGCTCAGCTTCACGTTAGCATCTTAGCAGATCATCACCATCGCTGGTCCGTTTTAACTCCACGTGGGTTGACGTCCCACACTCTAGCGCAAATAGTCAACAGAAATTTGTTCAAATCCAGTCAAATATCATAATCCAATCACATGAACTGCAAAGGTCGGTTGTGGTTCTCACATGCTCTTTGAACTGCAATTTCAATATCCACAGCTCCTGCCCCACTACTTCCAAATTCATTTGGTTGTGGTGATTCAAAATCATTTTGAATGATCGGTTGTTCATTCAACTGCAGAATATCATCCTCCCACAGAGACCCATAGAATACATTCCCAGTCGCAACATAACCATCCGTGAGGTCTGAATATATAATATTGGGTGCTGACTCTGGATCAAGGTAATTCTGCATCATGAATCTAGTTTCACAGGGTGTAATATGTTTTGCGTATAAATCAAGGTATTCAAAAAAATTGCCATAAGAAGTGAATTCTCCCGCAGCAGATGCCACCGAGGTCGCTTCAAAATTCCCATTTGCAGCTAATTTTCCTTGCTTATTTAAATCCATCTAATCAATACTGGATTTTTCATCGTTAGACTTGATTTTATAATATGTTTGTGTTTTCAAACCAATTTCATATTCCAGAGACTTTATAACACCATTGAGCCTCATCTCGCCCTCTGGATGAATCATTGACAACGTTGCTTCCAGAATATTGCTATTAGCATCCAGATTATCGATATTCATAAGAAAATATTTGAGATCACCATCACGCACTAGCTCTCCAATCTTATTTCTCTTCGTTTCTAGCAGAATTAGTCCACCATTCTGAAAACAGTGGTGACTATTAACGATAATCATGCACTAACATCACAAGCAATTTCACCCCACAAACATCGGCAGTGTAGGCCTCTTCCAAGACTGAAAAATTACATAAACAAGTTGTCAAGGTCATTTTCTTCACGCTATGTTGAGTTTCACTGAGATGGCTTGGTACTTAACGTTAAGTAAGCATCTAATTTGAACGCTCCTTAGTGGACACCAACAAACACAATTGCAAAAAATCTATTACATTTGTATAAAAAATATTTTACTATCTCTCATAATTCAAGTATGAACCTGAAGCTCTGATATCATGATAAAACTAACTAAAAGCACTCATATATTCCACACAAAGGTGTGTGTTATCAACAACACACATATTACATTCAGATTAATCTAATATATAGAGTTTCTTAGATCTAACTTATTCCTAAGTTAGAAGGATGTAAGCATTAATTCCAACATTAATATTATAAACTGATGGGAATAATATTAAACCAAAGACATTAATTTTATAAACGCGAAGTATATAAAATTGACTGGATAAATACTCTAAACTGTGAAATAAACATGGTTGACTATGCTTGATTTAAACAATGAGACAATTTTTGTCATAATGAGACATTGGACCAAGTATGAACATGTTTGTCCACGGTTGATTTTCATATTGACACAATCTTTGTCACGACGTGGCATTCAACCATGGAAGAAATTGATTGATTATGGCTAAAACTAATTAACAATGGTTTCCCGTGGTTTATTTTCATATTGAGACAATTTTTTTCATAATGTGACATAGGACCATGCATTAATATTAAACTGCAGGACTAATATTTGGATTTAATAAACTGAAGGGACTAATATGATGAACCAAAAGAATTATAAAACTTAAAGGATCAATGTTATAAACCCAATGGATCAACAAATATAGGGAAATATTAATATTATAAACATAAAACATCAATAAAAAAAAGGGATTATTAATATTATAAACAAAAAACATCAATAAACTGAAGGGATTATTAATATTATAAACCCAGCAGATTAATATTCTAAATAAAAAATATTAATAAATTCAAATGATTAATAAATTCAAAGGATCAATAAAAGTAGTAAATATATAAAACCAAAGAAATTAATAACCACTAAGATTTCATATTTTAAAATCAAGATATTAATAAAACCAAGGGATTAATCATATTATAAACCAAAAGAACTCATAAACCCAAGGGTTTAATATTATAAACCAAAATAATTGGTGAACCCAAGGGATAAATATTAATAACCTAAGGGATCAATAAGTTCAATGGATCAATATTAAAAACACAAGGACTTTTTTTTTTCCAGAGTAAAAATCAGCAACTTTTTAAAAATGAAAAGTTACATGTAGCATATGCATTTAAGCATTTATAAAATTTCCCATTGGGCTCATGTGCTCTGGCACACAATGCATTGTAGCGAGGCTACATCTCATTCAGAATAAAAATAAAAATTAAAGTAGTAGAGAGAATGAAAACAAGAAAAAATATCAGCCTCTAGATTGTGGGTAAATGTCCCACAAGTCAAGTTTTTCTCCATTTCTTCTTCTCAACCTTGCGCCACTCACCCTGAGATGGCACACAAGTAGCAAGGTTAATCTGATTTTCTACTGTTTGGGTCCTTGTATCCTTGTCCGAATCCGAGGTTTCTAATGGATGGTGTCGTTGGATCCTTCCACTACCCATATCATCGGTATTCCTTCATGTTTAAATCAACTAAAATTGTGGATCCATGAGTGCTACTGTGTCCTTTTGTTGTACTTCTGGTTCCTAAGTAGGTTTTTTACTTTCCGTAGGAGCTGGTTCCTCTTCTTCTTCTGACTCATCCTCCTTTGAGTCTGGTGGGGAGAACCTCCAGCCTTTCCTTTTCTTCCCTTTTTTATTCTTTCTGCTATTTGTTTTCTTTGCTTCTGGGCATGTATTATGTAGATGTTTTGTCATCCTAAAAACACAAGGACTTAATAAAGCCTATGAATTAATATTTTAAACACAAAGGATTGATAAAGTCTCATGATTATTAATATTACAAACCCCAAGTGATCAATCAACCTTACTGATTGCTAATATTATAAACCAAATGAATTAATAAAATAAATTGATATTCAATTCCACCATGAGTGTAGCCAAATAAATAACTTTGAAATTAGCATATTTTTTTGTTTTCTTTACATCAAAAAACCCCACTACAAATATGGACTTAGAAACTTTCCATCAAAATTCATTTATCAAATAAACTCTTCCAAAACATAACCAGACCGATGACAAAAGGAAAACCAATTCAAATCAACGGGATAATGATCATGATACTTAACGCGTTCCAACCAATCCCTTCTTGTTTTTCTCATGGCCTCCGCACATGCACATGCAAAAATGATTTTACATTCATTTTCATTTTATCTAGCACACAAAGAAGCTCATCAATAAAAATAGGATGAAATCCATATTTTCTATTGAACTTGTTTCGAAGATACGAAAGAAAATTGATCACTCTAGAAATATTTGTCACTGCTTGATTATAATAGATGCCATCATTATTATCCATATCTGCATTTGAAAGGAAAAATGACAAGATCAAAATTAATACACACAGACACAAAAGCATATAAGCGTGCGCGCACACACACACACACACACACACACACACACACACACACACATATATATAACAAAACACCCCATTTTTATTATGGTTAAAAAACTTAATCTTAAAAATTTCATGCTATAAAGTAACCTAACGCTACATGAACCAAATGATATAAGATTTCTAAAAATATAAACCTCATTAGAAATAACTATTGTACACATGAAATGAGTGATATGACCTTTATTACAATAATCAACAAGAAATCACAATTTTTTAAAATTTATGTTTAAAATCAAATATTAATAATATTAGTAATTCTATATTTTCATTTAAATTAATGTTAATGTATATATTAATTTTAGTTTAATATTAATATCAAATATAAATATGTTGTCATTGAACCAAACCACAACATATATAGCAAACCACATTAATAAATATTATTAGTTTCATGTCATAGAAAACCACATTAATCTTGATTTTTAATGATTCACTCATATAATTGGTTGTATATGTCTGAATGGTTCATTGTAAACAAAAGAACAGTAGGGACTTAAAAAAAGGATCTAAATTGAACAACATGAAAAACAATGTAAACAACTTTTCAAAATATTACTATGAATATGATGAATGTGTTCATCTCATTAATATATCAAAATCATTATTATATTAAAAGTAAATAAAGAGGACAATAAAAGAAATTCAAAACACATTCTATAAAGAGCTAAAATTATTAATAGTTGCATGTCATAGCGATATGGACTTCAATCACTCCTCTTCTTTCTTCCTAATTGTAACATATGCATTGTCTTTCATCTTGGCATAACACTAAAAAGAGAAAGGCGGTGCAATGCGTAAACCATATATTGATTTCACCCTTGATATGATTGTGAAGGTCAGTCCTTGCTTCTCTTTATTCCCGATATTAATTGATGCTCATTCGGAAGTCAAACCCCGTGACTCGTGGATTGTATGAGCCCACACCATATTTAAAGGAATTTATTTTCAATTTCCTCTTATCACTGGTGTGATACGTACAATGTTTAGATTTCTTGCGTCAAATGGAACACCAACATATTTATCAAAAACAATAGTTGTGAACATTGGAAGCTGAGGTGGCTTAGAGGTAGCTAGGGATATAAAATATTTCCTTCACATAACTAATTGCACCATTCACCAAACCAGCTTCAACCCACAAATTACATGTCAACATAACACGTTGGCCATGACACAAAAAAACTTCATGGTCCAATTGATCATCATCAACACCACTAATTTCTAAATGCCTTGAATTCTCAGCAATGCATCGTGTAATTGGAGAAATTATAGATTTCAACATATGCCTGTTATGGAAGGACACCAAATTATTTGTTGGAAACATGTGTAATTCTGCATTAAATAAATTACTTTCTCTAGGATACAACCTCATATAATCTTGCGACATAAGAGACTCCCAGTCATCAAGAACAGGTTTTTCATTTCTTATGTTATTGAGGACTCTACAAAAATAAGATTGGTTCTCATTACTCCCTTGTTGGCGAAATATTGTGTCAAGAGTGACAACAATGTTGAATTTTTTCCAGAAGACTTTCCCTACTGTATTACCTGCATACAAAGTCTTATCTCTCATAGGACGTACCTGGCCAAAGTCACCCACAATGATTATGGATATGCCACTAAAAGGACAATTCTTTTCTCTGGAAATGCTTCTCATAATCGAGCATCTATTTGCATGAATAACCTTGATCCTAAAAAACCCATTTCATCAATCAAAATATATCTAATATGCCTCATTTCTTCTTGGAATACTACTAGTGATTGACCCTATAGTGGTTTCATATCTTCAATCGGAATTTTTAGAGCAAAGTGTATTATTTTTGCATGTATATTAAAAGCAGTTATTCCTATTGGGGCAAGAAGAAGAAAATGATTTTTTCCATTACTTGAAAAATTAGAAAGAGCTTCAAAAATACAATGGATAAGGAAATACTTGCCAGTGCCTGCAGTTCCCTGAACAATCATAACAATATCTTCATGAATCTCATATTTATCAAAATTCCTTAAAACAATTTCAAAAGAAAGTCGTTGTTTTTCTTCCAATAAATCTGGAGATGCAAATGTTCTATTTGAAAGGTAAAAAATATTAGCCCTTGATTTTCCATTCCTTATAAAATGAATAGCTTCTTCACCCACATAATTAGAAATAGTTGTACTTTTCCAGTCAAAGGATATATCAAAATCCCTTTGACCAAGGGTGTGAAGATCAAAAAATTCACATTACTTAGTGGAACCAAGCGAGAGAAATGTTGTCATTCTTGAAAATCATATTCAAGATTCATTTCCTAGTTAGCAAAATCACCATCTTCTACATCTTCAATATTGTCGACAATTGATGGATTTCAATGAGAATGCCACGCTCGATATCGGAAATTCCTCCAGTTTTCAACAATAAAATCAGTTGAAAGCCCAATCTCCACACAAATGTCACGAAATGGCTTGTACAAGAGCAATTATGTCCAGCAAAAGGTTTCAAATTCCTCTGAACCCTCACTAGGAATAGAATAAAACCGTGTCCAAACCCGAACAATAGCATGAACATCTCTAGGCTTCCAACAATCTTTTTTACACTTGCTATCAAATGTCCAAGATCTTGTACTTTCTATCAAAGATAGATGTTCAAGAAAAAGGGCCTCTTCTAATAATGTTGAACAAAAGTATTCTCACATGAACATTGCATGCCATCCCTTGATATTTTCTTGTAAACCTTTCTTCCAAATTTTAAGTAAACAATTTTTCGAGTGCAGACAACAAGAGGTAGCTTAAGCAACATATGTCATGTTTCTTGTGCTCCAATGTCATGGTCAACAATTTTTTCTGCAAGAAACCTCCTGTAATCACATAAAGAATGATCCTCAGAGGAAAAATAATTTGAAATTCTAGTTAACATATCATGGTAAATTTCAGACCTTTTCTCTGCTTTTGATGCATACTGAGCAATATATTTCAAGG
The DNA here is from genome assembly GCA_034641835.2 of Pinus albicaulis. Taxonomy (NCBI): domain Eukaryota; kingdom Viridiplantae; phylum Streptophyta; class Pinopsida; order Pinales; family Pinaceae; genus Pinus; species Pinus albicaulis. The sequence goes on from CM076580.1 coordinate 697,791,507, forward strand.
CAGCATACCAAGAAAGCACTGGTTGGAAATCAACATTTGCACACCACATTGTTAGAAGGTCAATGTTATGTATATTGATCCTATCATCATTTCTTGTTGGTTCATATTTTTTTTTTGCCTTGATCATTTATGAACAATCTTGATTCCTCAAAAATATCCCATGGAGTTTTGTACCGACATCTGAGAGTAGTTCCATTTCTGCGCAAACAAGAATCTGCACTACACTTTGTGTGCCTTTGGACACAGTTCAACAATTCTTAATAATCATTATGAGGATTGCAAGAGAAAATTTGATCAGTATTCAACAGGAAAGGGTCATCATTGAGACTTCTTGGAACCATTATGTTGCGACGATGTATTTCACGTGGATTCCATGCAGTGGCATGATTTTCAAAGAATCTCTTTGCAAGTTTTAAATCATAAGAATTTGACCAATAAATTCTTTCCATGTCAGGAGGGCCTTGCAACCATAGGAAGCCATGTATGTGTTGAACCTCTATGTTTCCACTCATATTTGAAGAAAATGAATATATATTTACTACAAAAAATATAAATAGAACCATAATAAGAAATCGACAATGAATAGAAAATAAATTCAACAACACAAACCTATAGCAGATGTCTTTCACTTTAAGATATTTTTGCATAACTTCCTCTAGAAATATATTGAATCTATGGTGCATAAATGTGGCAACAACATGAGGGTAATGGATAAAATTCTCAATTTTCATACGATGTTGATTTAAGGAACGATAATGTGAGGGTACAGGCATGAGGTTATGCAAATCTGGCCCCTTTGTGTCAACTGCACTCAAATTAAAAAACAAATATGGGTATCCCAACCAAATAATCATGTCAGTAAATTCAGCCTGACATTTAGTCCAATATGCCCTTGTACCTCTTAGATAAGAAACAAACCACATAATATGCTCAGCCAACTTAGTATCTGGTAAATCATAAAGTTGGTGACGTAATTTTTCAATTGTTGTCACTGAGTTATCATGTAAATGTTTCTTCACAAAAACTGAAGTAGTTGCTTGGCTCTAATTCCGCATTATCATGTGAAATAGGTAATATTGAAAGTGAGGATGGCTTCCAAACCTCTAATCATAGTCTCTAAGAATATGAAATGGATACTCATGGAGTTCAACACTATAAATACGTGGTTGCAACCAATCAACATCACCAGTGGGGAAAAATGTGGGGAATTCCATATATAATAACCCCTAAGTATTATATTCATTCACCATAGAGGTTCCAATACTGGTCCAATCCATTTATTGAACATGTGAAGAATCAACATGATCAAGAAATGCTCTAATTTCTTCCACTTCTCTCTGTTCATTGGGTAGGCGATTAACAAAAGAATAAGGATGAGAGGGAAAATGCTCAGTATGAAACCCTTCATTATTAGTTGCATTTATCTCATATTATTCAATATCACAATCAACAAATTTAACCCTGGAGGGGACATTTGTTTATCTTCCAGGAAGAGAATTCGATGGTCAATTACAACATCTCGATAATATTGATCATGTTTAATTTTGAAAAGTAATGCAGCCATAACTTGAATTCTTTTGACATAACATTCTTAATATTTAGACTAAGTAGATTGTACCCTCACAATTAGAAATTCAACCTTTTCAACATGTCAGGGAAGACTTTGTGCAATTGTAGAAATATCTTGGGGAAATATAATGGTGTGGATGTTATACTTATATTTCCCACCTCGAGCATGTGTCACTCACAAAATAGGATTTTCATGTGCTATTAAAATTTCTTGAAATTGAGTAAGAACTCTTAAAATATGAGGTTTCTCACCATGATCCATGTTATTATATCCAAAAAAACGATGGGATCCTCTTTCATTCTTACATTGTCTACAAACAGGTCCTTCAGAATCTCTCAAAACCTGGATTCTGGGATATGATTCTTGGCAGATGTGGTACATTTGGACAACTAGCAAGCTATCTATCTTTTCTCAAAATATTTTATGAATTTCACTCATGTTTTCATGAAAATGAATATAATTTGTATCAGTTGGACCATGTGGATAACAATGTGGAAGAGTATAATTTCTTCTAAAATGTACTTGATTTTCAGCACCATGAGATTCCCTTCCCAAATATGAAACAAATCTATGACAGGGCCTTTCCAAATTTATGGTCTGCATTTATGGAACCTAAGAGGGTGATAAGGTGTGTTTAGCATAATTTTTTTTAATTTAAATCCAGCTAATTGGAAATGAAAAATGAAAAAAAAAAATCAAATTCATTCAATATTTACATTTGTTTCGCGATGTGGATGAAGGCTATGAGATGGTTGCTCTTCACTTCTAACATCAGTGGCTAGAACATTTTTGGAGTTAGTTTGTATGCCTCTATTCAAATTAGTTGTTTCATGTTTCAACAAAACAAAATGCATTATAAAACTAAATTTTCAACCAATAAAGATTAAAAATTGTAAAACAAATCAAATACTCTGAACATTACATTAGTTTGACAATTTGTTGTTTTGGATTCCATTTCTCCAACCTCATTAGATGAAATCATGTTTTTTCCAAAAAAGGTTATAAAATACAATTTACAACTAACAATAAATGAAAAAATAAGGAAAAGATCAAATGCATTCAACATTTACATTTGGTTGGCGATCTAGATGAACATTATGAGATGGTTCCTCTTCACTTATAACATCAGTAGATGGAATGTCTACGAACTTAATTTTTATGCCTCTATTGAAATGATTTGTGTCATGTTTAAAGAAAATAAATTATGCAATACAATTCATGTCCAACCTACTACAAATTCAAAAAATGAAAAATCAAATCAAATACATTGAACATTTATATTAGTTTGCATATTTGATTGACATGCTTCATCTTAAATTCTCTTATTAGTAGATGGAAGACTTGGGGAGTTAATAGACCTCTATTAAAATGAGTTGTATCTTATTCCAAGAGAAGAAAATACCTTATAATTTTAGTAAAAAAAAATTGTAAATAGAGGAATCTAATAAAACAACACTATTGCAGCAACTATCAAAATATCATCATGTTACCTCCATTGTTCCATGTGAAATGCTATCAAGGATGACTGATTATGTTTGTGGGACAACATTATTTTGAGAAGGGGGATTGGAAGATCTGATTTTTCGACCAACTGGCTCCAAATTATCAAACAAATCTCCAATCAAACTATCATCCAAATCATCACATATAATGTCATCATTACCTCCACCATGGATATTTTGCAACTTTTGGCCTTGCTCAAAAGATGAAATGGCATAGACAAAAGGCTTAGGGTGAACATTTTCATCCACGTTATTGATATGATGTTCTTCCGTATTGCGAGATGTTTCCCCAATATTATGAAAATTTTTAGGGGAGCATCAAACAACAAAATTATGCTGGCGAGGAGCATATTATAGCAATAAACTATCAAGGGGAAATGTTCTTTCCATGATATCATTTGTACGATACTTACGATGAATCATAAAATCATTTTGAAGAGTGGTTTCACTCGTTCTTCTATAATATGTAGCTCTCCTATGCTCATTTATTATGTCATTATTTTGTTGATACAGTAAACAACGACTTTCATGAGACCTGTCACGCAATCCTGGTGACAGATTATGTTTTCTTGTATGCTTGAACATAGAACATATAATATACTGAATATAAACAAACACAGAAGAATGAAAAAGGAATAAGTTTTTTTTTTCCAACCATATAAAAACATTAAAATCATATATGGTTTTTTTCTAACCATATAAAGTTATGAAAATGTAAAAGGATTTTTACAAATGGCTAAAACAAAAAAAGGCTAAAATTTCATGTCTCAACGTATCAAAGTCAAAGCATTGATGTATTAGCATCCCATGTTCGTTTAGTTGCCCCAGTCCCATAGCTTGCAATGGGAAACCCATATAACTGGAACAAAATACTATATGAATTATATGAATTGGAAATATATCTAAACATTTCGAACTATATACCATCAAAATATAAATGTACATACTAAAATATACCTAAAGATATAACATTGTTTGAGAACCAATGAGAAAAAAATAATGCAAAGACCATGTATAAAATAAGTCACAGTGATTATAATTATAAAAACAAAGAAAACTGGATAGCGTCCAAACACATTCAAATGAAGTTAAGAGAACTAAAGGGGACACAAAATTAAATATTTTCTAGCAAATTACAATGAGATTCAATATCAAACATCTGATACATACACATATAAAAGAAATAGAAATACCAGCATGGGCCATATAAATATTCATAGAATTGTAATTTTAAAGTCTTAGCATGTAGACCCAAAATTATGTAAACAAAAAAAAATGGAAATATTTTCCACAACCAAGGAGAAAATATAAAATAAAAATATATATAAGAAATCCTAACATGGCTAATAGCCTAAGACTCCATGTCCATATTTTATGGTGGAATCTCGTCAATAGAATTCATACAGGGAGAAATTGCAAAAACATTTCCAAACTTGATCAAATCATTGCACTCCTGTAGCATTGGAGACCAAAACCCATAAATATGTTGATTAGTTGTGTTAGAGTCGGTATCTTCATCCCTCCGTAAGAGATCAAATCTCTCTTGTTGCATTTAATTTTAGGTGTCTCATTTAGTTCAGTCAGCTGCATTCCATTAGGAGCATGGATCATCTGACGGAAGGGTCTTTTCACTCATATCCCTCATGTCTTGTGCCTGTTGGCCTAGTTCTGTTCATCAAAATCATTTACAGTCATTTTTAGTCTCCTGGTTGGCAAACAGTCATTTTAGGGTTTTTAATCTTATTAGGTCTAGGGTTTTATTAATCAGGTCTCCAAATGCCTAATAATGGCCATCAGGCACATGAGGAATTTTCCAATAAGGTATCAATACAAAAATTTCATCATCATAATGCTTGATAATGATTTTTCTTCAAAACTCTGTTTTGAAGAAAAATTGTCTATTTTATCCTTATGTAATAAATGAAATGTAATTTTCAAATTCTTCAGTTCTAATAATGCTCCATTCGTAGCCCTAGTCACCTTTGCCAAAACTCCATGCCATCCATCCCTGCAAAATAGACAAGAAGCTCATTATTCAGTCAAAAGAACAAAAGCAAGCAAAACAGAGTTCTTTTGAAAAAGTGCCAAAGTTTTCAAAAATTATAAAGTGGGTTTTTTAAAATAAAAAATCAAAAGTCTTTGGTACACATATGATTTTTGTGTTTCAACAATTCATTTGCATGCCAAAGATAGCATTGAGCCAACGCAATCGTGGAGAAGTGAAGAAGCAAGCGTTGGGAAGTCGGACTGTGTGCAAATTATTGGGCGCAGCCCACTGGGTAGTGGTCGCGGCGTATAAGCTGAGCGTGGTGCACAGGGCCGCTCCATTGTGTGTTAAATTTTTCTGGCGCGGCGCATTAGGAGGGCGCGACGCACTGGGTAGTGGTCACGGCGCATTGAGCAGAAACACAAATTTTTGCCATTGCTTCCAAAAACTCCAAATCAACTTGATCTATTTTCCCCAATTAAGTTCATGTGAACTTGTAATTACCATTTACAAATGTTTGATGTTGATTTTGAGAGTTTTAATGCCAAAACCCAAACCCTATCATCTTGTTGAGAATTTTTCCCTTAGGGTTTTGAAGTTGGTGTTTTAAAAATAATGTTGTGCCAAATACTCCATTCCCCACTTTGTTTTTCCTCCCCCTCATTGTTATCTCATCACTATACTCCATTCCCTTATCTCCCTACATCCCTAAAGCCACTCATATCCATCGCATTCCCATTATCTCTATCCCATTTTCAAAATTCCCCCCAAATCCCATGTTTATCCCAAAAAAAATAAATCAAGTGGCTGTCCCTTGTCCCTAAATTTGTCAAATCAGAAGTTTTCAAAAGGCAAATTCCACTTGACAAAACTTCATTGTTCCTACTCCCTTATTTCTCTACATTCCCTCCCATTTGACACATATTTGGCAATTAAATCAAAACATCCAAATTCTCATTTTCATGTCATATAAGCCAACATACACCTTGTGTAGACCTTGGACATCATGGAGACAGACACTGATACATCATATGACCGAGACAGTGATTCCACCACTGAGTTACATGCACCTATAAGGCCTCATAAAGGTGGCAGACATGTGAGAGAGGATCCCACCTCATTGACAGAATTGCAGGCTTGCCCACTTGCCATGGCATGTTTCCAACAACAGTCATGCTATCAGTTTTGTGAAATGATTGCTAGGATCCGTTATCATTAGGAGTTGGCTCGTTTTTTTGTATTGCATTTACATGACTGTCAGGTCACCCTTGCTGGTGTAACTTTCACTTTGACCCCGGAAACTATCTCTCAGGCAACCGAAATACCGAATGTGGGTGAACAGTGGAACAAAAGATAGTAGGTGGACAGAGTGCATTATGAACCATATATCAGGACTAGCTTTGTGAGACAACTCAGCAGAGTGTTCCCATTCCAATTCCTAAAGGAGTCCTATGCGCCTCTGATGAAACTCATTATCACACTACTACATTTTGCAGAAATTCCAACACTTGGTTCTGACGCTTTTGACCAAATGTTGGAAATTTCCCCAAATTTTTTCCATCTCGCCCGAAACCGTCGCTATACCGACGTTTATAGAAAAGTGTCACAATACCGACACTTAGAAAAGTGTCGCAATTGCGACGTTTGGAGGAAGACGTCGCAATTGCGACATTATGGCCCAAAGAGTCGCTATTGTGACGACTGGCTCCATGCGTCGCAAGTGCGACACAATGTCTAAGTGTCGCAATTGCGGCGTTTGGAGGCACCCGTCGCAATAGCGACGCTTTTTCCGTCGTCGGTATAACGACACTTATATACGCGCTACATAAAAATACGAAACTTATATGCGCGCTACATAAAAATGATTTTATTGTTTCGTATCTGTCGCAATAGCTACATTAACGTCTGATATCACGCGCGCATTCGCCCTCCGCTCTTGCAGAACATTATTCACCCTCAGCTCTTGCATAATAGCATTTTCCCTCATCATTCACCCTCAGTGTTCGCCCTCATCTCTTGCAGAACAGCATTCGCCCTTAGCTCTTGCAAAATGGTAAGTTCTTACTGCAGGCCCTTCCTCCTATAGTAGGGTTGACTCTATTTGGGTTTTTTTGGTCAATTCCATTGGATTGTGTTAGGCTGTAGGGTTCTATCTAGATGTCAAGAATCAAGATTCAATACCCTCTATTATCTTCATCACCCAATACAAGATTTAAATTTTTCCCAAAGAAACGCTTATTAATTTAGCAGCCATTATTTCTCCCTGCTTTAAAAACCCTACATTTAAATGAAAAAAAGCATTGCATTTCAACTACAAAAATCTATTAGTGTTCAAATGTACATGTGTGCTACATTAACATCTGATATCACGCGTGCATTCGCCCTCCGCTCTTGCAGAACATCATTCTCCCTCAGCATTTGCCCTCAACATTCGCCCTGAGCTCTTGCAGAACAGTATTCGCCCTGCATTCGCCCTCAACTCTTGCAGAACAACATTCGCCCTGCATTTGCCCTCAGCTCTTGCAAAACAGCATTCACCCTCAACTCTTGCAAAATGGTAAGTTCTTACTGCAGGCCCTTCCTTCTATAGTAGGGTTAACTCTATTTGGGTTTTTTTGGTCAATTCCATTGGATTGTGTTAGGTTGTAGGGTTCTCTCTAGATGTCAAGAATCAAGATTCAATACTCTCTATTATCTTCATCACCCAATACAAGATTTAAAATTTTCCCGAAGAAACGCTTATTAATTTGGCAGCCATTATTTCTCCCTGCTTTAAAAACCCTACATTTAAATGAAAACAAGCATTGCATTTCAACTACAAAAATATATTAGTGTTCAAATGTACATGTGTGCTACATTAACGTCTGATATCATGCGCGCATTCACCCTCCGCTCTTGCAGAACAACATTCACCCTTAGCTCTTGCAGAACAGCATTCGCCCTCAGCTCTTGCAGAACATCATTCTCCCTCAGCATTCGCCCTGAGCTCATGCAGAATAGCATTCGCCCTGCATTCGCCCTCAGCTCTTGCAGAACAACATTCGCCCTGCATTCACCCTCAGCTCTTGCAGAACAACATTGGCCCTCAGCTCTTGTAGAACAACATTCGCCCTTAGCTCTTGCAAAATGGTAAGTTCTTACTACAGGCCCTTCCTCCTATAGTAGGGTTGACTCTATTTGGGTTTTTTTGGTCAATTCCATTGGATTGTGTTAGGTTGTAGGGTTCTCTCTAGATGTCGAGAATCAAGATTCAATACCCTCTATTATCTTCATCACCCAATACAAGATTTAAATTTTTTCCAAAGAAACGCTTATTAATTTGGTAGCCATTATTTATCCCTGCTTTAAAAACCCTACATTTAAATGAAAACAAGCATTGCATTTCAACTACAAAAATCTATTAGTGTTCAAATGTACATGTCTGCATCACTTGTATAGGGTATTCCTTTTCCACTTTCACATTATCCAAGAATGTGTGCAGTATAGTTCATATTTTTTGTGATTTAGATTATCTTGAAAAAGGAAAGGTAAATTATTTCCCATGGAAAAATAAGTTTTTCCCTTTTTACTACTGGAAATGGTACAACAAAGTTCCATTTCTACCCGAAACTCCTATGAAATAGGAACCAAATAAAGGCCATGTCCTCAATGGACATCATTTGGCTTTGAAAATGGCCATTGCACTGTGTTGTTTCTTATATTACATCACGATAGTTTCTTAGGTCATTTCTTGTTTCTAAGGATTTTTCAATAGTTTCTCCAAAAGCTTCACTTCAAGGCCCTTCAAGATCGTCTCCAACAATGCTATACCATCAGCTTCAACAATGTTGCTCCAAAAATATCCTCAAGGTCTTCACAACAAGTTTACTAGAATTTTCTCCAACAATATATTCAATAAGGTCTTCATTGTCAACTTGTCTCTTGTTTGGGTGCCTTAATGTGCAATGACATGTTTCCAGGACTGAATTCAATGCAAGGCATATTTGAATCTCTAACTCTGTCTTCCGGTGTCTTAGTAGAAATTATTTCAGTTTTCATTTTGTGTTTTCAAGTTAGATATTGTTTTCAAGTTTTTACATTTATAATTTTATTGCAATGTGGCAGACTGATCAGGGCAATGCAGGAACAACCCCAAGACGGGATGATCGCAGAAAGAGGCCAACGGAAGAACATGTAAAGTGCCAACATTGCTCTATCTTCAGGTATTTTAGTTATTTACATAATTGAAATAATATTATTTTTGTTCAAATATGCAGACACCTAGCCATGGTACGCCTGATGATTCCCTCTTTGAGGAAGAGCTTTCTTCATCCCTATCTCCAGTGTTCTTGTTATGAAAAAAGGCACGAGATGCAAGGTCGGAATTTAATACTTTGATAGACGCACCTCAAACACCTGAAATAGAAGAGAGGATAAAACATCTTATGAGCCAGCTAGAAAGATATCAGGTAATAATAAAAATTCAAAAGGATATTTTTTTTGTTCTGCATGAGATGAATTATGATAGTTTGATTTTTAATTTTTACATTGACTAAACTAACAAAAAGTTCTTTTGTGTGTATCATTTTCTGGCACTTGCTGAACCCGGTGTTAGTGGTAGTGGGACACAAGGGCAAGATATTTCCCAACAACCCTCTCGTACACCTTCTACTCCTTTAGGTGCCAGCCAAGAAACACACCCTGCCCAAGTAGACACCCAGCCAACCGCTGAACGTGTTGGCAATGATGAGGCCGATATGGCCAACTACATTATTGCGTTTCCTGGAGCTACACGTGTCAGCTCCACAGGGACCATTAATGGCACGTTGTTGGTGAACTATGAAGGTGTCCCTATAAAGCATGTACAACTCCCAGGAAAATTTTAATATTTTAACTATTTCATGTACTTTATCTAAAACATATTTATCAGGATTTTTATTTTTAAAATAATGATAATATCTTCTTTTTTTCTTTGTAGGAAACAATGAGTTCTACAGGTTTCTGGAGAGCCATGCGTTGGTAATTTTTGGCCCAACCATACGCACAGGGTGGAATTCCCAAAATTCCAACCTGAAAAAAGAACTTCTAGATTATCTAGAAGCCCTTTTTGGGGTCGGCACATTTGACAGAACAGCGGTGGCTCGAGTAGCCAGCAAATATTTGAAATATACCAGGGACACCTATAGGACGCAATTGCAATTTAACCCTAGATATGAGCATCCTCTCGCAGTTACAGAGAGTGAGTGGAGAGCACTCATCCATGACGGAAAAGAGAAAAGGGCAAAGAAAGAAGGAAAAATGCCAACTAGACCCGCAAGGTAAATTACAACTTTAATTTTCTCTATGTCTGAAATAAAAATGTGCTACGTCATGTCTAACTTCAATATTTTGATGCTAGGTTGCCTGACACCTCAAAGTCAACCAAAGCTAGGATTGAAAAAAAGGGCCATCACAAGCTAGGCCAGGGCGGCTACTTGAAATTAGCTGCAAGAATTGTAATTAAGTAGCTAAACATCTTAAAATTAATTGTATCGCCTTCCAATGTTTTTGTAATCCTATCAAATATGATTAAAAATACAAAATCATATGTAATGTAGGGTGATGACTTTGGAACAGAAACTACAGAGGAAGATAAAAATATCGCTTTCCATTTTGTCTGTCAAGCTGTAGTTGAACGTCGCAGAAGCTTGGGGCAGCTCCCAAGATCCAAAATGCCTGATAAGGTAAAACATTAAGCTTTCAATATGTTTATTTTCGTCCATAAATTTAATGTATAACAACTTTGTTTAAATCAGGGGAGCAGCACTACCGACGAGGAAAATAACCCAGTTTTAGAGCCAGATGTAGATGATCCTCACGTGCAACCTGATCATTGTAGTGGGGACCAGGTCGACAATGCTACTATTAGTGAGGGCCGTGATGGTAATTAATTTCCACTTATAATTTTTTCTAATTATACCTTGATGGTTGTCCTTATAACATATTTTGTTTAAATGACAGAGAATGTTTCCCTTGAGGATCTTACCACCAGAGAGGAAGACAAGGCAATAGTCCCAACAACGACAACTGGTGCACCAGGTATATAATCTCATTGTAATTTTTTTTATTAATATTACCGAACTAGTTCAATGATATTTAAAAACTGACAATTAAAATTTAATATTATCTATTTTTGTAGGCGATGCCCCATCACTGGATGAGACCAGACATCGTGACTACGCAACTAGGTCAGCGGCGACAACTAGTGCACCAGGTAAATAATCTCATTGCAATTTTTTTTATTAATATTACCGAACTAGTTCAATGATATTTAAAAACTGACAATTAAAATTTAATATTATCTGTTTTTTGTAGGCGATGCCCCGTCACTGGATGAGACCAGACATCGTGACTACGCAACTAGGTCAGCGGCGACAACTGGTGCACCAGGTAAATAATCTCATTGCAATTTTTTTTATTAATATTACCGAACTAGTTCAATGATATTTAAAAACTGACAATTAAAATTTAATATTATATGTTTTTGTAGGCGATGCCCCGTCACTGGATGAGACCAGACATCGTGACTACGCAACTAGGTCAGCAGTGTGGGTCGAAAGGCACGAAACAGGAGCAGAGCATGATGATATTGATGATGTAATTAGGAGCTTTAGAAATAGGAAGAAGAAAAAGAAAATTCGATAATGTAAAATCTTGTATTATTATAAGACAAACGTTACCATACTTGGAACATTTTTTGCGTTATATAAAAAACTCATTTATCATACTATTTTTATGTCAAGTATTAATTGCAATGTTTCCTTGCATACTTTTTGTTGAATTGTTTTTTTATTAGTTATTGAATAATTTTTTTATGCTCATGAAAGTAAAAAATGAAATATAGATTGGGTATTGGGGAATTGAAAGTGATGTGAAGGGGGGGGGGAGGGGCCATAAGAGCTTCCACCTTCACGTGGTTGGCCCTATTTAGTAGAGAATAATTTATTGGAGCGATTTAATCTTGGAGCAAACCTCCCTCGATCCAACGTAGCAACAAAAAAGTCACTGTTGACTTAGTTGCTACTCTTTCAGATCGTGGGAGGCTTGTTCCAAGTTCATGCGACTCCAATAAATTGTTCTTGAAACGAAGAGGAGCTTATTCGAGTATGTTTTGACATTTTCAACATATGTTCTAACATTATCATAAGAATGCATCTTAGAGTAAAAAATACTACATCAATTACTTGTATTTATTGTATAGATAATGATGGATTTTGATTGACTTGGCAGTGCAGGTACAAATCCTCTTGCATCATGAGCAATACAACTTGTCAACCAAGGTCATGTCCAAGATATTTTTTCTTGTGCACTTGACCAGGTTCGTAATGTCACATTTTGTAACTTCCTTTACATTTCATAATTCAATATTAAGCTTGTTCATGATTATTATCTAGGTTTTTTGTATGTGTTTTTTCATCTATTTGATTGTAAGAAACTCTGCATGTTTCCTGTTGTTCACTATGATTTCTCCCATTACCACTCCCAGGATGAATCCGACTTTATTGTTACATAGGTTGCTTTATTGTTACTATGATTTCTCCATTTACGATTTCATAGGTTACATCATGTAAAGTTGTCAATCTCAGGTTGGTGATGAGCTTTAGTTCTCCAGATTTGGGGATTTTCTGATATTTTCTCCCTCATGTCATTCCCGCATCACCTCGTTGTTTGATAATGCCAATTTTCTACCACTTGTACCAATTGGAACATGTCAATCTCTGAGTGGTGCCACATTTCACCTATTTTAAGTGAGAGTTTAGGGTTTCTCTAACATAGCTTCAGAAATCCGATTCGGTGCCTGCTTGAATATCGTCACATAATACTCATGGTTTGGATTGATGAGCATGTTCTGAATGGTTGGTTGATTCATAAGAACCACCCATATAGTCATCTTGAGATATTTCAGAATTTTTCTCGGGTTTCCTTTTTCATCGTTTCTAGTGGGTGGGATGGTGTGGGGTGATCCATAAATACTGGTGCTCTTGTAGTAGGGAATTTTTTTTTGGGGATATAAAGGAGCATTTGATGTAGATATCCCATTATATGCATTCATAGATGGGCACGAGAGGTCAAGAATTTAAATTAAAAATATGCAACCTCTAGCATGGCAACCTGAAGGCTGCGAGAGACACTGGTTAAAGATTGTTTTGTGCTGGTCTTAATATAGTCGTGATTTCTTTCTATTATCTTAATGCAAATATATAGTCTAGTCTCATTAAAATGAGGATTGTGGTTGTATTTCTCTTTAGTTTTTTCTCTCTTAATGCTCCAGAAGTTGCCAAAAGTTGCGATAGTTGTTTATTTTACCTGTTACAACTTAAAAGTGGTTTTTAGCAATGGGAGTCATGTTTTTTAAGGTTAATACTAATATGAAGATCTTATAATTCTATATTCAGGATAAGAGAAGATGGCCTCTGCTTTGGGCAGTATGACAACAATTTCCACATCTACCTCATTGGGTAACAACGGAAAGGGGAAGAATTTGGGTGCAATGTTTGATAATTATGGCAGAAAATTGTCTTCTCTTTCAGTTTTTTCACCCATTTCCTTTAATCTCTCAAGCAGAAGAGGGACTCTGAGATTACGTGACAGAGAGAAGGTATTTAATACAAGAGCTATGCAAAATGAGTTGTACTTCAACAAGGATGGCTCAGTGACAAAAAAATTGCAGGTCAGAGAAAAAATTATGTTTAAAGGAAGGTCACCTGCATGTGAAACTTCACTGCGGTGGATATTTCCTTGTCCACTTATATTCGATTTTAATGTGTTATTTTAATTTTTCATGGAGGGTTGTTTTGGAATATGGTATGGAATTCAATTGCACACTTACCGAAAGCATTTTCAATTTGTCTTGCAGGCGGTGTGAACAAACTTGCTGATTTTGTTGGAGTCACCCTTGGGGCGAAGGGCAAAATGTTGTCTTGGAGAGCAAGCATGGTTCTCCAAAAATAGTTAATGATGGTGTGACAGTAGCTAAGGAGGTAATTTGTAGATGTGTGCTCTGGTTTTATTTTTAATGTTGTATTAGTTCCCCCTCTTAAATGTCTTAGATTTGGTAGGCATAATTTGAAAACTCAAAGGTGAAAGGAAACATATTTGTTACCCAGTGGTCTACTTGGCCTATAGACTAGCCACATTAGAGTAATGCATAAATATTTTCACAACAATAAAAGGAAAGGGTTATGGTTGAGTCAAATTTTATTGTTATTGATAGTGTAATAAAATGTATCTCAATGCTATGGTTTTGGCCTTTTTATTGGTTGAATAGAGGACCCAGTTGAAAATATTGGGGCCAAGTTGGTAAGGCAAGCTGTGGAAAACACAAATGATTTAGCTGGGGATGGAACCACAACATCTTTTGTTCTTGAACATGTTGGAACATTGAAAAAATCCAGAACAATGAATGGAGAATAAATCTCCCTTCTTTTAACACAAAGAAAATAAAATTTTCTTTGATAGGAGACAGAGTTTCAATACTTTGAAAACAAACTTCTATTCCCTTCAATAACTCAAAAAAAAACTATTACACTTCTTCCTCACTGAGAGGGATTACAAAATTATCACTGCTACAAAACGCAGTGCATAAAACCAACTCACTGTCTATTCAAAACAAACATACTCTGTCTCTAAAAGACTCTACTGTTTTTTTCACTTTCACACTACTGTGCATACACACTTAAAAAGTTACACTCAGTCTTTCACTTTTTACACACTACTGTGTAATAAAAAATTTACGTACTGTCTATAAAAAAAACTACCAAGTTTTTTTGTCCTTTTTATTTTTATATGTCGTAAAATATAAAACATATTATAATAAACCCTCTTTTAAAAAAAATAAAATTAAAACTAAATTCCATGGCCCACCTTTCATTTCGCATATGATACATATATAACATATGTTTAAAACATATGTATATATTAAAGCATACATAAAATTAAATTATCAAAAAATTAAAGAACCCTTTCCATCGGACTTCAAAAGTCTGAATAGATTGAATTTCAAACCAAATTTGAGTTCCAAAATGGGATGTTCACGTCTGCCTAATTTGTAACGCAAATTCTCAATCCAATGTGCCTTATAAAAAATTCGGGTCTGGTTTTCAGGTTTTCAGATTCCCTTCAATTTCATGTGATCCAATATTAATGCTCCACGTGTCCTCCTTTTGAATTTACAAAACTGTCGGGTAAATTTCTGTTTGTTTAATTTCTGGTTGGTGAATTGCGTTAATGCCGGTTGTTGTGTTTAAATACAATCTTGTACAGAAATATGGCTGCGGCCGTCTACAAAAAAAACTTGCAGGAATTTTAAATGCTGAATTAAATTTCTGGATTATGTGGAAGTTCAAAGAGTGACATAATCCCTTCCCCGCAACTAATTTATAAGATAGTGGAAAGTATGGTGAGAGGAAAATGGTGGGATTTACAATCAACCATATTCACTTTGAAAACAATGGGGAATTAAGAGACCATTATAACTAAAAAGTCCTTATAAATATGGAAGCCGAGGCACAAATACATGACAACAACCTTTATACGAGAATTACTTTATTTGAGTAAGGGAATAGTAGTTGTAACTTAAGGTTGCAACAACTGTGGCTTGAGGTTGCAGAAGTTGTGACTTGGAGATGCAACATTTGTGACATAGAATAAAACACATTATATATATATATATATATATATTAAGAGATTATTATACCTGAAAAATACTTTTCAATATTGAAGTTGAGGCATCGATACACCGTAACAATCTTTATACGGGAATTATTTTATTTGAATAAGGGAACAATAGCTGTAACTTTAGGTTGTAACAATGGTTCCATAGAGCATTTGCTTGTATCTATTTACAGTAACTATGTGTTAAAGTTGCGCCAACTATGGCTTGAGGTTGTAGGAGTTGTGGCTTGGGGATACGATATCCGCGACTTAGAATAAAAAATATTATATATGAAAGAAAGTATATATATTAAGAGATCATTATACGTAACAAGTCCTTGTAAATATTGAAGTTTACGCATAGAGACACGACAACAACCTTTATAGGAGAATTATTTTATTTGAGTAATGGAACAACAATAGTAACTTAAGGTTGCAACAATGGTTACATAAAACTATTGCTTGTATCTAGCTGTAGTAATTGGGTGTTAAAGTTACAGTAGCTATGCCTATGACTTAGAATAAAAAAAATTATATATAAAATAATATATATATATATATATATATATATAGAGAGAGAGAGAGAGAGAGAGAGATTAGAAAATATATTACAACAATATTTATTTAACTAGTATGTTAAAAAAATAAAATTTACCCAGTCGCAGGTGTGGGGGCATCTGGAAAGGTATGGATACCAATCCATTTAGAATATACATGGCATCAACACCCAAATCCGTGATTAGTTTTTGAATATGGAAGATGAAAAACAAGAGATACATGCCTAAACAAATTAAGAAATGCTACTATTTTGATCACTCACACATTTACATATGTTATTGTCTATACACCTTCTATTGGTGGACGATGTTATCCTATTTATTGCAGGATATAGTAGATACGACTAGTATGTGAAGACTCATTAGAGCTCTAAAATCATTTTGGGTTTCATTTGGAATATAATTAAACCTACTCAAGTCTACCATCACTTTCAATGATTTGGAAGATATGTTAGAAAAACAATCAACCAAGTGCACCCATTTCAAATACTTGGGATTTATGTTAATATTTAATGACTATAGGTATGGAGATTGGTTCTTTCCATATCAAAAAGTGGGAAAAATAATCACAATATGGTTATCCTTGGGTGGCACATTAACCTTAGTAGTGTCCATACCAGGATATTGGCATTCCCTAGCTTATATTCTTGTTGGTATCTTGGGAAATATTAGAAAAAAAATGCTTTCATTTTATCTAGAAGGAAAGGAAAAGCAAAGGAGGCATCCCTATAGTAAAATGGAAATGGATTTCCAAGCCAAAAATCACATGATTTGTTGGATACTAAAGAATATTCATCATTTTTGGAAAGCATTATTTTCTGAGAGTCTTTGGAGAATCATAAAACATTTAGGCTTGTGGCAGGATGTAATAAAATCAAAGTAAATAGGAAAAATTTCATATAAGGATAAATTTTACAAAAGTTCCAACAATTCTTCCCACCATTTATCTTCTGGTATTCTGGTCCATTGAAGTTTGCTCAATGTTTCATCAGCCTTAGTATATTTGAAAAAGGTAGGCTGAATTGGAAACAAATGCTTTACTTCATGCTCAAGATAAAATAAATTTTCCAATCTGTCATGAAGATTTTTTCCTATTGGCAATGTTGTTTCTGATGTACTGGTTGAATAATTGGCCTGATTGTCAGCATACTTGTCCAATTTTTCAACATAGCTTGCAAGGTCCATTAGTTTATCCTCTGAAACTATAGGACTGAGCAATCCTTTTTTCAACAAAATATCAAATCTTTCTCTGAAGGCAATGATTTCTTCTTGCATATCTAAGCACCTTCGTTCTAGATTATGCATAAGGGTTCTCTTAGTAAAAACTCTTTTTATTTCCAAAATTGTTCCGGTCTTGTCTTGAATACCAAGTTCTGTAAGTTGGTGTTTGGTTTGAGTGTTTAGAAACTGTATGATTTGATTGGCTTCCTCAGGCCTATTTCCCAATTCTTCTCTTGTACTTTGAACTTCTTCTATAGCCAATTTGACTAAATCATTCTGTTCATACATAATCTGAATTGAAGACCAGACATCCTTTATTGATTGGATAATGTTGTCCCAAAGAATTTCATTTATTTCTTTTAAAGGTTTCTCCAATGTGAGATCCTTTTCCAATGCTTTAACCAATTTTTCTAATCTTTTTACCTCTCTTGTTTTATCAGCAACACTCATTTTTGAGAGATCATTTCTTTGTTCTAAATTAATAAGTTGTAACTTTGTGTGCTGGAGTTATGTTACTTGAAGTTTCAATTCATTCATTGACTTTATTAATTCTTCAGAACTCAAATTGGAAGTATTTACCTGTGATAGCTCTGTTGGTAGACCTGTTGTGGATGTACCTGTACCTGTAATTGCCTCTATTGTTGACGCTGGAATAGTAGACTGCTTGTTCTTTAATGCCTGTTCAAGCTCTTTTTCTGTTTCATTTAGTTTCTCATTCAGTTGCAAAAGCAAGTCCATCATTTCTTCTTCAGAATTTTTCTTTATCATCTCTTCAGTTTGTGGATGTCTTGAAGCTGGAAATTTCAACTGCTTTCTCAAAGCTACAATATCATCATATTTTTTCTTGATTAGGGCCTCTATACCTTTGGCATCTTTAGGATTGTGACCCAATCCAATGATTATTTCCTCCAATGTCTTTATCCTATTGTCTTTGGCCTGAGAAGAGGATTTTTCAAGCTGCAATTGTGCATTAGTGTTCTCCAAAGAATCCTGCAACTTCTGAGTTGCCATTTCTTTATCGATCAGAGTAGAATAAATCATTTCACCAGTCTGCTTATGTAACTCAATCTGATCTAAAGGATGAATATCCTTTGCTAAGACTTAAAAATTTGTTCTAATATAATCTGCAGCTGTTTGAGGCTGCTGCACTTTTGGTTTGAAGTGACTCATTATCATTTTGCCTTCCTGAATGTCATAAGATGACATCAATATTTCTTTATTCTTAGGAGCCATCTTCAAATAGTGATTGTAAACTTGGAGTCTTAGTGGATCATTCCTGGCTTTTATATTGGTAAAGGTTTTCTTTGTATCTCCTACATCTTTAACTGGTGGTTTGAAAGAAGATATTTCAACATTGTTGCTTTTGCAGCTCTTTTCTTTGTAAAGTAGTGGATGCCCCACTGACTGTACCTATTTGTTGACTATCCAAATATTCTCTCTGGCTATCAGGAATTTCCTGAACAAAATCTACTTCTGGAAGAGGATTTAATTTTTGTATTTTAGCATGAGGCTGTTCTGAAGATCCACCAACAGGGGTAGCAACTTCAGCATCTCTCTTCTTGCCTTTTTCTATATTGATAGGAGTTTGTAAAATTGAAATTTCTGGCTCATTGATCTGAATAGGAGGAATTTGTACTTGACCCTGTTCTTTAGAAGTCTCAGGTTGCTCTGTCATTGTGAATTTTTCAAATACTTGTATGTCGGGCTCCTTTTCTTTTCCTTTAGATTGTACCGTGGCCAATGCACTGATCTCCTATAAATTTTGCTGAGAAGTCCCTACAGAAGAAGGACCAATACCTGGTATCTGCACCTGTCCAAAAGAGTCTAGGTCAAGTATTTTCTCAAGGTATTTCATTACATTTTCAACATTGACCTGCTCACTATCCTGTTCTACCAATGTTCCTTCCATCCATTCATCCATATTGGCATATTGTTCAATTTCTGGAATTTTGTGATGAATGTGTGGTGATAGTTTATTTTTCATTCTTCTATCACAGATAAAGCTATTTGGGTCATAAGGCACCTAGTAAAAAAAAATTTGTAATCTGAGATATTCTTCTAAGATTCTTTCTGCTTCCTCTCCAGCATCTCTAGAGTTACAAACAAAGGGACGTAATTGACTTTTGATCCTGAGTTGAGCCTTTTTTTTTGCATTGCAAAAATGAACTATATCTGAGTTAATCATCTGCCTGAAATACTCTAGTGCAAAGAGTCTCATGGGGACATATTTGGGCAACTTGAATGGTCACAATTCACATCCATATGTTCTGATCTCAGTGTGATTTTGATACAAGTACCAGTCACCTACCCTATATTGTTTTGAGAGCTATAGAATTTTCTTGATTTCATTATTGACTCTAGGAGGGGAAACTCCTGTTAAAAAAGTGGTTGCAGGGTGTACAAATAGGTCAATAAACTCATTATAGGAGTAAGGAGAATCAGAGGAATTATGGGTGATGGCAGACCAAAATATCACAGACCTAGGATTTCCTTTGGCATCAAGTTTCTGAACATGGAAAGGGAAACTTTTTGATTGGTAATAAATCATGAGATGATATATAACATAAGACTATTTGAACACTTTTTCATTCTCAAATCTCATGAAATGATCATGGATTTTATCAGCAATGTAGGATGCAAAATCATACTTGACAGTAGGGGACTGCCCAAGGGTAAATATAGACAGCAATACTAGGGTTAATTGATCAACATATTCACTAGTATTGAAACCCATGATAAAGGATATCATATTCAAAATAAGCCTGCCCACATCAGTGAAAAAAATATAACCATAGGGGGGAGGGCCTTTGGGCTGATGCTCTCGTAACATGAAGGTTTGAAAAATGCAATTTAACTCTTCATGGGACAAATTGGCAGACTTTTCAAGTAATTATCCCATTGACAGGGGAGTGAGGGCTTGACCAGGTTGAAATTGCAGCATTTCATTTATCGACTGAGTAGTGATTGGGAAAAGGATGTTCTGACTCAGGGACAAAACTGCTCTTTGATTGGGGTCATAGTTTGCATGGCAGTAATGAATTAACTCAGGAAAAATATGGATTGAGGGGAGAAGATACATGGGGAGATTGGGTTCCCATAATCCAATAATATCAGAACCATTTATAAAGTTATCTCTGCAGCGGAAAAAGGTTCGAAGAGGATTATCACTAAGAATGAGGTCTTTAATTTGAAAATCTCTATCTGCTAGGGGAAGATAGTCTAAATCTCTGTGAGGGGCATTCAAAGGTGCGACATTCAGAGCCACTGGAACCTCCATTTCTGTTCTTGTGGATTCAGAAATTAATTTTGGGTTTTTGTGAAGAACAAACACAATTACAAGTTTTGGGAATGCAATTTACAATTTTGGGGATTGAACAAGACCAAATTGAACTCTGTTTCTGTCTTTCGTGCGGAATTTAAAACAAAAGCTAGGATTTCATAGAGTTTTAACAGGAATTGGGGTAAATACCTGTTTTTTGGGAGATGAACAGTGATTAAACAGGTACAGGCTATGGCATACGAACTCTGGATTATTGGTATGCAATTGTCTTCAGCAAAATACAGTTGATGGCGCTTGACAGTTTGTTTTTTAAATTCTCTGCATGAGACTTTGGTCATTCACAGAATAATGAAAATAACGCGGGAAAAATTGTTTTATTCACAAATTCCAAAGGGTGACGGGGTTTTATTTATTTATTTAATGGATGATGTCAACAGGTACGGAGGATGAGTCACGGGAGGCAAGCGGTAAGCAGTTTCCATTGCACCTCTTTTGGGGAAAAGTGGTTTTGGGCGCAGGGCGAGCGATTCCATAGAATGATTGACGTGTGGCATGGCACTGTTTGAAAACCGTCAGGCCATCGCGCGTTATTGTTCGAACGCAGATGGCTAGCGATATCATTAATAACTGTTGATCTTAGATGGGTTGATCAAACGGCGATGGGGACGTGGAAGTGACGGGGATTTAATATGGAGGGCACGACGCAATTAAACGTTAATTAATCTCATCGGGGGAAATCTGATTGGCAGAGTTAATTAATCGTGAGGATTAATCAATTTGTTTATAAAAATGCAGGAAAGTGATCGGGAAATGATTTAACCAAGGTTAGCAGTTAAGGGAGGTATTGGGGATTTTACAAAGGGTTTATAGTTTTAACCTTGGGAAAGGGAGTCAGGGGATTAAAATACACAGGCGAAGAATTATTTTTGTATTAAAACACGTAATAAAACATGTTTTAATTATTTTTTCAATATACTTTTATTATATGATAATTAAATCAGATTAATCTAATTACCATAAGGGGTAGAATTTAATATTACGATATATTTAGCCAAAGGGGGCATAAAGTGGGTTTTTTATTTAAACATGTGGGAACAAATAACTTTGGCTAAAATTTATTAATGGGTTTTTGGGGATATTATATAAAAAGGAGTTATATATAATAGGAGAAGGTTATTTTTGTAAGGATTTAATACATAAAATCAATGTTAATCTGACAAGGGGACAATGTAAACTCAAAATACATTAATATAACTAAGAAAGTGAAGATTTAAAAGAAAAATGCATTATAATCACTTCATCACTTAGAATTGGAATAAAATGTGATTTTGAGAGTTTTTTATGAAATAATGCATAATTTTCCTAAGTAAAATGGGATTTTACTTAGGAAAAGATGTTTAGAAATGAGTGAATGTTATGAAGAATGACTTCAAGTACTTAGGCTTTTGCAATTATTGGGCTGAACTGATCCCCCCAAAATTCAAGGAAATACCTTAAGCCCCTCTAATTTTCAAATACCTTAGTACTTAGGAGAAATTAGTGAAATCTTTAGGGGAAGATGAGAAGGGAAGTTAATAACTTTGACTTTGCTTTGCTTTGAATTTCTTCCAGTATAGTGTCTGCCTTTGCACTTTGTGATGAAAGTAAATATTAACACATTTAGAGTCATTATCCATCACATGCAATTCTGCAACATCATCTACCTACCCTAACTACTTTACTCTACCATTTTTTCTTCTTTATTAGGGTGCACTTAGACTGGCAAACCCTTATCACACTTTCTTTTCTTTTACATGTAGAAATCTATCTAAGTCTAACCTTATTACATCCAAGGGCTCAGATTAAGCTATTGAGCTCCTTTTATTTACTCTACCTATCTACTTATCTGCCAAGATTAAATAGGTTGGTCAGATTTTATTCTCTATCTCTAAAACATGAAATTGAAAGATGAAATAGCCAAGCTTAAACTGTTTGACTATTCATAAATTGTGGCATAGGATACAAGTTGCACACAATTTTATTTATTAAATAAGAGCAAAAAGTAGTGGCATTTAGACTTACACACTTTCCTTGGCCTTTCTTTTGGTGGGGTTCATTTTCTTTTACTTTTTTGGCCATTTTTATTCTTTTTACCCTTTGATTTTTCTTTTAGGGTATACCCTCTTTACATTTTTAATTTTTTTTTGATTTTTTGATAATATGGAAAACCTTTGCAACAAGAAAAGGTATGAACATATTACATAGCCCATCAAGTCAATCATGAAATATGACACCTATTGGTATATGAGTCTAACACTGGCTCCACTTGGGGATGGCTTTTCCTGGTGAAAAGTCAAGAACAGCAGGTCAGTTGTCCTCATCCATTGACCTTGGTGAACTTGTAAATGTCTTCTATTTTCTGCAAACTGAAATCTGATCTGAAACTAAAACAACACACAAAAGGTTTCAAACCAACTTAATGAAAAACTAGCTGAAAATTGAAAAATAAAAAAAAAAATGCTCAAAATTCTGAGCTTATTGGCACTCATCTACCTACTCAATCTATTAAAAATCTTATTGAATCAGGTAATACAAAAATGCCAATGAAGCCAATCAAGTAGCTATAACAATAAATGGATAACTTGATTTCTTGTGATCAAAATTGGAAGTATATTATGATCATGTGCCTTTATAATAAATGATATGATGTGTAAAGGCCACTTTTGATGTATTTGATCCTTATAGAGAAAACATGTTTGCAGATTTGGGCTAAAAATATTCTCCATATAATCTGATATAGGATCAATAAAAGTATGATTAATGTTATTTACTTCTAGGCCTTCAATGACTGGTTGCTCAGTTGTATTCTAAATATTAAGCCTTGAAACTATTTCTTCTGTCTTGTGTTTGAAAGAATAATCATCCTCAATATGCAAGTCAAAAGATATTACAATTTCCTCTTGCTTAGGAGAAGGAAGATTTTCAAAGAATTCTTTAGGATTTGGGAAATTGTATGACTGAATTTGAGAATGCAAAATTTTAATTTCATTTTCATAATTTTCAGAAATTATCTCAAGAACACATATTTTCAGTTTGGGAGAATATTTTATTGATTTCAAAAGAAGAAATAAAGCTCTTAAAAAATCCTCATCAAGCTGAAGTTCTAATATCTCATCCCTCAAAATAGCTAGTGATTGTTTTGTGAAATTATCATAATTATCATCATACTGATCATGTAAGTCTAAAAATCTTCTAAGAACCTTGATTTTCTTAGGAATAGGTCATTTTGTAATAGCTTGCATCTTTTGAGGCTCCAACTTCACTCCTTCCTTTAAAACAATATGAACCAAATACTCGAATTCTTATTTCCCAAAAGCACATTTGGATATTTTTACATAAAAATGATTGTTCTCACTAATTTATATAACTTTTCCACATGTTTACTAGTGTGGTATTCCCATGATTTATTATAAATATGTGTATTATCAAAGAAAACCAACACAAATTTTATAAGATGGGATCAAACAAAATTGTTCTTAAGTCGAGCCCGCCGGACTTCAAACAGCGATAAACCATAATTCAAACCAAATTCGCGTTCCAAAATAGCCTGTTGTCGTCGTCCAATTTTGTCACGTGAAAACCAAATGAATTCTACCCTAATCTTTTTCGGGTCTGAAGTTGGGCTGGCGTATGGAGGGAGAGTTGTGACGCGAATTTCTTATAAAATCCGTCCTAATATTTTTCAGGTCCGGATTTCCACTGCACAAGTGGCCCAAACAAAGATCCACTCCAATCAATTTCTGCCACGTGTCCTCAATCAGAACTTGCCCTGCTCCCGGCTGCGGGTGCATTTGATGGCATTTAAGGCGATGGGACATGATGTGGCAATTTCATATCAATCGCATTAATTTTTAACGTTGTTCAATTAAGTTCCAAGGTTTTCACATCTAATCGCATTAAGTTTTAACACTGTTCAAGATCGGACCTCCACTCCTGTTAGCGATTCCGCATGCTCCAATATGATCCGACCTTTGGCTCTCATTAATGATCAGAGATTAATTATGACAGGCATGCTTCGATTGCATTGCAGTCAGGTCGATAAAATGGCATTTTGATATGGTTTTTCAGACGAGCCAGTTGCTGGGTTACACTGCCTGCTCACTGTGACGAGAAGGATAAGTGGCCAGCTGAACTGCTGCATAGACCTTGCTGCATATCTGCATTTCTCTCGGTCTGGTCCTTGTCTGTCTTCCTCTGTTTCTTGGAATTCTGCTTCTCCGTCTCCTCTTGTGCCCACTGCACCCATGCCTCGCGTGCGTCAAAGGATGCGTTGCCGCAGGGGGAGCACTAGAGGTCAACTCCTGCGCGCTCCCTCCAGCCCCTCAACCGAGTTGTCTTCCGGCCAATCCAGTGATTATTACGCAGGTCGCTATCCAAATACTAGAAGTGGGTGGGGTCGGGTTGTAGTATCTGGCCATCGTATGGATTCCCCTGCTCCTCGTTTCCTCACCGCTAGTTCACCTTCTCCCACGATGCGCACTACGCAATTTTCCTTTAATTGCTCTCTCAACCGCCCACGAATTACAACTTTAGTCACTGTGGTTTTTTGCAAGGAGGCCCAAACAGAGGAACAATGCACCCGTTCGGTGGGTCTGAGCTTGGAAAAAGCCAGCCAGCATTCGGGCCTTTAGGAGTGGAGTCATGGCATGAATGTGGAGGTAGCACCTAGTGTTATACAGTAATTTGTCACCATCCCTACCATTCCCCGTCCCGCACAATGGAGGACCCATTTTGTGACCTGTGAACATTGTCATGCCTTGAAAACATCATCAATGCATTCCTCTAAGCATGAGCTTCATTTGCCCTAAAGACATCTCCTTGCAAAAATCATGAAAAACATCTCCTTTTGCATTGGCGCGGGCAGACAGTTCAGCACTCGCGCCAATGGGGAAAATCCTACAAAGAGGCCGCGCCAACTGGCGCTCTGTCCCAGAGCAGTAGTCGCGCCAGCCAATTTAAGGAGTGTTTTTTTAAATAAATATGGCGGAAGTTGTGTTTCAACAAACTCAGAAACCATTGCCTATCTTGAGTTGGGAGGTTTGGCTGCGGGAGTTCTATGGAAGGGAAGTGGTTTTACCACCTCCCATGGAACCTTCCTTGTTGATAGGGCCAATCCCACAATAATAGGGATCCGAACTCCCTCCTTCCCCATCTATAAAAGCCTTCTCAATTCCATGGCAAGCTAGTCTTGAAGTGCCTAAGCTTTGAATCTCCAAATTTCCAAGAGCCTTTGTGCTGTAAGAGCCCTCTTTCTTCCCTTAAGGCCGACTCAAGTAAGGAGACTATCGTCGAGAGACTCTCGAGAGGTTTTCCCTTTCCCTGGCGAGCTTTGCGAGACGTGAACGATTGGAGACCCATCTGAATGAGACCACGACGTCAAAACATTGGTTGTAATCTCTTTCGATTGTTATTTAATGAATGATTACGATTATGGTTCCACTCTGTTTTCGATTATGTTAATATGAGTAGTATCCTTTCTGACTGATATTTAGTTGCGTATGCTAGATTTTATGCTTGTATCTGTTTGTTTCTTGCATGTGCAGGTGTCCATCCACGGAGATCGTGGAGGATCATGATCTGCCGAGGCTGAGGAACGGGAACACTCTCTTCTTCAGATCGTAGCATTGGATTCCAGGTAGGCCTCCATCTTTGGTCTTTTCATTCGTAGCTAGGAACTTGCGTTGTAACATTTCGTAATTGTTGCTAGACCCCTACTGGGCTAGTAGGGATCGCCTCTGTCCGCAGAGGGGATTTACCTCCTCAACAATTTGGCGACTCTGCTGGGGACGTCTAGTTTTAATTGTCTCGTTTTGATTCTCTCGTTTTGATTGTTTCGTGGTTTTCCTTGCTTGGTTGGCCTTCTGGGCTGGCTCTTTTTGTGTTTTGGCTTTTGGTTCAGCCCCAGAGGATTAGATCTGACCTCTGCTTTTCCGAATTTTCACCTTTTCATAGTTGGCTTGATTGGCGTGAGTTTAGCCCTGACAGTCGTGCCAGTTGGCGCAGTTTGTCAGTTCACCACTCGCGCCATCCCCTATCTGGCGCGGATTACAGCCAGACAGTCGTGCCATTTCCTATAGGTGGTAGGGTTTACCCTTGTTCGAAAGCTTCTTTTGGTCAGTACTTTGCTTCTGGGTTTGTTTTAGATTCTTCTTGAAGTGGTGAGTCTGGTCTTGGTTGGGAGAAATTCTTTGTTTTTTCATTTTCAGGCATTGGCGCTTGTTTTCAGTTAGCAACCCACGCCAATTAGCCATTGGCGCTAGTTTTCAGTGGTCAATTCACGCCAATTGGTGCCAATTGGCGCTAGTTGTCAATGGACAAGTCGTGCCAATTTCAGGGTGTATAAAAATTGAGAATTTTTCCCTTAATCCTTCACCAGTGTGTCTTTCCCTTCGGGTCTTTCCTCTGTATGAGCATATATTACATTGCTCATTATTTGGAATGTCTTCTTTCTATGATTGTTTGATGTAAAAGGGAATGAATGCCTTGTTTTGATATCTTGCTTTGGAAGTCCTTTTTGTGTTTGACCGCATATGTCTTGTCAACTTTTGAGGGATTTTGTCACAAAGTATTTTGAAACAACGATTGCATTCTTAGTGTTTGTTTGCATCCCTTTTTCTTTCATCCTTCATTAAGAAGATTTGCGTTTTTTTTAGGTTTTCGTCTCATTGTTTTCTTTTCGTTAAGATGCATTAGATCACATTGCATTGAAAAGTATTTTTTGAGATACATCATTGAACTTAGATTACATTGTTTAATGATTGAAAACTAAAAATTGTTTTGTGTGCATTCTCTTTCATTGAAAGCATGCATTAAGTAGATTCTCACTTCATTGAAAAATGCATTGAGTTCATTCTTATTATTTGAAAAGGAAAAGGAAATTGTGCATAGATTACAATTGCATAGTTTTTGGAAAAAGAATTTTGCATAGATTACATTGCATAATTCGCTTCGTTGAATGTTTTAGAATACTTTTGGATAGTGAAAGTCATCTAGTTTGGAAAAGTTTCGTTTTCAGTTTTGCTGTTTGTTGCATCGTTGTTTGAAGCTCTTCCCTTAACTAGATAGCATTCATTGAATTGAAAAGTTTTCTTTTCTCATGTAGCTGCATACAGGAGATTGTCATATGACATACGGTAGGGCCTTGAAACTGAAACATAATTGAAGATCAACCATAAAATTTACTCAATTTACCTAAGGAAGCATTGAAACATTAACGAAATATTTAGAGGTCTGGGCTAGAGACGTGTTCCGGCGTCATTAAACCTAGTAGCTGTCGTTCGCCTCTTGGCTTTAGACAGCACTAGTACGGACTTGTGCTCCCCGTACCGTCATGTATATAAAGGGAGACCCCACTAGGTTGCTATCCTTTATCCGTAGGAAGTCGAGTCTGCCGCCTTATACCCGTGATACACTGGACACAGCATTCGGGGAGATTGCCTGCATGTACGTTAAGTCCTTGGTTGATTTCTCTTTCATTTTTGAAACCAAGGTGTATATTATAGTTCACGGTTATTTGATACACCCTTTGCCTAGCATTCCTGAGTAGTCATTTCGATCTTTTCTGACTCTTTAAATTTGAAAAGGTCATCAAGTGCTTGTCCTTTCACGCTTGTTTCAAAACTGAAAGAGATAGAGTCACCTTTTGCCTGTTTCTTGACTCTTAAAAGATGAAACGGTAGAGTTTTGTTTCAATGTTTTAAAAATTAACTGCCCACGAAATATTCCTCGTTAAAGTTAGTTTCCTTAGGGTGTTGTTCTGAAGATTGTTTCTAATGGAAACTTTTCTGGAGTTCACCAACCAAGGAATCCCCTCCGATGGGAATCCTGGTCCTTTTCCTCCTTTTGGAAATGTTGGTGCTCCTTACATGGCAATGTTGTCCCTTCCTGGGTTAACTGTTGGGTTGCCTGTTTGGTTGTTTTCAACCTCTGTGGTTCCGAATGTCTCGACTACTGGTCAATCAGTCCCTCCACCTGAACAACATCATGTTGATTCCAAAGTGGACCTCTCCCCTTCTTCGCCTGTTTCTGCGTCTTCATCTTCTACTTCACCTGGTGAAAGTCTGGATTCAAGTAACCAGGTGGCTAAGAAGAAGAAGAAGAAGACAAAGAAGAAGAAGTCTAATAAGGGAGAGGCTAGCTCTGCAGCTATTGTGCCTAAGAAGCCCTCCGTTCATAAACCTCTCAACCTTTCACGGAAAGTCAAGTTCCCTTGCATGTTGTGCACGGGAGACCATCTTCTTCGAGACTGCCCTGGCATTCCCAAGGTACTCGAAGTATGGTCCAATGGTCGTCCGCCGTTGCCTTTGGCTTCCGGGAGTCAGGTTGGGGGCACGTCTTTAGCTGTTACTGGTAAGGCTCCTAAGAAACAGGGTAAGATTACCAATCCCTGTAAGTTGTGTGAAGAGCACCATGCCATTCACCTTTGTCCCTATATGGACGAAGCCAAAAGAGTATTGGAAAACTTGACCGATTCTACACCACGCCTCCCAGCTGGTTATAATCGGCTTTCTTTGAGTCCTCTGCCAGCTGATCCTACGATTGGTCAAGAGTCATCCTTGGTCGATCCTGCTCCCCCGGAAATTCAAATTCAGGAATCCGTTCCCGACCAACCATTGGTCGTGGGATCGGTTGAACTGGCCCCATCTGCGGTGCACCGGGTCTTTTCCGTTGAGAGTGGATCTCATCCCCCTCAGGTTCTTCTTGTTTCTTCAGATTCCTCAGACTTGGAGAAAGATTCTCCTGTCCCTACACCTCAAGAAGCTGCTCCTCCGCTTCCCATAATAGGGGTCCCAGAGGATTCCCCTCCCACCTTCGAGATGGAGGTCATGGAGGATGCTCCTTCTTCCGTAACACCAGGGGAAGACCTTCTCGGTTCGATGGTACCCCCTCCGAGTAGTTTGGTCGCTTCCTTCGATTGGAGTCAATTTACAGGATACCACCTTCCGTCTTATGTGCCTTTCGAGATCACAGTACAGGCTCTTGGTCTGGTCGTACCCAACACCATTATAGACGAAGGCGCCTCTGTTAGTATTCTATCCTCAACTACCTGGCAAGCTTTCGGTTTGCCACCGCTTGCGCCTGTTACGCAGAATCTGTTGACTTTTAACAGAAGAACGAGTCAACCGTTAGGGATCCTTCCAAGGTTACCTGTTACTTTCGGAGGTAAAACCGTCCATATGGACGTGATGGTTGTTCCTGGCCTCTTGGATTTCAATCTTCTCTTGGGACGCGATTACACCTATGCCATGGGAGCACTTGTCTCCTCCCTCTTTCAGGTGGTCTGTTTTCCACATGAAGGACGGATCATGACCATTGATCAACTTTCGTTCTTTGGTCCTGATATGGCAGCTGGCTCGCCATCATCCCTTCCTGGTTTTTATCCACCTGTTGTATCTGCCCCACCGCAGGTCAACTATGTGGCTACCTACCCCGTGCCTGTGCTCAGTGATGATGTCGTCGTGCATCAGGTGCTGGGGGCATTGGGTCCTGATTTCCGAGATTTTTTCCTTCCATCGGGAGTAGAACTCTTGGAAGAGATGACTTCTTGTTCATTATGATGAGGTCTGGTCAGAGCATGGTTCTTTTCCTGTGTCAAGCTCCTTAAAAAATGAAACCAGGTTGTCGGAGCATGGTTCCTTCTCTTGTGTCAAGCTCCTTAAAAAATGAAACCCAGGTTGTCGGAGCAGAGTTCCTTGTCTTGTGTCAAGCTCCTTAAACCATGAAACAAGGTGTCACGAGGATAGTTCTTTTAATGTGTCAACCTCGTTAAAAAATGAAACACATTCCCGTTCAATTCGAGTCTTTGATAAGATCTCGTAAAATCCCAGCCGAGTCTTTCTCTTGGTCTCGTAATTTGAACCTTCACTCCATCTGCCTTTCATATGGACTGAAGCTTGGGGGGCATGTACCTCGAACTGAGTCACCATGCTGGGGGGCATGCTTACTTTTTCAAGCATAGTTTGTTTCCGTTTCAAGCTTGTGTAAAAATGAAATATGTTTCAAGCATAGTTTATCTTTGTTTCAAGCTTGTGTAAAAATGAAACCAAATTCAAGCAGAGTTTCCTGATTTCAAGCTTGTGTAAAAATGAAACCATTCCCATTTTACCTCTTGTGATTGCCATCTTATCAGCCTGTTTTTGCCAGATGAGCCTTGGTTTTCTCACTCCATTGTCACTATCTGCTTGGCCGATCATATGCCTTCACTTGGTTTTTTTACCCATTCCTGAGGAACCGTTGCAATGAGTGGTCTTGTTAGCCAGCCTCTTGACCTTTATTTTTTCTGAGCAATTCCACCATTACTAGAACTAGTTGCTACCCTTTATATCACTCGTTCCTCCAGGAGGAGTCACCTTTCAGCTCTTTTCTGACTCTCTAAACATGAAAAGATTGCCGAGGCCCTTTTCGTTTTGATCTCGTTAAAGTGGCTGCGAAATGACATCCACCCAGTATACGTTTACCCCTTTTTTGGGCTGGGATGGATTATTTACAAAAAAGGAATACCCTAGCCTATCGTGACTAGGAGGTTTTCTCGGATATTGTTTTCTACCTTTTCGGATCTGAGGAACTATTTACGAAAAGGGACCTTTGGAGTTTACTTTTCTGCTGTCTTTTCAAACTCTCTAAACATGAAAAGATGTCGAGTTCTTCCTTTGTCAGACTCGTTAAACTCTGATGACATCGGATCTAGTCGAAATGACGTTATTCGAGTTTCTCCTTCCTAGGGCTCGTTAAATGTACTACAATGGATTCGTTGGAAGGACGGATTTATGTGACAAGCATATGGTATCCTCTTCAAGATTGTGTAAAAATAAAGAGGTACTCACCGAAATGGTGGGGAAAAATGGAACCATCATCATTGTCGTCGGCAGTATGTCGCTCTTGAACATGGCACTTGTTTGCATTTGTGTCGGGTTGGGGACATCTCATCTCGTTTCTTCACTTTGCCTCCGTGGGTTTGGATAATCCCTTTTGACCTCTCCTCTGCTCATTTTCTTGTCACCATGACCTCTGATCCGTTGATGTCAAATACTGCCAAGTTCACTGTCGTGCTGTTTATATGTTCAAGAGAAGTTGACCTCTGCAAATATCAACCTTCCTCTGATTCTCATACGATCCTGAATCACAACAAAACATCATGTTCCTCTGTCTCGTGTCGATGATGTGGGAAATATTATGGCCCACCTTCGATCAAGGTCACTTCCTGTCGACTTCAGCTCATTATCCAGGAAGTTGGTCTAGAGACTCCTTTATGGTACCTTGGAGCCTGCATGCCTCAATGGCAGGTTCGTCGCTTTCGACATGAGGTTTTCATCACTAGCCTCCGATTGAGTGATTCTGCGGGTGTTCGACGCCAACTCATTGATTCACATGCCGTAGATTGTACCTGCAAGTACCTTGAGGGCCATTGTCATTATTGGTGGTTCCTCTCGCATCTGTTAACAGCTTTCATCATTGGCTGGTAATCAGACGATGTTCCTGCATGTTCGACTTCATCTCACATATTCGCATGCTCAAACTTGTACTTTGTTTGGGTCGAGATGGAGCGCAAGACCTTGGATTGTGTCTGTTGTAATCCAGGCTGCGATTGTGGATTATTATCATTATGTATATGACTCATTGATTGGATGGCTGCGACCATACCTGAGTCTATTTATTTGATCCTCACTGGATGGCTGCGCCCATACCCTAGATCCGGATTATAGTGTACTCTGTTTCGGATGGCTACGCCCATACCACACATACATCATGTACTTGAGATATCAGTTGTATTTTTCTGCGCAGGTTTTCTGACGGCGAGCCTTCAGTTGAACATGTTCTCGTAAAGCATTTCACCCCTCTCTCTCTCGAGCCTCATACTTTAGGGGGCATCTGTTATACAGTAATTTGTCACCGTCCCTACCATTCCCCGTCCCACACAATGGAGGACCCATTTTGTGACCCGTGAACATTGTCATGCCTTGAAAACATCATCAATGCATTCCTCTAAGCATGAGCTTCAATTGACCTAAAGACATCTCCTTGCAAAAAATCATGAAAACATCTCCTTTTGCATTGGCACGGGCAGACAGTTCACCACTCGCGCCAATGAGGAAAATCCTACAAAGAGTTCGCGCCAACTGGCGCTCTGTCCCAGAGCAGTAGTCGCGCCAGCCAATTTAAGGAGTGTTTTTTAAATAAATATGGCGGAAGTTGTGTTTCAAAAAACTCAGAAACCATTGCCTATCTTGAGTTGGGAGGTTTGGCTGCGGGAGTTCTATGGAAGGGAAGTGGTTTTCCACCTCCCATGGAACCTTCCTTGTTGGTAGGGCCAATCCCACAATAATAGGGATCCCAACTCCCTCCTTCCCCATCTATAAAAGCCTGCTCAATTCCATGGCAAGCTAGTCTTGAAGTGCCTAAGCTTTGAATCTCCAAATTCCCAAGAGCCTTTGTGCCGTAAGAGCCCTCTTTCTTCCCTTAAGGCCGACTCAAGTAAGGAGACTATCGTCGAGAGACTCTGGAGAGGTTTTCCCTTTCCTTGGCGAGCTTTGTGAGACGTGAATGACTGGAGACCCATCCGAAGGAGACCATGACGTCAGAACATTGGTTGTAATCTCTTTCGATTGTTATTTAATGAATGATTACGATTATGGTTCCACTCTGTTTTCGATTATGTTAATATGAGTAGTATCCTTTCTGACTGATATTTAGTTGCGTATGCTGGATTTTATGCTTGTATCTGTTTGTTTCTTGCATTTGCAGGTGTCCATCCGCGGAGATCGTGGAGGATCATGATCTGTCGAGGCTGAGGAACGGGAATGCTCTCTTCTTCAGATCGTAGCATTGGATTCCAAGTAGGCCTCCATCTTTGGTCTTTTCATTCGTAGCTAGGAACTTGCGTTGTAAAATTTCGTGATTGTTGCTAGACCCCTGCTGGGCTAGTAGGGATCGCCTCTGTCCGCAGAGGGGATTTACCTCCTCAACACCTAGCGATCCTGGACCTTCCGAAGGATGGTGCCGAATTGTCGAGGAGCCGGAGGAGTAGTTTGGTTAACTTGTTTTTCTTACTTCGCGGCCCACTTAAATAGGCTGCTTTTAGATTATTTTACTGTGTTGGACCTTTGTAATATTTTTGAATTCTGTAAATTAAACGTTCAAGACTGGTTTCCCTGTATGAGGCAGTCTTCTTAATTTTTTGATTTTTTGATGAAAAATTTTCCATGAGTCTAGGCAATGATTTTGACTTCGGTGTAATTTTATTCCCACTGTTCATAGATTAACTTTACTTAGAAAAAAAAATGTTGCCTTGTTTCTATTTTAAACCTGTTTTTTGAAATACAGAGCCATGTTTATATGGTCTACGTATTATACTCTTTCTCTGTATATCTAGTACAAGAACCTTTTTGCTATGAACAGGGTGGATGCTGTAGCGGGCTACTAATGGAAACAAGTGAGCCTGAACCTTACATCTCAGATGCAACAGATGGTTACCAATTTTGGAATCAAGCGAGCGTGATCTTACAAGCGAGCCTGGGTTTCTGTAGATGGTTATCACACTCCTCACATGATTAGCGTTTTTCTCTGTTCAAGGATTTTGGGTACTTTAATTTGTATTTGGAACAATGGACGTAGGTACTCTATCTGTGGCTTTACTATTCTACATACTGCTATTTCACTTTCTTATAGATGCCTCGGGCATATTTGGATGCTTTCTTAGATTTGTCGATAATCTCCATGTGGACCATTACTGGGTTTTATATCATGTCCCTGTATGTGACATGGGGTATTTTTCTATCATTGTCTGGGGTGGGACTTCCACTTTTGTGGATGGATATTTGGGTTCTAATCTTCAGATATGAAAATGTAATGACTTCATGCACTGTTTTACTTCATATAATATAGTCAAAATGGCGTTTTCTCTCTTGTGAAAAAAAAAATGATTAATTTTTATCACTCTCCCTTCAAAACTAGCGATGCTGGTCTATGTTGTTGGTTTATTGATATGGTCTGATGGTATTTTTATATTTTGGACATATCACACTCCTCACATGATTAGCGTTTTTCTCTGTTCAAGGATTTTGGGTACTTTAATTTGTATTTGGAACAATGGACGTTGGTACTCTATCTGTTTTTTTACTATTCTACATACTGCTATTTCACTTTCTTATATATGCCTCGGGCATATTTGGATGCTTTCTCAGATTTGTCGATAATCTCCATGTGGACCGTTACTGGGTTTTATATCAAGTCCCTGTATGTGACATGGGGAATTTTTCTATCACTGTCTGGGGTGGGACTTCCACTTTTCTGGATGGATATTTGGGTTCCAATATTCAGATGTGAAAATGTAATGACTTCATGGACTGTTTTATTTCATATAATATATTCAAAACAACGTTTTTTCTCTTGTGAAAAAAAAATGATTAATGTTTATCACTCTGCCTTCAAAACTAGCGATGCTGGTCTATGTTGCTGGTTTATTGATATGGTCTGATGGTCTTTTTATATTTTGGACATATCACACTCCTCACATGATTAGCGTTTTTCTTTGTTCAAGGATTTTGGGTACTTTAATTTGTATTTGGAACAATGGACGTCGGTACTCTATCTATTGCTTTACTATTCTACATACTGCTATTTCACTTTCTTATAGATGCCTTAGGCATATTTGGATGCTTTCTCAGATTGTCGATAATCTCCATGTGGACCGTTACTGGGTTTTATATCAAGTCGCTGTATGTGACATGGGGTATTTTTCTATCACTGTCTGGGGTGGGACTTCCACTTTTCTGGATGGATATTTGGGTTCCAATCTTCAGATGTGAAAATGTAATGATTTCATGGACTGTTTTACTTCATATAATATATTCAAAACAACGTTTTTTGTCTTGTGAAAAAAAAAATGATTAATGTTTATCACTCTGCCTTCAAAACTAGCGATGCTGGTCTATGTTGCTGGTTTATTGATATGGTCTGATGGTCTTTTTATATTTTGGACATATCATACTCCTCACATGATTAGCGTTTTTCTCTGTTCAAGGATTTTGGGTACTTTAATTTGTATTTGGAACAATGGACGTCGGTACTCTATCTGTTGCTTTACTATTCTACATACTGCTATTTCACTTTCTTATAGATGCCTCGCGCATATTTGGATGCTTTCTCAGATTTGTCGATAATCTCCATGTGGACCATTACTGGGTTTTATATCATGTCCCTGTATGTGACATGGGGTATTTTTCTATCATTGTCTGGGGTGGGACTTCCACTTTTGTGGATGGATATTTGGGTTCCAATCTTCAGATGTGAAAATGTAATGACTTCATGGACTGTTTTACTTCATATAATATATTCGAAACAACGTTTTTCCTCTTTTAAAGTTTCATTTTTTTTTTTAAATTAAAACCGCCATCGGTATACCGACGCCTTGTAAGCGTCGGAATTGCGACAACTTAAAAACGTCGGAAGAGCGACAGTAAAAAAACGTCGGACGAGCAACGTTCAAAACATCGGACCACATTTCTTCGGAATTGCGATAGTTTACAACCGTCGAAAGAGTGACGTCCAAAACGTCGGACCACATTGCGTCGAAATTGCGATAGTTTACAAATGTCGGAAGAGTGACGTTAAAAATGTCAGACCACATTTCGTCGTAATTGTGACAGTTTACAAATGTCAGAAGAGCGACGTTCAAAACAACGGACCACATTTCGTCGGAAGTGCGAAAGTTTACAACCGTCGAAAGAGCGACGTCCAAAACGTCGGACCACATTGCGTCAGAATTGCGACAGTTTACAAACGTCGGAAGAGCGACGTTCAAAATGTCAGACCACATTTCGTCGTAATTGTGACAGTTTAAAAACTTCGGAAGAGAGACATTAAAAACGTTGGACCACATTTCATCGGAAGTGCAACAGTTTACAAAGGTTGGAAGTGCGACGGAAATAGTGTCGATAGTGTGACAATTTTTAAGTGCGTCGGAACTGCGATGGTATGGTAAACCACGTTTTTCCTGCCCTTGAACTGTCGCTCTTGCAACAACTATGTGTCGGAATAGCGATGAACTGGCCATTGGAATTTCCGCCAAATTTTTTAGTGTCAGATACTTCAGTTGTGAGGGCCGGTTTTCACGCCTCTATGCCTATCATATCAGGTTATTGAGGCA
Source organism: Pinus albicaulis (assembly GCA_034641835.2). Lineage (NCBI taxonomy): Eukaryota > Viridiplantae > Streptophyta > Pinopsida > Pinales > Pinaceae > Pinus > Pinus albicaulis. The sequence continues at coordinate 697,828,478 of CM076580.1, forward strand.
TTTCACCAGAGTGATGATGATTAACATCCCTTATTTCATGTGTCAAAACATCGAGAGAATGACCACTCTCATGCAGAGGAAAAATCTCGAGAAACAGTACAACAATATTTATCACTATGCACTCATTAAGATCGTGGTTGTACATCAGCTTGGCTTGCAGGGTATTCCATGGGAAGATTTCATTTCCCATGATTTCTTCACAGCTCCTTAGGTTCCTCCGGAGGTTGTTCATGATGCGGGTGAACCTTCACATCAGTATGGAGGTCAGGAGGCAGAGACTACTAGTGTGCCGACATATGTCACTTATCAGAGAGGCACTAGAGGATTATTTGCAGCAGCCCAGTGAGTACTATCTCCACCTAGGGTGGAATGGGTCTCGTTTTCGTCATCAATAGAACAGGTATAGGTACAAGACAGAGGTAAGAGGCCTATGTAGGATGAGGGCCCTTCAGGAGGCCAAGACACAGGTTTCATACTGATTGATGAGGATTTGAGCTCTCCAAGCTCAAAGTTGAGAGAGACCATTCAGGAGCAGAAGGCGGATATAGACACATTGACCGTCAAGTTGCAAAGATCCCAATGGATCATAAACTACCTGGAGTAGCGAAACAAACAGTTGGAAGATCAGCAAACAATCATGGAGTTGCAAAACATCCGTGAGAACCGGCAAGTTGCCCAAAGAAGCCAAACTGAGATGACATCCATTGAGCGGGAGATTGAGGCTGATAGAGAGACTTGACTTGAGAGGGTCAATATTCATCTTGAGAAGCTGTTGGAGAAGGCCAACAAGGAAAATAACATGCTCAAGCACATGAAGAACCATTATTGGGCGCGAAATCATGTTTGCAAGGCGCAAATCAAGATCGTGAAGGCAAAACTAAAGAGGGCACTAAAGCGTCGCAAAAGGCATGATAGACTCCAAATTTTGGCCGAAGCTTCTTTGGCTCAGCATAGTGCTTGTTGGTGGACATTCAGCCCAAATTTCAACAAATTTGGGAAAATTTTTGTCAATTTTGATTTTTTTGGCCTTAACACAGATTTCCCTGCCCGACGCGTAGCGCCACTTGGCGCGGGCTTATAATTGGCAGCTCCTCTTGAGAAAAAATTTGCATTTCTAGATTTTTCATAAAAAATTATGCATGCCTACCCATTAACTAAAGATTTTGACAAGTTTTGGGTTGCCTGAAGGGTCAAAAACACCCTAAAAATGGCCTTTCTGCCACTTTTTGGACACACAGGAAGCAGTGTTGGGAGATTTGATGTTTGGACAAGCAAATGGAAACCAAATTCAGAAATTCCATTTGGGTTGGAAAGTCGATAGGAAGAGATTTCCAAAAATATATCCTATGCTCAATTTGGACTTCGGGAAGGCCCTCAAAATCAGCCTCAAAGTGGAGCTATGCATAGAGATTCCAGGCGTGGCGCAGTGGGAAATTTGGCCTAATTTTCACTCAGCAGTTCAGATTTTCACCTAGTTTTGGCTAGTTTGACTTTTTATCTCCAAATGTGAAAATCCTGATGTAAATTGATATAATTTCATGACTTTGATGTAATTTTGGCACATTTTTACTCATCCAAGTAGATTCATTCACCAAAAAGTTAAATGTAACTGAATGAATCAGTTTCCTATCTTATAGAGGCAAGCTATTTCATTGCCTATTTTCCAGTTCTTATTTTAGATCTTGTTGAAATAGCTCCTAGAATGGTGAGATAGACCCCTAGATGCATGGGGATGAGTTAAGCTTGTCTATATCTTGTAATTCTTCAGTCATTTTTAGGGTTGGACACTTGGGATCGCTTAGAGCTTCATTGTGCATTTTGGCAAAGGAATATACCAAGGTTTGCAGCACTCCTTGGGATCCATGTGGCTCTATGTTTTGATGGTGTGTTTTTCTCTGTGATTGTAAGTTTACTGATGTTTCATGTGTATCATTTCCCTTCTCCTTTATTCTTAAGTTAAACAAGCAAGTATTAAAGGTGGAATTCATTAGATTTGTAGTGCTCTGCCTTGAGTTTTGTTTAATTTTTCATGTTTTCAACTGTCTGAAGAGGATTCCTGAAAGCCTCTTGCCCTCTTCAACTCCTCATCGGTCTTAGCTATCCATTTCATTCAATTTCTAAGCATCAAAACAATTTCATTCCTTGCCCCATTCAGCCTTCTACAAAACTGATCATTTCCCGGACCCAAAACTGCCTTTCCCTTTGATTCCAACAAAAACCCCCAAAATCAAAATCAAACTCTTTTACTTATACACCTAGCCTAAAATTAGCATTTATTTCAAGTCATCTCAAGCCTTATTGATTATCTTTGCTAAGATTGACCCGGAGAGAGCCCTCTCCTGATCTGGTAGGTCTAGCTACCAGATTAAGCGTGGTTTGATGTTACCCTGAACTCTGCCTTCCTTCAGCCTGAGGTAGGTTTAGGCTATAACATAGTGGCAACCATACTGGGGATAAAAAATGGTTTTCTTGTTAGTGTTACTTGTTTTATAAGCTACATATGGAGCCTGAAGTTATGCCAGGTAGCCTTCGAAACGCTCTTGATTTGCATTAGCGGAAGTAAATAAACGCTACATCAGTAAATCTCCGGTCTAGTTTGTAAACGTGACACTTGACTTGTAAATTGCCCCCAGTACATCAGATCGTTCTAGACCTTGGATGATGAGTTTACAATTTTATAGGCTAAACAAGTTGGTTTTGTCCCTTTGATTTTTGAAAATAATTCAACACACTAGCTTCCAGACAACATACCAAAGAAAATCCCGATCCCGATCCACCTCCTCTGTATGAAAATCCCAATATTATTTTGAGAACCCTTCGTTGAGAGAGCCCTGTGATTCCTTTGTTTAAATCTCATTCATGTCCCAGTGTTTTTGAGTACCTTGAAGATCTTTAGTTTGACAAACAATTTTAGTTGTCGTTGTTTGAGACGAAGTCTGAAAATGCTATTGGTTCTACTGTCATAAATCTAGAGTTTATCAAGTATATTGAAATTGAACAGGCTAATAGATCCATTGACAGTTACATTTTGAATATTCAAAACTCCATTGTGGCAAAAAATATTCCTGAGTTCATAGAGTCTACATCTGCAACTCTTGGGTCATCTGCAGTCACATCTGGTTCACAAATTCCTACCAAGCCTCCTTTCATTCCTACCATTCCCGTGCAACCATCTATTTCTGATCAGAAATCTACAGTAGTATCGCCTCCATCCACACCTCATACACCTCATACATCAACTGCTCCAACTCCTCTTGTATCTCCAAGACCGATTGTAAATCCACCCAGAGCAATGGCTTCCTGATTTGCACCTCTATTGTTGCCTCAAAACTTAGATGACATGCCCGCAGATTATCAAAGAAAAATTCCATTGTTTGATGGCACTCCTCAAAGTGTCACTGCTCAGCAACATGTGGATAGAATGGCAGATTTCTTTAACCTTCATGAAATTGATGCAAAAAGTGTGACAATGAGATTGTGTGTTCAAACTTATGGAGGAGAAGTCAGAAAGTGGTTCATAGCCTTGCCGCCTAGAAGTATTGCTACATTGGCTAATCTTCAGAGACAATTCTTGAATCGATGGGAAGTGCAGAAAGATCCTCTTTCAATCCTTTCAGAATATGACAATATCAAGCGAAATGTTGGTGAGTCTGTCCAAGATTATTGTATTAGATTCAATACTGTTTACAATGCAATTCCTGCTGATATAAAGCCACCTAGGGGGTCTGCTTTGATTAAGTTTCCAGATGGATTTGATCCTGACATGGCTTATCAATTGAGAGAAAGAAGTCCGGCTACATTAGAAGATATGCAGAAAATTGCAGTCAATGTTGAAGCTAATCTGAATGCCAGAAGAGATAGAATGAGAGATGAAAAGAAAGTAGTGATAAAGGAGGAGGTTTCCACATCAGATCAAATGCTTCAGAAGATGGAAAATATGTTTTAAAGATTAACACTTGATAAGCCTGAACCGCAGATCATAAATCCTAACTTTCGTGGCCAGCAGCAACCGCAATTCAGAATCAAGCAAAGAGAGCAGCGAGCACAAGAACCGCCAACACAACAGCAAGTGAAGACACCCTTACAGCAGAATTTTGTTGGTCTGGAATCAGATGATGAAGAGAATGTAATAGGAGAAGAGAATCATTTTTTTACACCTGATGATATGCCAACTTTTATCACTGAAGATGAAGAGTATGTAGAAAACTTAGTTGTACAAAAATACGAGGATTTCATCTTGGCAAATGAGACAGCTCTTGAAGAAGAGTTTGATGAGTATCAGAGGGGATACATGAATGCCTTGACAGCCCAATAGAAAAAATATTCACTCAGAAATAGAGATGTCCCTATTAATCCAATTCAAAAGAGAAAGTAAGTTTCGGCACCAAAGAAAGATTCACCCGTTGTGCAGAAGAAGGGAAAAGAGATAGCTGATCCCACTACTAGCAAATCCCCATCGGAAAATGAAATATCCAATCAGCCAATTGTATCAAAGGAGAAAACTGAAAAGAAGGATATTCAATCTAAAGAGGTAGAGAGATTTCAGTCTTTAACTTAGAAAATGATATTGCTAAGTTGAAAGTTTCCATTCCTTTGACTGAATTGATGAAGAACAACAACTATAAGGGTCAGGTGTCTAAAATTTTGAATTTAGATCCATTGTTTGATATGGCGAATGTGGAAGATTATCAACCTGAGTTGATTTTTGGTCCAACATTGGATGGTGAGTCTCTAGATAGTGATGTGCCTCCCTTTTATATCAACCTTAGATTGCATGATTTGTGTTACACAATGCTATGTTTGATTCCGGAGCCTCTCATAATCTCATGCCAAGGGCAATCATGGAAAAATTGGGATTGGATATCACTAGAAAGTATCATGATCTTTACTCTTTTGATTCCAGTAGAGTAAGATGCATTGGACTTATCAAAGATTTGGTGGTCAGCTTGGATCAAATTCCTACTAAAAATGTTTTGATGGATGTGGTTGTGGCGGATATTCCTCCTAGATTTGGCATGCTTCTTTCCAGATCTTGGGGAGCGAAACTAAAGGGAACATTGCAGCTTGATTTTTCCTATGCTACTACTCCTGTTTTTTGTCAGATGAGGAAATTATATTGGGAGAAAAAGATGAAGTATATGATCACCAGCAAGGAGAAACCAGTAAATCATCCAATCAACTATGTACATAAAGATTTAGAGTCATTTGTTTTGTATTCAGATAGTTTCAATGATGTAAATAGCCAATTAGTTGAAGTAGAAGACATTCCAGAAATCACCGAGAATTTCAGAGAGGTTTTAAAGAAAGAGAGACAAAAACTTGAAAGTTCCGCTAAGCAATCAACCTTCTGACAACAGCAAAAAGTTGATGGACAACAAGCAGAAATAACAGAGCAAACAGAATTTCAGCACTTGGAAGAGGATGAAGATGGTTTATGGACCATGGATTTTGATGGTGCAGTAGGAAGTGATGGTGCTGGAATTGGCATTTGGGTACGCAACCCTTTTTCCGCCCCAAACAAGGTACCGAGTAATGTAAGGGTCTGTTCTTATAAATTGGCTTTTGATTGTTCAAATAATGAGACTGAATACGAAGATTTAATTGCTGGTCTGAAAATTCTTAGAAAGTTGAATGCTAAGAGGATTGCAGTGTATGGCGACTCCGAGTTGGTTATCAAGAAAGTGAAAGGTGAATACCAAGCTAAGCATCCTCGAATGCGGGCTTACCGAAATGCAGTTCTTGATATCTTGAAATTATTTTCAAACTATACTTTGACTTGTGTCCCTCGTATTCAGAATGGTATTGCAGATGCACTTGCAAAGGCAACAAGTAATTTGAAAATTCCGATGAACTCAAGTAACAAATTTTAAATTCATGTGAAGCATAGTCCGACTGTCCCGGACAATCAAAGGTATTGGCAAGTGTTTCAAGATGATGATGAGATTGATGAATTTCTACAAAATGAAGGAAAATTCAAAGACACTTCTATTGATGTGGAGCATGATGATGGGGTTGATGTGCAAGTAAATCAGATGGAAGTATTGCAGCTGAAGGATAGTGTCATCCCTAAAGGTCTAATACCTTTAGAGGAGATTTTCGATCAAGATGGCATAGCTCGAAAACCAACCTTGCGGCCAACCGAAAAGGGAGTTGAAGATGTGAACATTGGATCAGCTGAAAATCCAAAGATGGTGAAATTGTCCAAAGCATTGGCACCAGAGGTAAAATCAAATTATATTAGTTTTTTGTCATCTTTTGCTGATGTATTTGCTTGGGACTATTCAGATTTGAAGACATACGATACAAACATAATTCAGCACACCATTCCTATCAAGCCAAACCAAAAGCCCTTCAGGCAGAATTTGAGAAGAATAAATCCAAAGTTGTTGCCCTCAATTGAGAAGGAAGTGAATCGATTGTACAAGGCTGGTATCATTGTTCCTATAAGGTTTTCAGATAGGATTTCTAATTTGGTGCCCGTCCGCAAGAAAACATGTGAGATTCATTTATGCATTGATTTTAGGAATCTGAATAAGGTTTCTTTGAAAGATAATTATCCATTTCCCAAAATGGATCACATAATTCAGCAAGTAGTTGGAGCATCTCATATGTCACTACTTGATGGTTATTCTAGTTATAACCAAATTCTAGTCCATGAGGATGATAGAGACAAAATAGCGTTCACCACTTCGTGGGGAACCTTACATTATGCTAAAATGCCTTTTGGTTTGAAGAATGCTGGAGGGACCTTTCAGTGCGCAATGGATATGGAATTTGCAAATGAGAAATATGTTTTTCTAGTTGTGTATATTGATGATTTGACAGTTTTTTCAAATTCATATGAAGAGCACCTTTACCATTTGAAGATTGTTTTTCAGCGGTGTAGAAAGTATGGTGTGTCGCTCAATCCGAAGAAGAGCTTGTTTTCCATGGATGAGGGCAAGCTTCTTGGTCACATAATATCAAAATATGGGATCCACATTGACCCAGCTCGAGTAGAAGCTATTCAGCAAATTGATCTTCCCCGAAACAAAAAGGAGATCCAATCATTTAATGGTAAGATGAATTTTTTATGTCGCTTTGTGCCTAATCTTGCAGAACATCTAAGGGAGATTACAAATATGCTTAATAAAGATAGCGTAGTGAAGTGGACTGAGGAGGCTGTAAATTCTTTCAATTTAGTGAAGTTGGCTCTTTCTTCAACTCCGGTTTTGATCAACCCGGACTATACTCAGGATTTTATTTTATTTTCATTTTCTTCGGAGCATACTATGGCAGTAGTATTGATGCAGAAAAGAGATTAGCATGAAAAACCAATTTCTTTTCTCAGCCGAACCATAAGAGATGCAGCCTTAAAGTATAACATCATTGAAAAGCAAGCTCTTCCTCTAGTGAAAGCGTTGAAAGATTTTCGAGTATATATTCTGGATTCTCATATTCTTTCTTATGTTCCTAATGTTGTTGTTAAGGATGTTTTAGTGCAAAAAGATCCGGAGGGGAGACGAGGCAAATGGATTGCTACCTTGTTGGAGTATGATGTGGAAATAAAGCCTACAAAGCTCATCAAAGGACAAGGTCTAGGTAAACTAATGGCTGAGTCAAATTTACATTCCTTGGACATCAATCTCATTGCTGCTATGTCCGAGGAAAACGAAGAAAGTTCGCTAATTCAGGTATCAGAAATTTTTGTTCATTCTCCTTGGTATTCAGATATTGTATATGTGCTCCAAAATTTGTCACCACCGCCAGGCATGGCTAAAAACAAAAGTAGAACTCTGAAATTGAAGGCTGCTAAGTTTTTTATTTTGAACAATGCACTCTATTGGAAAGATCCTGGTGGTTTTTTACTAGACTGTTTGGTGGAAGAAGAAGCAAAGCAGGTTATGGAATATTTTCACAAGGGAGATTGTGGAGGCCACCTTTTCTGGTAAACAACGGCAAAAAAAATTTTGAGAGCCGGATATTATTGGCTGACACTCTTTGTTGATGTGTATAAGACTGTCAAAAGCTGTCATGAATGTCAGATTTTTGAAGGAAGGAAGAAATTGCAGCCTTTGCCACTTAAGCCCATTGAGGTAAGTGCTCCTTTTCAGCAATGGGGTTTGGATTTCATTGGCGAGATCCATCCCGCTTCTTCAACTCAGCACAAGTGGATCCTCACAGCGACAGATTATTTCATGAAATGGATTGAAGCAATTCCCACCAAGCAAGCTACAGATTTGGCAATAATTTCATTCCTTGAGAATAACATTTTGTCTCGTTTTGGTTGCTCGAATAAGTTAATTACTGATAACGCAACAACTTTCAAATAAAAAAGAATGGTTGAATTTTGTGACAAGTATCACATCACTTTGGGACACTCAACCGCTTATCATCCACAAGGCAACGGATTGGCGGAGTCTTCCAAAAAATATTTGGTCAACATTATTAAAAAGTTGCTGGAAATAAACAAGAAAAGTTGGCATAAGAAGTTAGTCAATGCATTTTGGGCAGACCGAGTGAGCCAGAAGAAATCCATTGGTATGTCCCCCCTTTGAGTTAGTATATGGAGTTGACACGATATTTCCTAACTCTCTCGCAGTTCCATTGGTCAAACTTCTGCAGGAAGCTGGCAGTGAAGATGATCATATGCAAAGGAGAATAAATCAAATGATCCATTTGCACCAAACCAGAGAAGAAGTTTTCCAAAACACGTTCAAGCTGCAAGAGAGAATTAAGAAAATATATGACAGAAAAGCAAAAGCAGACAAATTTCAATTGGAAGAAGTGGTGCTGAAATGGGATGCAAGAATCGAGGAAAAGGGTAAGCATGGTAAGTTCGAAAATCTCTGGAAAGGACCCTTTAAAATTGCTGCATATCGGGGTCAGAATGCTTTTCTTCTGAAAGAGATGAACATGGAAGATTGTCCAGGAGGGCCGTTCAATGGTCGGATGCTTAAGCGGTATCATTTCTGAAATGTTTTCTACTGTTTTACATTCTCACTGTACATACCAGTTTATTTTAGTTTCATTGCAAGTGTGTGCTATGATCTTTTCTTCAGTTTGGGGCCCAAGGTGAAGGCTATAACTCTGAAGATTGATTTCAGCTTTGGTCTGAGTTTCTCGAGTCAGATTTTTCATTCATTTTGGTTTCAAAATTGAGTCAGTTTGAGTCAAATTTTCAGTAAATAAAATGAGTCAAGAGTCTTGTGTTGATTTGTTGAATTTATTGACTCCATAGCCCAATGGATGAAGGCATTTCCTACTCTCCCAGAAATATGTAGTTCTTGGCACCTCCAAGGAGCTACCATCCCCATTGGAGCCAATGTTAGAGTCGGTATCTTCATCCCTCCGTCAAAGATCAAATTCCTCTTGTTGCATTTCGTTTTAGGTGTCTCACTCAGTTCAGTCAGTTGCATTCCATTAGGAGCATGGATCATCTGACGGAAGGGTCTTATCACTCATGTTCCTCGTGTCTTGTACCTGCTGGCTTAGTTCTGTTCATCAAAATCATTTACAGTCATTTGTGGTCTCCTGGTTGGCAAACAATCATTTTAGGGTTTTTTTTAGTCTCATTAGGTCTAGGGTTTTAGCAATCTGGTCTCTAAATTTCTAATAATGGCCAGCAGGCACATGCGGAAGTTTCCAATAAGGTATCAGTACAAAACTTTCATCATCATAATGCTTGATAATGATTTTTCTTCAAAACTCTGTTTTGAAGAAAAATTTTCTATTTTATCCTTATGTAATAAATGGAATGTAATTTTCAAATTCTTCAGTTGTAATAATGCTCCATTCGCAGTACTGGTCGCCTTTTCCAAAACTCCATGCCATCCATCCCTGTAAAATAGACAAGAAGCTCATTATTCAGTCAAAAGAACAAAAGCAAGCAAAACAGAGTTCTTTTGAAAAAGTGCCAAAGTTTTCAAACATTATAAAGTAGGTTTTTTCAAATCAAAAATCAAAATTCTTTGGTACAAAAATTATTTTTGTGTTTCAACAATTCATTTGCATGCCAAAGATAGCATTGAGCCAAGGAAATCATGGAGAAGTGAAGAAGCAAGCATTGGGAGGTCGGACTGTGTGCAAATTATTGGGCGTGGTGCACTGGGTAGTGGTCGCAGCACATAAGCTGAGCGTGGTGCATAGGTCCACTCCATTGTGTGTTAAATTGTTTCGGCGCGGTGCATCAGGAGGGCGCGACGCACTGGGCAGTGATCGCGGCGCATTGAGCCGAAACACAAATTTTTTCCATTGCTTCCAAAAACTCCAAATCGACTCGGTCTATTTTGCCCAAGTAAGTTCATGTGAACTTGTAATTACCATTTACAAATGTTTGATGTTGATTTTGAGAGTTTGAATGCCAAAACCCAAACCCTATCATCTTCTTGATAATTGTTCCCTTAGGGTTTTGAAGTTGGTATTTTAAAAATAATTTTGTGCCAAATAATACATTCCCCACTTTTTTTTTCCTCCCCCTCACTGTTATCTCATCACTACAGTCCATTCCCTTATCTACCTACATCCCTAAAGCCACTCATATCCATATCCTTCCCATTATCTCTATCCCATTTGGAAAATTTCCCCCAAATACCAAGTTTATCCCAAAAAAAAAAATCAAGTGGTTGTCCCTTGTCCCTAAATTTGTCAAATCACAAGTTTTCAAAAGGAAAATTCCACTTGACAAAACTTCATTGTTCCTACTCCCTTATTTCTCTACAGTCCCTCCCATTTGACATATATTTGGCAATTAAATCAAAACACCCAAATTATCATTTTCATCTCATATAAGCCAACATACACCTTGCGTAGACCTTGGACATCATGGAGACAGACACTGATACATCATATGACCAAGACAGTGATTCCACCACTGAGTTAAATGCACCTAGAAGGCCTCATAAAGGTGGCAGACATGTGAGAGAGGAGCCCACCTCATTGACTGAATTGCAGGCTTGCCCACTTGCCATGGCATGTTTCCAACAATAGTCATGCTGTCAGTTTTGTGAAATGATTGCTAGGATCCGTTATCATCAGGAGTTGGCTCTTTTTTTTTTATTGCATTTACATGATGGTCAGTTCACCCTTGCTAGTGTAACTTTCACTTTGACCCCGGAAACTATCTCTCAAGAAACCAGAATACCGAATGTGGATGAACAGTGGAACAAAAGACAGCAGGTGGACAGAGTGCATTATGAGCCATATATCAGGCCTAGCTTTGTGAGACAACTCAGCAGAGTGTTCCCATTTCGGTTCCTAAAGGAGTCCTATGCGCCTCTGATGAAACTCATTATCAGATACTTCAGTTGTGAGGGCTGGTTTTCACGCCTCTATGCCTATCATATCAGGTTATTGATGCATTTCACCAGAGTGAGGATGATGAACATCCCTTATTTCATGTGTCGAAACATCGAGAGAATGACCACTCTCATGTAGAGGAAAAATCTCGAGCAACAGTACAACAATATTTATCACTATTCACTCATCAAGATCGTGGTTGTACATCAGCTTGGCTTGCAGGGTATTCCATGGGAAGATTTCATTTCCCAAGATTTCTTCACAGCTCCTTAGGTTCCTCCGGAGGTTGTTCATGATGCAGGTGAACCTTCACATCAGTATGGAGGTCAGGAGGCAGAGACTACTAGTGTGTCGACATATGTCACTTATCATAGAGGCACTAGAGGATTATTTGCAGCAGCCCGGTGAGTACTATCTCCACCTAGGGTGGAAGGGGTCTCGTTTTCGTCATCAGCAGCATAGGTACAAGTATAGGACAGAGGTAAGAGGCCTATGTAGGATGAGGTCCCTTCAGGAGGCCAAGACACAGGTTTCATACTAATTGATGAGGATTTGAGCTCTCCAAGCTCAAAGTTGAGAGAGACCATTCAGGAGCAGAAGGCGGAGATAGACACATTGACCGTCAAGTTGAAAAGAGCCCAATGGATCATAAACTACCTAGAGCAGTGAAACAAACAGTTGGAAGATTAGCAAACAATCATGGAGTTGCAAAACATCCGTGAGAACCGGCAAGCTACCCAAAGAAGCCAAATCGAGATGACATCCATTGAGCGGAAGATTGAGGCTGATAGAGAGACTTGGCTTGAGAGGGTCAATATTCATCTTGAGAAGCTGTTGGAGAAGGCCAACAAGGAAAATAACATGCTCAAGCACATGAAGAACCATTATTGGGCTTGAAATCATGTTTGCAAGGCGCAAATCAAGATCGTGAAGGCAAAACTAAAGAGGGCACTAAAGCGTCGCAAAAGGCATGATAGGCTCCAAATTTTGGCCGAAGCTTCTTTGGCTCAGCATAGTGCTTGATGGTGGACATTCAACCCAAATTTCAAGAAATTTGGGAAAATTTTTGTCAATTTTGATTTTTTTTGGCCTTAACACAGATTTTCCTGCCCGACGCGTAGCGCCACTTGACGCACGCTTATAATTGGCAGCTCCTCTTGAGAAAATTTTTGCATTTCTAGATTTTTCATAAAAAATTATGCATGCCTACTCATTACCTAAGGATTTTAACAAGTTTTGGGTTTCCTGAAGGGTCAAAAACACCCTAAAAATGGCCTTTCTGCCACTTTTTGGACACACAGGAAGCAGTGTTGGGAGATTTGATCTTTGGACAGGCAAATGGAAACCAAATTCAGAAATTCCATTTGGGTTGGAAAGTAGATAGGCAGAGCTTTCCAACGATATATCCTGTGCTCAATTTGGACTTCGGGAAGGCCCTCAAAATCAGCCTCAAAGTGGAGCTATGCATAGAGATTTCAGGCAAGGCGCACTGAGAAATTTGGCCTAATTTTCACTCAGCAATTCAGATTTTCGCCTAGTTTTGGCTAGTTTGACTTTTTATCTCCAAATGTGAAAATCCTAATGTAACTTGATATAATTTCATGACTTTGATGTAATTTTGGCACATTTTTACTCATCCAAGTAGATTCATTCACCAAAAAGTGAAATGTAACTGAATGAATCAGTTTCCTATCTTATAGAGGCAACTTGTTTCATTGCCTATTTTCCAGTTCTTAGTTTAGATCTTGTTGAAACAGCTCCTAGAATGGCGAGCTCGACCCCTAGAGGCATGGGGATGAGTTAGGCTTGTCTATATCTTGTAATTCTTCAGTCATTTTCAGGGTTGGACACTTGGGATTGCTTAGAGCTTCATTGTACATTTCATCTCTGCATTTTGGCAAAGGAATAGACCAAGGTTTGCAGCACTCCTTGGGATCCATGTGGCTCTATGTTTTGATGGTGTGTTTTTCTCTGTGATTGTAAGTTTACTGATGTTTCATATGTATCATTTCCCTTCTCCTTTCTTCTTAAGTTAAACAAACAAGTATTAAAGGTGGAATTAATTAGATTTGTAGTGCTCTGCCTTGCGTTTTGTTTAATTTTTCATGTTTTCAACTGTCTGAAGAGGATTCCTGAAAGCCTCTTGCCCTCTTCAACTCCTCACCGGCCTGAGCTATCCATTTCATTCAATTTCGAAGCATCAAAACAATTGCCTTCATTTCCCCATTCAGCCTTCTGCAAAACTGATCATTTCCCAAACCCAAAATTGTCTTTCCCTTTGATTCCAACAAAAACCCCCAAAATCAAAATCAAACTCTTTTACTTATATAGCTAGCATAAAATCAACCTTTATTTCAAGTCATCTCAAGCCTTATTGATTATCTTTGTTGAGATTGACCTGGAGAGAGCCCTCTCCTGATCTGGTAGGGCTAGCTACCAGATTAAGCGTGGTTTGATGTTACCCTGAACTGTGCCTTCCTTCAGCCTGAGGTAGATTTATGCTATAACGAGTTGAATTATCAATATCTGTTGGAAAACAGAGGCCAATCATCATTTCATATATTAGGAAAGGAAATTCACTGCAGTTTCACATAAGTACCACACCTTGGACTGTTTGAAATGGAAGATAACCAGGACATTTTCTATTTATATATGTAGAAATTTCTTCCGACAACTACCATCTAAGCCCTAATCATCCTCAAAGTAGTTAATTCTTCGTTCAACACAATGGTGACCAAATTGGAAATTATCCATTTCTTCAATTGACCATATAGAAGTGGAGCCATCATTGATAAGACATGAACTGATTCTTGCATATTGCTAATGACATACACCCTATGTCACTGATTGGAACAAATGAAAAACCCCATTCATTTTTTATTACATCAAACCAGTATATTTTATACCCATATCGAGGATAATGTTCATACTATGTGTCCTGATAGAGCCAAAACAATTTACTTTTATAAAAACACTCCATTCTGAGTGGGTGAAGTGCCACCAAGTGGAAGATTAGCCCTTCGTCAAACCCTATCAAGACTACTGTAAACATCAAAATTTAGATTGCATTCTATCATAGATATGTTTTAGAACAACCCAGTGATATTTGAGAAAAAGAATTCTAATGTACAACTCTCAATATTGTTACCAGAAACTCAAATTTAGACAAATAGTATATAAGATTTTTGGATGATTATCACTTCAAAGAATATATTGCCAATATAAGTGATTGGCAGTATATTCTTTGATGTGATAATCACCTAAAAATGTTATATACATTTTATGGATCACATAAGCCAAAATCCTTATACAAATAGTGCTTTTTAATTTTATATTATATTAATAAAAAATATAAAAAATTAATAAAAATAATTTAAATTTTTTTATTTTTTTAATTAGAATATATTATGATTCGTTAATATGCTTTTTACTAATTTTGTTATTATTTAAAAAATATATATCACAATACTATTTTAATATAAAACATAAATAACTCACCATACTACTTTTATCTTTATATTATTTTTAAAATATTTTTGAAGTTACCAATTTATAGATTTTTTAATAATTATTATGATTTGGGATTTATTTTTAAAATATACATATAAAATGGTGCAGGGTTCTACTTAGCTTATTACCTTTTAAAAACCAAGTTTTAGTAAATTTTAATCGTGATGAAAAAGGAAAAGCCAAATTTCCCCTCTCAATATTTATTAAAGTATAATTTATCAAACATAAGGTCGGCTATAAGGAGGATTGTTAATGATAGTCAACGCCGTAATATTTGAACTATATGTAGAGTCCGAGTTTCTTGCTCCTCTTAAAAAATAATAATTCAGTCTTTCGAACGAACAGATACAACATGGGTGACATCTCGAATATGAATGTTAACTTTAACTTATATATTTTTAAAACTTCTAACCCATTATTAATTATTAATTAATATTATTATACCCAGGAACAGAGACATGCCAGCCAGAAATAGTATAGCAAGAGACATTGAACCATATTTAAAAAAAAAAATGGCCAACTTTTTTTTTTTTTTTAACCAAAGACACATAAACCACGTTTCCTTATAAAATAAAATGAAAATCTATATTTCCCCTATCTATGTTTATGAAAATATAATTTATCAAATATAAGGACGACTATAAGGACTCTTGATGATAGTCAACGCCGCTGTATTTAAGTGCATGTCCACTCATGGTTTCTTGCTCCTCTGAAAATAATAATTCAGTGTTTAATTGAGTGTTTCGAGCGAACAAATAGATACAACGTCGGCCAATAAAACTGTTTTCTTTTTAAACATTTCATTATTAACACAACCATATTTAATTAATTAAAATTAATTAAATGTAGTTGATATACGGGAAGGTTTCATTTGTCTTTACTGTACAAACCAAGTATAAATATACAATAATAAAAAATATTAAAAAACATATTACAATAAAAATATAATATAGTTATTATTATTAATAATAACTAATTAAAAATAAGTGTAATAATTAAAATAATAAAAAATAATAATAATTAGTATTTAATTATTAATTATAAATAATAATAAATTATGTTTATTTGATCTTCTATAAATTAGAGAACTAAAGAATATCTTGTTTTAAGGCATTGTAGAACTTGGTCATTAACTCTAGGTAAATATGATGCTAATCACCATATTTGTTTGGAAGAGTCTACAGTCATTGCTAGGCTTGAGCATTTCCATCACCACAAGTTTAGGGAGACTATTCAAAAAGAAAAATAGTCTCATAGCTAGAGCATTTCCATCACCACAAGTTTAGGAAGGCTATTAAAAAAGAAAAAAATGTCTCATACCTTGAGCATTTCCATCACCGCAAGTTTAGGGAGGCTATTCGAATAGAAAAAATGTCTTATAAGTTGAATAGGGAATAAGGTCATAGTAAGCTTGGTAGTTCCTTTTATTTTTCATTATTTTCTATTTTTTTTTTTTACTCCATTCTCATCAACATGTCCAAATACATCACCCCGATCAGGGAAGGGAGTTGAACCTGTGATGAGTGCCCTGTGATGAGTGCTATAACAGCCCCCCTCATCATCGTTTAACCAAGAGTTGAACCTTTGATGAGTGCTATAACAGCCCCCCTCATCACCCTTTAACCAAGAGTTGAACCTGTGATGAGTGCTATAATAACCCCCCTCATCACCATTTAACCAAGACTCGACACACAATTTTGGTCCCTCTTCACCTTGGTTTCCTTTATTTAATTTCTTTTTATTTATCTCTATTTTTCTTAGGTTTAGTTTTTCTTTGTTTTGTTTATTGGTTTATTAATTTGTTATTTCCACTTTCTTATTTATCTATAATATTGCTAATTTTATTGTTTGTTTTTAATTTTATTTATGGGAATTAATTGTAGTAATAATTTTTTTATCTATTTGAAAAGGTAAAAAGTTGTAATCATTAGTCAATTATTAATATTTTATTAATTCTTAACATTTTATTAACATTCAATTTTATTAATTTATTATTTTTCTATTACATTTTTGTTCCTGATTGTTGCAGTTACTTGTTCAGATTAGCTCAATCATCATTTCTTATGAATAACTTTAAATAACTCTTAAATAATTAAATAATTAAATAATACTAACAATATTATCGTCAACATTATTATTGTACCTTCCCCCAGCAGGGATTAAGCATTGCGTTTTTTGTGATGTTGACATTAGTTTCTCTATTTGCAAAAAAAAATTATAATTTTTTATAGTTAAACATTAAAATTTTTTATTGTTTATTTATTTATTTAAATTATTTAAATTTGTTTTTCTGATTTCTTATTGGTCCATATTTTCAACATGTTATTGGAAAAGGCTTTGTAAAATGTGCTAAAAGTACAATGCATAATTAACAAACATTTAATAACCCAAATATGCTGATAATGCATTGGATCTCTATTAATGAACCAATTGCCTAAAAATTTAAAAAAAAATTCATAATATTAACATTATAGTTGAAATTAATTAATTTATTTTAATATTTGAATTTGAATTTTTAATTTCCTAATTGGTTTAGACTCCTCGACTTTATTTTTCAATCATTGTTTCTGCCAACATCTTTCATTTACGGTGCTATTCCATAACACTATACGTTGCTTCGTAATAAAAAATAAAGAAAAAACATTCTAAGTCGTTGGGATTATTTTAGTGTTGTCAGGGTTATTTCAGGTTCATTAAAGTTACTTTCGTGTATTTACTGTTTAAAAACTCCTCAAATTTAATAGCTGGACCGCAAAGAATATTAATTTAATTTTTATATAGTATAGATTTTAAAAAGCTATATTTATATGTCATATTTATTTTTAGTATTTAGTTTTGTCTATATATAATGTAGTTAATGTAAAGTGTCATTGTAGTTTTGAAATATTTTTTTAATTGTACTTACTATCAATTTAATATTAAAGTATCTTGGTATAAATAAAAGTATATTTTTTATTAATAGAGTACAAATTATTTAAATAGTTAATTTTTGGTAGAGAATGTTTTAAATTTCTCCAATATAAATATGTTGAGAGTTAAATTTAAATTATTTTTAATATATTTGATAATTTAAATTATTTTTAATATATTAGATAGGTGTTATTTTTTTAATGTTTTTTTTGGGTAAGATAAAATTACATTTATATAATTTATTAAGATATTTAAAATTTCATTATTTAGATTATACTATTATGTTTATTTATTATTTTATACTATTAAATATTGAACTCCAATTGCAAAATACTCTTAATTTTAAAATAATTTTTTAGAACATGACTGAGTTGAAATAAATAAATAAGTTAAATATTAATTACATTTAACCAATACTAATTACATAATAACAATACAAAATTAAATTAAACTAATTACATAATAACAATACAAAATTAAATTAAATTAAACTAAGTAGCAAGAACTAAAAATAAAATAAAATATTTATTTAAAAATAAAAATAAATTTTTATACTATAGAAGATATATAAATTTTATGAAAATTAAATTTATAAGAACTTCATCATACCTAAATATTATAAAAAAAATTATTGATAATAATAATTTAAGTGGAAATTTATTTTAAAAAATATTTTATTATATTTATTTATCATAATTTACTAAATTTACAATAATAAAAAATATATAAATTAAGAGTATTTTGCAATTACAGTTCAATATTTAATAGTATAAAATAATAAATAAACAAACTATTAGCAAAAATAATTTAAAGAGAAGTGGCAGATTGAACAATATATATATATATATATATATATATATATATTAAGTATTAAATTATAATTAACGTAAATAAAACTTATGTTTTTAACTATAATATATTTATAATTAGTTAATCTATGATTGAGCATTTTAAACGTGATAGATTCCAATCTTAAAGTGTTATCCATATGTTCTTACTAAGTGAATTAAGAAGGCACTGAAAACAATTACTCATAAATATACTCAAACTCAAATTGTAACATTTCTATAGCTACCTTGTAGCCTTGTTTAAAAATAATAATGTGTAATTTTTCTAGTAATTTTCCTTTTCTTCTTTTTTTTTCGATTTGAATTGTTTGTTTAATTATATTAAAATTTTGATTGGTCGATTTGTTCCGTTTTAGTTGCTTAGTTTAATTATTATTTATATTTATTATATAATTTTTACTATTTATTTTTATTTAAATTAGTTTGTATTTTAAATTTTTATTTATTTTCATTTTTATTTCTAATTTTATAATTATAATTAATATTATTTTATTTGACGGTTATAATGGGTTAGAAATTGGAATTATTAATATTACAATTTTATTTGGCTATTTGATTATTATTAGTATTAATTTTTATTTGGTTGACTTTTTCTTCATTAGTTGTTTTGTTTGGTATTTATATATATATTTTTATGATTTAATATATAATTTTATTACTGGTGATGATGATGACAATGGTTAACGTCCACTGAGACCAATATTTGTTCTATCGGACCTAAAGAAAAGAGTTATTTAGTTTGATTTAAGATTTTATTCCTATGCTCAAAAAGCTTGGAGAGAAGCCGCTCCCGAGCTCACTATAATTTTGACATCTTAAAAGGCTAAGAAGGTCAGTATTGCAACAAAGATTATAAAATTGAGCTCTAATGTGGTTATACGCAGGGCACTCCAAGAGGAAGTGATTTTCATCCTCAATGTTCATATTCTCACAGAGATGGCAGATCCTTTCCATCCATGGTGTTTTTAATAGGAACTTTCCAAAGGATTGTTTCACTATGGAGCTCATTAGAGTTTGTTCTAATATTGACTATATTAATTTTCTTCTTTGAGCTAGTTAAAATAGAGAGATACTTTTGATCTTCTAGGGTGGGGTTGATGACCTCCTTATAATATCTTAATTTTATTTTAGCTGCTAGATCTCTCACACCACATTTTTTCTTTGAACTTAGAAGTAAATTTTTTTTAAATGTTATTAATCTTTTGCAATGCAACATTCTCGTCGATCTCCCAATGGTATAACGAGGCCCCAGTGTCTTTATACCAACCTCGTTTAAGCCTTAGGTGGTTTTGGCTGGAATTTAAAGCTAGCTTAGAAAGTCTATGGTCTCCTATGCTATTGAGCTTGTGCTTGTACAATAGAAGCCTAGTCATAGCTAGGCTCTTGATAGGGGAAAGACCCACTTCTATAAGGAGAATAGGATAGGGTGTATTGCTTTTAATTTTAAGGTTGTATGCTATAAAATGCTTCTGGATTTGCTCAATCTTTCTGCAGGATTCTCTAAAGATGCTACAACCCCAAACCTCACATCCATATAAGATAACAGGAATGAATAAAGTTTCAAAGAGGAACTTCTTTCTATCCCACATTATGAGGTTTGTCGTTTTACAATTATTTTCAAGACCAAAATAAGATTTCCACCCCCCATTAATCCTTTTCTGAATGTTATAGTTAGAGTTGAGCTTCTGATGAATATCAATTCCTAGGTACTTGTAAGAAGACACTTCCTCCAAGTTACTATTGTCATACATAAAATTAGCGTAAGTGTCCTTCTTGGATTTGATAATCATAAATTTTGTTTTTTTCGGTTTTAACAGACGTACCCATGGTAGAGCAGAAATCCTTAATAAGTCTAAGTTTCTTATCAAGATCAACTGGGCACCTTGCGAGAAGAACAATATCATCAGCATAGAGAAGAAGGATGATGACTATCCCAGCTAAGATCATGCCATCACATCCTGCTTCCTCTAAACAACCTTCTAGCTTGTCGATGTAAATGCCAAATAGGGTAGGGGACAGGGGGAAACCTTGTTTAACTCCAATATTACACTTAATATCTTTCGACCACCCCTCGTTTCTCTTTAACTTGGAAATTACATTCTTGTATAACCTTATAGAGGTTGTTCTTAGCTTGAAAGGAACATTTATCTCTTCTAATATATTCCATACGTTGTTTCTAGGAACCGTATCGAAAGTCTTTCTAAAGTCCACAAAGCAATAAAAGAGATTGGATTTATCATTGTGGCATTCCTCCACAAGTGATTCCATACAACGTAGGTATGTTGTTCAAGCGTTCTTTAAAACCTGCTGGCTTTAGCTATTGTATCTTCATCACTTTCAAGCCAAATGCTCAACTTCTTTTCTAAAATAATACCATATAACTTGGCTAAGAGAGGGCTGATCATAACACGACAATTGAGGTTATTTTACTCATCTTAAAAATAGGATAATGAGGCTCTGAATTGTACAGTTTAGTGAAAGCTTTTACCTTCTTTGTTGAAAAGCTTGTGGATGTGCTTTATAATTTGCAAGACGCACCGTAATCTTCAACGCTTTATTTTCCTCGAGCATAAGGAATCTAAAAATCATCATGTCTTTAATGAGGAAATTCTTTCATTGTGAGTGTTTTCAAAGTTATTCAGCATTTGAGTTCATGTGCTTTAAGATAGAACCCAGTCGTAGCATTCTTATTATTATCTTTAGTTTCTTCTAGTTGCTATCAATCTTCTCCATTAATACTTAGAAGCCACCTTAGAGAGGTAAAGAGATTATTCAGATGTGTGCTTAATATATTTTTTCTTGGTTAGGCTGGTGGTTTTTTATCTTTAATATCTTCGAGAAGGGAATCAATGCCTTCCGGCCTTCTCGTGATTTTTACAATATTTGTCATACCATAGGTTGGTTTTGTTATTTCTTTTATTACTTGAGACTTCAATTGAGAACTTGTTAATAGAATATGAGAGGGTTGTAGTAAAATTATGATAGCTCGGTCATCTATGTTGCCTATACTAGATAAAGGAAACAAATTAATTTTTAATTCATTTAGAAAGAGAACGTTTTTATTTCTATCAAAGATTAATTTCTTTTGACTATAAGGATTATCTTCAATGGGATCTCTATGCATGACAAAATTGAGAGTTATGAGTAAAGGCCTATGATCAGAGTAAGGCTCGTGGTCATCTAAGATGTCAAAATTTATTATTTCGTTGTATAAAGGGAGATCGTAAATAATATAGTCTACCACGTTGCTACCAAACCCATGGATGTAGGTCATATGGATAGAATTGGGCCACTTCTTTAGATCGTTGCAAATTATGAGATCCTGAGCACTATAGATCTTGACTATCTCTGACCCAAAAAAATTATCCCCGAGGTCTTCAGAGCTCTTTTTGTACTGGCTAGCCAGAGTATGGTCTTCGTCTAACCAAAGAGGATTGGGGTTGGAATGATTGCTTAGAAGAATATCTTGTTTTCTTGAAGTTCGAGCATTAAATTCACCCATTAAAAGGATATTACCTTTATTCCTTAGGCTAGAAATATCATTCTCTAAACCATTGTAAGGACTATTTTTATCTATATTCTTTTTCTTATAGAAGTTAGAATTAATGGGTGGGGAATAACAGATTGTTATGTAGGTCTTTTTATCATTAATTTCAGTAATCTCAATCCAACTATATTGGTTGTAAGGGTCGTTTTTATAAATTCTAGCATGGGGGGAGATGTTCTTCTTAATGTAGCAATCTATGCCCCTAATGCCTCTATGGGAGGATCACTTGTTCTAGGTAGACCATAGTGCAAAGCCATCTATGTTAGGGACCTTAGAATATTCGTGCTCCTAAGTTTCAACAAGCAATATAATATCAACATCATTTGAGATCCAACTTAGCTTGGGGCCTTTATTCCATGGAAAGCCTCAACAGTTCCAAGAAAGAATTCGGAGCATGTTGAATTGATATTTATTACTATCTTTTTGGTTTCTATCTCGAATAACGGCTTTTCTATTTCTGATTATTGCCCATTTTCCCTCCTTCCTAGCTTCTTTTAACTTTTGAACCTCCTTTCTTAATTCTACTTGATCTTCTGGAATGAGATCTTCATTTATAAATATTCGTGTTCCTTTTAGACTTGAGGTTTTACTAAGTATGCCATACTTATGGTCAATAGAGCTCACCTTTATTCGGATCAGACTTCCTTTATTCTGAGTTAATTTCCCTAACCTTGTTGCTTCTGTGAGACGCGTGGTTTCAATTTGTAATCTATTATGTAATTCTATCTGGGATATGGCTAAAGTATACTTGTCTACTGCCTCTTTCAAAGAGAAGATTATAAGGTTCAAGGCCTTTTTTTTACGCTCATGGTCTAATTCGATCAATTTTTTCATTTCATCTTTAATTGGTTTGATATCTAATTTACCTACCTCACTATTTAGGGTGAGACTGTTTTTAACTTTTTCTTCTAGTTCTTTAATAATGTCCTTCATTTTAAGACTATATTATCAACATATCCTTTCTGGGATGTTTGGTTCGTATCTTGGTTTTGTTTTTCTATGACTTGCAACATAGTCTCCATCGCCTCCATTTTATTCTCCAATAGTTCTATTTTATTTTGTATTTGTTTTTGGATCTTGTCTTCAAGAGATGTGAATTTGTTTTCCAGCATGTCTCCTAACTGGGTTTGTAGCTTTACTTCTATTTCTTCTCTACGTTTCTCTAAATACTCTATTACTCATAAAGGTCTACCTTTGGTAATATTTGGTACTTGTTGTGAATTATTCATACCTGAGAATATATGAGAAGATATGTATTAGAAAAATATAAGGAATGTGTGCACCTGAATATCAGCAAACCGAAAAAGAGACCTCAAGAGCCCAGTTCCAAAAATTTATTGAGAAAAAAATCACCGTAGACCCAAGTATTAATCGAGAAAATTCACCGCAGAATTTCACCACAAACCTAGGTATTAATCAAGAAAATTCACCGCAGACCCAAGTATTAATCGAGAGAATTTTCACCGCAGACCCAAGTATTAATTGATTTAATTTTATTGATTTTGTTTTTATTTTTACTTTTGATTTATCTTCATTTAGTTTTCTATGTTATTTCTAATTTTAAAATTGTAATTAATATTACTTGACTTGATAATTAAAATGGGTAAAATTTGTAACCATTAATATTAGTTTCTTAACGTCTATTTTATTATTTTTATTATTTTCTTATTATTTTTGGGGTTTTACCGTTTCCATCTCTGCATTATATATTTGTAATTTATTAGCACAGTCATAATTCGCGTGATGATGAACTACACTTGGTAGTTCGAAACACGTCGACTCTATGTTTATGATGTTATTTATCGAGAGAATTTATTTGAATAATATTCTTACTAAATTTTTTTTTTTGTAAGTTGAGTAGGACCTTTCATTCTTTCATTCATAAAAAACAGGTTACAGCTAGAACAGACATTTTGTGGCCTCAACCTGCCCAGCTGGGAAACCAGTTTTGTTGGCCATCAGAAATCATTATAAGCTATCCAAAATCTGAAGCTCTTAAGTCTATAAAACTTAGACTTATAGGCTTGAATGTCTGAAACCCAGTTAACTCTTAACCTATTAACATTATTTCTACTTAACGACATATACAACTTTAAAAATTAACAACAACAACAAAGGAAAGCATCTAAAACTAGTCCTTTGAGGACTCCACTGGAGCCAGATCCTTTGCACTAGATCCTGGAGTCTCTGACTGAGGTGGGCACCTAATGTGTTGTTCAATAAGACCCAAGTGAACATTTTGCTGCTGAATTTGAAACTGGACAAGTTGGAAATCCTTATGGATTTCCTCAAGTCCCGGATCAGTTTTAATGAAACCAGTTGAATTCATAATTTTCATGGCCATTATGTTCTTCATCATCGAATAGAGATGTACATATTTTTTATACTACGTAAGCCTTCCACGAGTGTTACCAGGGTTGAGTACCAATAACCTCTAGTACTCCTCTTAAATTTCTTGTTCTACGCGCTAGTTAAGGTTTTCCTCCCAGCCAACAATCATTTGTCTCATCTAGGCTTGAGTGTCGGTAGCAGAAGCATGGGACGCAGAATTAATATGTTGGTTGTGTGATTTCTGTCTTGCCCGCGTAGGCATTTGCGAGCAGGAGACTTCTCTTCCCTCCCGAGGCATCACTTTATGACGATTTCTACTCCCCCATCTCTCATTTTATCTTTTAATTGCAATTGGTAAGGTCATATTCACCAACCCCTCTAATCCATAGACTAGGCATTGAGCCACACCAATAGACCAGAATCCCACGACCTACAAACTAGGTGACTTATCAACCTACTAATACCTTATACATTGGCATAGAATATAAAAATGGAGCATACAAAATTAGTTTCAATTCAAAAAAAAACACATCATAACCAGGAATCCCCTTGCAAATGGTCTTCCTCTCCCACCGCAAGCATGTATTTATTTAGCACTGTGTTGAAACGAGACCACCGATGATGGGTTGTTTTCATTCCGTGGAAGGAAGTACCTGCCTTCTCCTTAGGCCAAAACCCATATTGGAATTCAAAGTAACATTGATCTATAAACAACATCATACATATCCTAGATGGAAACCAATTCACCCAAATATAAAATCAGACATGCTAAACATGTTTGATACCCCTCCCACAAAAACAGGATGTCCATCCTACGCCAAAATTTCGCATTCGAAGCAATAAAATTCCATGAAAAACCAAGACCAGTTGGGAAACAACAGAAGAAACAAAATTTCCTTCTAATAGGAAAATTATATTGAATCTCATAGTCATCCACTTATAAGAGATAATACTAATCCTATGAGCAACATTCATATTTTCAGCATTTCTCTGGAAATGGTTAAAGGGAAGAGACCAGAAATACCCTAACTCCATCGACTTGAAGCTTGCATTAGGACTCGTCCGCCCTTGTTGCGGGAGAAGAGCGCAACCCCTGGACCTCAGCTCTCAAAACCTCAACACTTCACAACCAAATGGCATGAAATAAAAAAACAATTTCCTCCACCCCCTAGCTAATTATTCTTCCACCTTGCTCTCTCTTGCATCTCCTTGCATCACTTCACCTCTGTCACACATGATGTTCTCTTTCCACTACCACCTTCCCTCTTCAATTTATGTCATATCATACTTGTCATGAGTCCCAAGTGGGAAAATCTCCCTGCACGCACCCCGATCGGGGGATTGTTACTAAAAATACTAATATTAAATAACGAATATTATAAGCATTATAATAAACATGGTTAACCATGGTTTATTTTCATATTGGGAAAATATTTCTCACAATGTGACATTGGGACATGGTTGACCATGGATGACCATAGTTTTCACAATGTGACGTTGGACCAAGGGATTGATAAACCCAAGGGAAGTGAACACTTCAATTGATAAACCCAAGGGATTAATTATAAAAACCTAAGGTATTAGAAACCCAAGGGAATACTATTAAACCCAAGTGATTAATATTATAAACCCAAGGTATATAAACCGTAAGATAAATATTGTAAACCCAAGGGAATAATAATCCCAAGAGATTATTATTAAAAAACCGGGATTATAGACCCAAAGGAATAATCTTAAACCTAGGGGATAAATATTATAAACCCAAGATATATAAACCCTAGGATAAATATTATAAACCCTAAAATAAACATGGTTGACAATGGTTGACCACAAATGATTTTCATATTGACACATTCTTTGTCAGAATGCGACATTGGACAATGTTTGGACATGGTTGACCATGGTTGATTTCATATTGTAACAATATTTGTCACAATGTGATGTTAAACCATAGTTATCACAATGTGTGGTTGGACCAAGAGACAATATTTGTCACAATGTGACCATGGTTGACCATGATTGATTGTAATGTCGAGACAACATTTTTCACAATGTGACATTGGACCATGGTTGATCGTGGTTGAATTTCATATTGAGATAGTCTTTGTCACAATGCGACATTGGACCATGGTTGATGACGATTGATTTTTATCTTGAGAAAAGTATATTATAAACCCAAGGTATATATACCCTAAGATAAATATTATAAACCTCAAAATGAACATGGTTGGCCATGGTTGACCATGGATGATTTTCATATTGACACAATTTTTGTCACAATGTGATGTTGGACTATGGTTGACCATAATTGATTTTCATATTGAGACAACCTTTGCCACAATGCGACATTGGACAATGGTTGGCCATGGTTGGCCATGGTTAATTTTCATATTGAGACAATATTTGTCACAATATGATGTTGGACCATGATTGAGAATGGATGACCATAGTTTTCATAATGTGATGTTGGACCAAGAGACCATCTTTGTTATAATGTGACCATAAACCTTACATTAAACATGGTTGATCATGGTGGATTTTCATATTGAGACATTTTTTCTCATAATGCGACATTGGACAATGGTTGACCATGGATGACCATGTTTGTCACAATGTGACGTTGCACCAAGGGATTATAATACTAAAAACCCTAAGGATTATAAACCTAAGGGAATAATATTAAACCTTAGGAATATGAACCCTTAGATTAATAAACCCAAGTGATTAATATTATAAATCCAAGGGATAAAAATTTATAAACCCAAGGTATATACACACTAAGATAAATATTCTAAACCCTAAATAGACATGGTTGACCATGGTGGATTTCCATATTGATAAAAACCTTGTCACAGTGCAACGTTGGTCCATGGTTGACCATGGTTAACCAAGATTTATTTTCATATTGATACAATCTTCTCACAATGCGATGTTGGACCACGATTGACCATGGTTTATTTTCATATTGAGACAATCATTTTCACAATGCGACATTCAATCATGGTTGACCATGGTTGGCTATGATTGACCATGTTTGACCATGATTGGTATTATAAACCCAAGGGAATAATAAACCAATGGGATTGATATTATAAACCCGAGGGAATAATAAACTCAAGGTATTAATCCTAAAACCCCAAGGGATTATGAACCCAAAGCAATAATATTAAGCCCAAGGGACTAATATTGTAAACTCCATGGGCCAAAATGACACCAACAACATCGGCCTATAAAATTGCTTTCTTTTTAAAAATTGCATGACATCTCGAATATAATTTCATTAACTTTAACTTATATATTTTTAAGTTTAAAAATATTTTTGATGTCGTCTAAGTTGTTATACATTTAATTGTGATTGTCTTTAAATATTAAATTATTTTTTATAACATTCTTGTCGGGAAAGGATTCCTAGGTCTTTTATGGATAAAAAATTATTTCTAAGTGTAAACATTTTAGTTTATTTAATTAATTTTTAAAACATAATATTTTGAACAAAAGTTGTTTTTAAATTTATTTTTTTAATTGTGAAATTTATTTAAATTTAAATCTTGAAAACTAATTAGTTCCAAAGGATTCATTTTCATGAAAATAAAGTATTATGTTTCAAGTGATTCCAAATTTAAATCTCTCAACTTTACCTATGAGCCAATTCCTATAATATAATTAAAAATAAGGAGTAAAAAATTGTAAAATTTTAGATTAAGAGTAAATGAATACATGGTCAAGCCCTCCTCAGTTAGTTCAAATACACTTTATGCCTATCACTTAAAGAAAATAAAAAATTCAAATTTGTCAATCCTTTTTGTATTTACCAAAATAATAATTAACTTTTTAACTGACATCAAAATATAACGATGGTTATTAAAATATTTTTTAATGATACTCAACATTATCATTTATATTTAAAATACATGTATACTAAAAAAAGGGTAATTTTTTCATTAATATTTCATAACATTTACAATTTATATTTTAAGTTAATTTTCAAGTATATTTGAAATTTTAAATCATTTTCATAGAATTATTGTTTAAAATGAAAATTTTTGATTAAGAGTGAATGGGTGTATTCACAAAAACCACTTTCTCAGGCCAAAGTATTCACTTTGTGTTAATGTGAGGCTACATTGAGATGTCAGTGCTAAACCAACATCCTTGCCGCCCACGACATCTGCCACCAACCTCGCTCACTCTTTGACATATGTCGGTGCAGAACCTAACATGCCTCCCAACTGCTTGAAGCAACCACCGCATTAATTTTCTTGTGCATCCATGTAATCGACATGGAGGATTAGGAAATTCTAGATCTTCCTCCTTGATCTATAAATTTGTGTTTCCTGCCTCTACCTGAGAAAGCCAAGCAAGGCAAGGCCTTCTGCAATAGAATTTGGTGATGTTATTCTCCTATTTATGTGTGTTTATATTTGTTTATCCATTCTTAACTTTTTCTGTGCTTCTCTAATACTCAATTTTTTTTTATGCTCCTCTGATACTCAACAACTGGTGTCAGAGCCAATTTACTTCTCTCATCCACTACATTTCATTTGCAAATTCGTGATCTGGATGCAGAGTGAATATGTGCATGTAATTTATCTATGTGTGGAAATACACTACAGTGAACTGAGCACCGAGATTTTCTGCAACTCAGAGTGGGACGAGTTTTACCCATTCACAAGGAATTTCTGAGAAATCGTTCCACTGCCTTAAGAAAAAACTGAAATGGTTGTGCTCGCTTAACTAGGGTTCTATAAAATTTTGCAATTTTTGGTTACAGTGGGATTGCTACAGGAAGGGTGCGTAGTCATATTTGGCGGAAATGGTTGCATTGCTCAACTGGTTCGAGGCAACCCCACTGTAGGCCATTTTTCGCTGCCAAAATCATACAGGGAAGATGGAAGACAGAGAGAAGAGATCACTGAAGACAACGAAAATGGTTTATAATTCTAATTTAATTAATTTCATGTTCTTTTGACTTTGTGATAACATCTTTTTTCACCCTTTTAAAAAGGAAGTGGATACGATTTCATTAGAAGGTGAAACAGTGTTTTACATGTTTCATAATTATTGTAAACATATATTATTATATAGGTTTTATAATAAATTTTTTTTTCTAAGTTATGCTACTTCTATTATATCTTATAGAACAAAACGTTACAGGTCGCATCCTGTGGAGTGAACAAGCTCATCCCAAAGGGAAGATTCAAGAGTTTTCTACCAAGTGTTGGACTGCCCCTAATGGGGAAACCAGTCCTTAGATTCCAAAGAGAGATGGCTACCCATAGTGGGAAACCAACAGACGCATTTTTCAAAATTAAACAAGAAACCCATAGAAAAATGTTTCCAAACTTGAGCATGTCATGGAAAGATGAAAAACAGATCCTAAGGATGACCTGCATGCTTGTCGCTGGAGGTTGGTACTTCTTCCAAGATTCTGCACACATAGTCTCCCTCCTCCATCCCTTGGCTCAACGCATGTTCATCTGGCTGAGGACATGGCGAAGCTGGGAGGCCATGTTTCACCGCAGAGTCATCAAGCTGGAAGGCCACAAGCTGCTTGGTTTGATTTGAGAAGCCGCCACCATCCTGGTTCGAGATGCCTTCAATGTCCAGGTCTGGGCTACCATTGCTTTTACCATTGGAATCACTGGAATCGATGCTCCCACTGGAGGCGCTTTGCACCGGGAGGGCCTTAATCTTGCGAGGGATGAAAGTAGGCTCAGGGGAGAAGGTGGATTTGTGGGCTTACTTCTTGCTGCAGGATGTGGAGGGGAGCGGAGCCGAGGGGAGCTTCAAGGAAAGCTAGGAATTCAAATTGATAGGGAAGGAGTTGTCGATCTCATTCCAGTCAATGGAGAGGTTCAGGTCACGGACATGGGAAATCGACAGAGGAGGGCGAGGAAGACAAGAGGGCTAACTACGCCCCCCAGCTCTTCTTCATCTCAATCTATGGCGTTGAGGCATGATTGTCCAGGGGGGAATCGCCTGACTAGATGGGGGCCGGGGATTTCTTCAGAGGAGGATTACTGCTAGAACGAGTGCAGAGCTTGGGCAGCAGAAGACTATGCACCAGAGGCGGAGGAACGAGAACATAAAGATGCAATGAGAATAGACGGGCAGGTCAAAATGAGGAGGAAAAGGCTAGGGGATGGGCTTAAAGGCCATAGTGTACGAAGTAAATGAAGAGTATGCTTGGTATATCGAAAGGAGGGCGGCAGAGGGTGGAGTAATGGTGCCCTCACACCAATATTTAATGCGGTATGGCTTCCCAGGGCTGAGCACGTGGAGCCATCATGTGTCCTCCCACATGGCTGCCCCGTGGCCCCTCAGTTTGCTATTGATCACCCGCATCCGGGGGGTTTTATAATAATTGTTGATTTTGTTAAAGATTATACTTTTTAAAGGAGATTGATATTTTATTTTAGAATTGTAATATTTTCAAGTTCTATCTTGAAATTTGTCTTGTTTTTTATTAGGAATGGACACCATAATTAATGATATGGAGAAGTTGAGCGGCGCTGATTTTTCCCTATGGAAGTCACACATGGAGGATATATTGATTTTAAAGGATCGATATTTTCTGATTGAGGGTGTAACAAAGAAACCCTCATCGATGACAAATGAGAAATGGGAAAAGCTAGATAAAAATATGATTGTGAAAATCCGCAATATCTAGCAAAGAAAGTGTATTTAAATGTGTCCAGAGAAAAGACGGAGAAAGGCTTATGGAAGAAGATCCATGATCTATATGAGAAGAACACGACATCAAAAAAAGTGTTCTTGATAAAGAATCTTTACAATCTCAAGATGAAGGAGGGTGCTTCAGTTGCTGAGCACTTGAATGAATGCAATATTATAACTAGTCAGCTTGCCTCTGTTAAAATAAATCTAGATGATGAAATTAGAGATATTTTGTTAATGTGTTCTATGCTAGACAATTGGGAAGATTTAATTGTGGTTTTGAGTACTTCAGCACCTATAGGGACCCTGAATTTTGATGATGTCGGCAGTAGTTTAATGAAGGAGGAGCTGCAACATAAGTCAATTGCAGAAAACCAAGGAGGCGAAGCTCTATCTCTAGTTAATCGTGGTAGGAGAATTAATCGAGGCCGACAAGGGAGATCAAGATCAAGAGGCCGATCAAAATCAAGGAGGAGCGGGATCATCTACTTTCATTGTGGTAAACTTGGGCACATGAAAAAATAATGTTGAGCCTTGAAGAAAGGACAAAAGGATCAAAGACCGCCAGTGCAAATCACAAGTCATGCAGCACAAATGAAGGTGATACTATTGATGTAGTCACATATGGTGATGTGTTTTTTACTATTTTAGTAGAGGATGCATGTTTATATACATCTAGAAATATCTTTGACTGGATCCTTGACTCTGGATCATATCATCATGTAACCCCATGCAAAGATAGCTTTGTTGCATATAATCTTGGTGATTATGGTAAAGTGAATTTAGGGAATAACCATTTTTGCAGTATTGTTAGAGTGGGAGATGCCCATATCAAGATCAAGGATGGACAAGATATATTGTTGAACATGTTAGGCATGTACCAGAAATGCGCATGAGTTTGATCTCTAAGGGATGACTAGATGATGAAGGTTATACCACAAGCTTTGGAAAAGGAGGCTGGAAAATTAGTAAAGGAGCATTGATAGTGGCTAGAGGACCCAAGATAGGAACATTATATACATTGAAGGAAATGATAGGAAAATCAAATTTGGTGGTTGTCACAAAAGAAGGAAATTCGGCAGATTTTTGGAATAATCACTTGGGTCACATGAGTGAGAAGGTTTAAAAATACTTGTTGGTAAAAATTTACTACGAGGTTTGAGATCCTACAATCTTGAGCTTTGTGAGCATTGTATATATGGTAGACAAAGAAGGGTTTCATTTCGTCAAGGTGGTCATGACAGAAAGGAAAATGTGTTAAAATTGATACACTCATATGTGTTTGGTCTAGTTAACATCAAGTCATTAGGAGGAGCATCATATTTTGTAACATTTATAGATGGTGCATCTAGGAAGGTTTGGGCCTATCCTATGAAAAATAAAAGTGAAGTGTTTGAAATATTTCAAAAATTCCATGTTGTTGTTAAAAGAGAGACTAAAAAATTTCTCAAGTGCCTAAGAATAGATAATGGTGGAGAATATTGCTCAAATGCATTCAAAGAATATTGTAGCAGGTTTGGCATAACGCATGATAAGACTGTGCCTAGTACACCTCAACAGAATGGTGTTGCAGAAAGAATGAATCACACCATTATGGAAAATGTAAAGAGTATGTTGTCCAATTCTAGTTTGGGCAAGCATTTTTTGGGCAGAGGTTGTCAGGACAACTTGCTACCTCATAAATAGATGTCCATCTATAGCCTTGGATGGAGGCATCCCTGAAAAAATTTGGACTGGTAAGAATTTGAATTATTCTCATTTTAAAATCTTTGGATGTGAAGCATTTTTACCTATTCCCAAAAAAAATAGAACTAAGCTAGATGATAAATCAATGAAATGCATTTTTCTCGGATATCCGGATGAATAATTTGGTTATCGTCTATGGGATACAGTCAAACATAAAATTATTAGAAGCAGGTATGTTATATTTAATGAGACATAAATGTTTAAGAGGAATGTAGATGAGGCGGAAGTCAAGAAATTTATTGACAAGTTTGAAGAGCAGCATGAAGACATACCACCAATGCAGGGAAATGGACAGAAAATTCAAGAGCAGGAAGGACAACAAGGGGAAAGTGATGAACACCAAGAAGAAGGAATTTCATAGGAAAATTTATAGGAGATTCAACCTGATAATGCACAACCACAGTTGGTTCGCATATATTCTAGGCCTCATAATCCTTCACAAAGGTATCCTCCTTCAAACTATATCCTATTGACTGATGAAGGTGAGCCTAATTGTTTTCAAGAGGCTTGTAAAGTTGAGCAAAGTAAAGAATGGAAGAATACAATGGAGGAAGAAATGAACACTTTGTTGGAAAATAAAACTTGGGAGTTGATAAATGTCCCAAAGGGTAGAAAGGCTTTGAGAAAAAAATTAGTATATAGAATTAAGCATGAAGGTGATGAAAAGAAGGAGAGGTATACAGAAATTTTGGTGGTGAAAGGATTCACCCAAAACGAAGGTATTGACTTCACTGAAATTTTCTCACATGTTGTCAAAATGTCATCCATTAGAGTCATTATTGGTCTTGTTGTTGCTTTAGAATTAGAATGTGAATATTTATATGTAAAAATTGCATTCCTTCATGGAGAATTAGAGGAAGAAATTTATATGAAGCAGTTAGAAGGATTCATAGAAAAAGGAAAATAAGACCTTGTTTTCACGTTGAAGAAGAGTCTCTAGGGGTTGAAACATGTACCTCAACAATGGTACAATAAATTTGATTCATCATGTTAGAACATGGTTTTCACATGTTGGAAGCTAATCATTATGTTTATATCAAGAGGTATGATCAAGGAAAGTATCTCAGATTATTATTATATGTGTATGACATGTTGATTGTTGGGCATGATAAGAATATGATGTTTAGGTTGAAGAAGGATTTGAGTAGCAAGTTTGCAATGAAGGATTTGGGTCCAACAAAACAAATATTGGGCATGAGGATCATGTGTGACAGGGAAAACAAATATTTTGGCTATCACAAGAAAATTATATCAAGAAGGTGCTTCACAGGTTTAATATGAAGGATGCCAAACCAGTTGGTACACCATTTGTAGCCCACTTCAAGTTGAGTGTTGAATTATGTCCTAGTAATGAAAAGGAGAAGGAAAAAATGAGCAAGATTCCTTATGCTTCAGTATTTGGAAGCTTGATGTATGCCATGGTACGCACACAACCAGACATTGCATATTTAGTGGGATTTGTGAATAGATTCTTTGCCAATCCAAGAAAACAACATTGGCAAGCACTAAAATGGATTTTCAGATATCTTAAGGGTAATAGTCATTATTGTTTATGTTTTGGTCATAATGAGAATGTGCTTGAAGGTTTTACAGATGCATATATGGCTAGAGATTTCAACACCAGAAAATTCACTATAGGTTATTTGTATACATTTGAAGGTGCAACTATACTTTGGATGTCAAGGCTACAAAGAATAGTAGCTCTATCTACAACAGAAGCAGAGTACATAGCTGCAACAAAGGCTTGTAAAGAGATGTTGTGGATGCAAAGATTCCATCTAGCATTGGTACACAAGAACGATGGATCATGACGCATGTGTCCGGATTATAGGGAGCTCAATAAGCTCACCATTAAAGATAAATTTCCCATTCCTATGACTGATGAATTATTGGATGAATTACATGGAGAAATTTATTTTACCAAGTTGGATCTTCATTCAGGATATCATCAAATTAGAATGAAGACTGAAGATATTCCGAAAACAACATTTCGAACTCAAGAGAGTCATTATAAATTTTTGGTCATGTCTTTTGGCCTTACTAATGCACCTTCTACATTTCAAGGGTTGATGAATTCCATTTTCAAACCCTTAGAAAATTTGTGCGAGTATTTTTTGATGATATACTAATCTACAACAGGTCTTGGAAGGATCATGTTCAACATGTTGACAGGGTACTCAAACTATTACAGGAGAAACAATTATATGCAAAAACATCCAAATTTTTCTTTGGAGTACAAGAGGTGGAATATCTTGGTCATATTGTATCTCACGAGGGTGTTAAGGCAGATCCTAACAAAATTAAAGCCATTAAGGAATGGAAAGTCTCGATAACCATAAAGCAAAATTGTGAGGATTTATCAGGTTAACAGGGTATTATCACAAGTTTGTTAAGAATTAAGGGAGAATAGCAGCACCTCTAACAACATTATTGAAGAAAGATGCATTTTCATGGACTCCTGAAGCAAATAAGGCCTTGGAACATATTAAAGAGGCAATGTGCCTAGCACCGATTTTAGCTACACCAAACTTCACAAAAAAAATTATTGTGGAATGTGATGCCTCAGGAAATGGAATTGGTGTTGTTTTAATGCAAGAAGGAAGACCCATTGCTTTTGAAAGTCGTCCAATCAAAGGAAATTGTTTAAGGAAATGTTAGCAATACTACATGCACTAAGGAAATGAAGAACTTACCTCATGGGAAGACATTTCATGGTAAAAACTGATCATGATAGTCTTAAACACTTTTTGGAAAAAATACTATCTTCAGAAGAGCAGCAAAAATGGGTCACAAAGATGTTGGGTTATGAATTTTAAATAATCTACAAAAAATGGAAGCTAAATGTTGTTGCAGATGTAGTGTCAAGAAAGAATGAAGAGGTGGAAGCATTGCTTTGTGCCATTTCTATTACCGAACTAGATTGGATAACCGAAGCAAGATATGAATGGAAGAAGGACGAATAAGTGTGGAAACTCATTCAAAAGTTGCAGCAAGATCCTAGTACATATGATACATTTAGTTGGAAAAATGACTCCTTATGGTACAAAGATTGCTTATATCTTTGTAATAATTCCCAACTAAAACAAAAGATTATTTTGGAATTGCACGCTTCTCCTTTAGGAGGACACTCAACATTTTTAAAAACTTACCACAGGGTGAAGAAAGATTTTTTTTGGGATGGCCTTAAATCTGATATTCAAAAGTTTTTCGCAGAATGTTTGGTTTGCCAGTAGAATAAGTTGAGACAATTAGGACCCCGGGTCATCTACAACCTTTATCCATTCCAAGGAAATGTTGAGAGTAGATTTCAATAGATTTTATCACAAGTTTACCTAAGTCCGAAGGAAAGAGTGTCATCATGGTGGTAGTTGATATACTTACCAAGTATGCACACTTTTGTGCATTATCTCATCCATTTAAAGCAATTATAGTTGCTACTACATTTATGGACACAATTCAAAAGCTACATGGAAACCCAAGGGTTATTGTGAGCGACAAAGATCCCATTTTTATTGGAAAATTTTGGACGGAGTTATTTTCTTGTTTAGGTACTCAATTAGCTCATAGCTCATATTATCATCCTCAATTTGATGGTCAAACTCAGATAGTAAATAAATTTTTGGAAGGATATCTTCGTTGTTTTGTATCTGATAAATAAACACAATGGGTCAAGTGGTTACCTCTCGTTGAATGGTGGTATAACACTTCCTTCCATACGGCAGCAAAAATGACCCCATTTATGGCACTTTATGGATATCATCCACCATCCATCACATCATCTTTAAGAGAAAATTCAAAGGTTCAAGTAGTGGAAGATCACATCGAGCATCAACAAGAATTTCTCCAACTCTTAAAGGACAACTTGAATTTGGCACAAAATTGAATGAAACAACAGGAAGATCACATCACAGCGAGAGAATTTTTGATGTAGGAGACTGGGTATTTTTACAGCTACAACCATACAAAAAAAATGTCCCTCAAGCAAGCTAAGAAGGATAATAAATTATCACCAAAGTACTATGGTACTTACAAGGTGTTGCAAAAGATTGGTACTATGGCATACAAATTGGAGCTTCCTGCTTCTTCACGAGTGCATCAAATTTTCCATGTTTCATGCTTAAAGAAGGTTATAGGTGAAAATATTTTAGTTGAAACAATATTGCCAGAACTTGATGAGGAAGGAAAAATCATATTGGAACCTGAAGCGGTCACGGAAACAAGAACTCGACAGCTACAGAATCGATCAATTTCAGAGTATATTAGCAAGTGGAAGAACTTACCCACTAAAGATTCTACATGGGAGGATGAAAATTTTATACAAAATCACCTAGAGCTACTCAAGCATTGAGGACAACACTTTTTTGAAGGAGAGGGGAATTTTAGGTCCCCATATTACTAGTATAGTCTCGTATTGTTGTTAGTGTAACCCCCTTATTGTTATTATTTTACCCTTGTAACCCCCATATTGTTATTATTGTGCCATTAAATTATTATTGCTAGGTCGGCTAGGATTACATTGTGGCCCCACTAGGATTACTTATGGCCCCATGGACTCCTATATATAGAAAGGAGGTTTTTTAATTTGTATCATCCAAGAATTGTTCATTCATGTAATGTATTAGAGGTTGCCCCCTCAAAGTGGCTTATTTATAAGGTGTTGATATCTCTTTTCTTCTATTTTTGGAGTTGGTTTCACAACAAAGCCTCTCTAAATATAGAAGACATTATTCCTCAAGAAAAGTATTCGACAGTAATTCAACAACTATCTTGAGTGAAGGAATTTCACATTCAATCATAAGGGTAGCTTCCATACCATAAACAAAATGAAATGGCGTGAATCCAGTTGCATCCTTCAATGAGGTTCTCTAAGCCGAGAGAGATGAGAACAACATGAGATGCCAATTAGAATTGTGCATCCCAATAATACAGTCAAGCATAGTGACAAAAAAATTCTTCACGACTTCAACCTGGCCATTGGCCTGGGGGTAGTATGGCGTTGAGCTGTCGTGACACAGACCCAACTTAGTAGTCAGCTCAACCATCATATAATGGCGAAAATGGGAGCCATGGTTAGTGAAAATGGCTTGAGGGACTCCAAACCCAGTAATAACATGATTGAAAATAGATTTGGCGGCCATCTTACTGTCAGCTATGAGTGTAGCCATTGCTTCGACCCATTTAGTGAAGTAGTCCACAACTACAATAATATAGCGATGCCCCCCGTCCGAGCGAGGTTTACACGTCATAAGATCAATACCCCACTTTGCAAAGGGACCAATGGTAATGGAGGGATGAAGGTGAGCAGGTGGCGCGTGCATCTTGAGTTGATAGATCTAGCATTTGTGACATTTACGAATAGCGAGGATACAATATTTGAAAATGGTAGGCCATAAACACCCAGCACGAAGGATTTTTTGAGCAGTAGCATACCCAGACATCTGACTACCACATGCGCCAGAATGACATTCATTAAGAACTTTTTTATCTTCCTCGAGGGTAAAACACCGATGAAGAACATAATCAGCTCTGATGCGGTATATATTATCTCTGACTATGCGATAAGGTTGTGAATGGTGACAGATACGTCGATGAGCATCTTTCGTCAACTCAGGCCGGAAGGTATAAGTCTGGAGATAAATGATGATATCACTATACCATGAATCAAGGGTGCTAATCAGAAAAAGAGTGTCGTCTGGAATGTGTTCCTCAAAATTGGAGGGAGTTGACGCAGAGGGTAAAGAGTAGATCAACTCAGGAAAAACCAATGAATTCTTCAAATTTGCGATAGTGAACTCCAAATCAAACTCTTTGAGGATAACTATCCACTTAGATTATTTCCCCCCCCCCAGCAATTGTTGAGGTAAAATATAGGTCATGGGGTTGCGATCAGAAATCATGGTCGTAGTGCGGAGTAAAATATAATGGCGAAAACGTTGGACAGATTGAACATCTGCCAACGCTAATTTCTCAACATGAGCATAGCACATTACAGTTTCAAGAAGATTGAGGCTAAGATAATAAATGACATGCTCATCACCATCGTCATCATCCTGTATCAAAACCATGGAAATAGTGCTAAAAGAGGCAGTCAGATAGAGTGAATAGTCGTGATGATAATTTGGGGACGCAAAAGAGGAGCATTGACAAACAAAGTCTTTAGTGAATCGAAATATTTTTGGGCAATCCCATCCCACAGGAATGGGAAGCCTTTCTTAAGAAATCATGTAAAACCTTTGGCTACTTTAGCATAGTTCAGTATAAAACAACGCAGGAAATTAGCCTTCCCTTGAAAACTCTTCAACTAGTGTAAAGATGAAGGGGAGGGGAGATTGATGATAGCTTCGACCTTAAGAGGATTGATATGAATTCCAACTTTAGAAATAACAAACCCAAGGAGTCTTCCTAAATCGACGTAGAAGACACATTTTTGCCGATTAAGCCGAATGTTGCAGCATCTACAGTGAAGAAAAAATTGATGGAGCTGCTCTGGGTGGTCCCATCCTTAGCGGAATGAGCGAAAAGGTCATCCAGGTAAGGTTGTACAATGTGCTTAATATCATGAAAAGCATAAGACATTTCTCATTGGAACGTAGCACCAAAATTGTTAAGTCCAAAAGGGAGCTTCTTACATGTGAAAGTGCCCCATTGACAGATGAATGCAATTTTATGTTGATTGGCCGGCAGTATATTAATCTGGTTGTAACCAGAGAACCCGTCTATAAGGGAAAAAATCTCACTCCTAGCACATTTGTCAATTATTTGGTTAATGAAGGGAGTGGGATAGTTACCCTTGGGACAAGAATGATTGATGTTGTGGTAATCCACACAAACTCAAATAGTGCCCTGCTTTTTATCGATAGGGACAATGTTAGAGACCCATTCTGTCAATGGGATCGGATAAATGAAGCCTGCTTTGAGAATTTTTTCAACTTCTCCCTTTATGGCAGTTTCCTTTCTAGGGTGCAGAGGACGAAGGCGTTGGTGAACAGGTTTCGCATAAGAATAAGTATGGTTATCATGCACGACTATACTCAGATCAATGCCAGTTATTTCCTTATAGAGCCAATCAAAAACATCTTGAAATTCTCAGAAAAGACTAGTATAGACCTCGACCTCATCAAGAGAACAGGTCAACCCAATGTGGTTGTTCTCGACAACCCCAGGTTTAATGGAGAT
This sequence comes from Pinus albicaulis, assembly GCA_034641835.2. NCBI lineage: Eukaryota > Viridiplantae > Streptophyta > Pinopsida > Pinales > Pinaceae > Pinus > Pinus albicaulis. Next base: position 697,868,498 of record CM076580.1, read on the forward strand.
GTCAATAGGCATCGTCTAAGTAATATTACCCATGTTACCTTCCGCAAAAACCTCATGTGTCAAAATAAGCATTTTAAGTGGATGGGAAGGAGCTTAGGAAGAAAAATTCTCAAGACAAGTAGACATTGCCCCAAGGAGGAGGAACGATGGTGACTATCGTCCCAGGGAGGATCCTTGAGAGACATGGTTTCCACAATGGCTTGATCAGTTGGAAACATCTCATTCAAGGGATCTAGAGGATCCGAAGCACCGAGCCAAGGGGATTGAGAATACATATTGAGAGACATACTTGAAGAAGTATGATCATAAATAGGAGACGAAGCTGAGATAACTTCACAATAATCAATTTCTATCGGGCTTAATGGCATTACATCACCAAACGAATCAACCTGATCAGGTGAAGGGATGATCCATGGGTCAGAAGACATGGAGATCATATTGACGTGAGCGTTGTTGGGCAGAGGAAGAGAAAAGAGACCCATAAGGGCAGGATCTTTGAAAATTCTTGGCCCCACACTTTCATAAGGCATAGGAATGCGGTTTATGTATGGAATGTTTCTCTCGAAAGAAGTGGAAGTGAAAAAGGATAAATGATCAACAGTGATTATCTTTCCTTCGTGCGAAAAATGAAGAACACGAAAGAGAGTGGATGGTATGCATAGCATGACGTGAGTCCAAATGTGACCGAGGAGGAGATTATAGATGAGTTTGGCATCAACGAATTCAACCTTAAGATTAACCATTTTTCTTTCCAACGTTATAGGTAAGCTGGTGAGGACACCAAGAGGGCGAGATTCCCTTTCGTAGAAGGCTTCTAAAGTGTTCGGAGATTGGTTAAGGGCTAGAGAACAAATGGATTTCCAACATGTGACATACATGATGCAAGTAGATCCACCTTCATCCATGACTGCTCAATGGATATTATTACCATTGATCCCAAATTGGATAATCAAAGCAAGCTGGTGAGGGAGACGCAGGATGGAATTTTCGAGATCGAAAGTGATAAGGATCGAATCGGTAGGGTCAACTCCCCTGATAGAAGATAGCAAAGCCTTCTATTGTGACAAACATCTCTGAAGTACCTCTAACGTGGAAATAGAAGATGGCGCCTGAGACAAATCCTCAAAAATACTGTAATGTTGAGCATCACGGGCATTCGAGTTATAGGGGGACTTACGGAGCACACCTTTGGAGGGTGTCTGTACAATGGAATCAAAACTAGGCCTTTCAATGTGAAGAGGGCCAGAAGCAGGAAAGGGATGAGGACCATTTTCGATCTCTTTCCTCACTGCCTGATGGGGTTCAGTATAATATTTTGATCTGGTAGCAATAGATATGGGTGCAACAACATTCATCATGAAAACTTGAGAGCCGAAAGGGGTGGAGGACTGAGGTTTCTCGACCATCTGAGTTTGTTGTGACAGGAATGGTTCCTTAAGAACAACCAAAGTTCCTTGGGTGCCTTTGAGTAGTCGACTCACCTCGGCTCGTCGTGGACAGTCCTTGGTGTAATGCTCATTGTCACATATCAAACAAGGATACTTCGGTTTACATTTTGAGCCATCCTCGGTATTGGTTTTAGAAGATTCTTGTTATGGGATATCGACCTTGGCCTTGTCTTTACCCTTTTTCTTACCTTTTCAAGCTTTATCTGCTAGGGTGGATTGGACGACATTCACTTCCGCAGTCTTTCTAGGAATAGAATGTGGCTGAGAAGCAATATCGGTGGAAGGTGTGGGTTTCTACTTCACAGGATTAGGAGAATACTTATGGGGAGTCTAAGAAATGGAACCAATGATACCGTCAAAATATGGTGTCGCTGGTGCTTTGGAAGTTCTAGGTCGTGGAGCGTCGGGCAAGAGTTCATAAAGCATGCCAGACTGGGAGTAAACTAGATTGAGATAATGGGCACGAGCAATGGCCTACTCCTCGGTAACACATGCCCCCATAGCGATGTCTTTAGCTATCATACCGATAAAAGAGGTAGTGAACCAATTAGTTATAAGTTGATTAGGGATTTCAAACTTGATCAAATGACGACGCCGCCTCCATTCATGAAAGTGATCAAATATATGTGTATCCCAATCTTGTTTCAGGGATGTTAGGAGGTGCATTACCATTTCATAACGAGCTGAAAACTGAAAGTGTGTGAGAAACGCCATTAAAAGAGAGTGGAAATATTGAAAGATTCCATGAGAGAGCTCCATGTACCACTTTGCAGTGGCAATAGTGAGAGTCCTTTGGAAAATACATAAACGAATGGAATCATCAAACTAGGAGTTAGAGGAGCACCATAGTTGGTACGTCATAACATGTGCCTGGGGTCTTCTCCAGACTTGCCTTCGAACTTGGGACAATCTCCGGGAATATTTGTGGGAACTGGGGGCCAATATGGGTTATGAAGAATGGGATCATTCATTAGCTTCGACACATCAGGCAGTTCCAGTGTAGCAAGGAATGAAAATTATGGATTGAAAGGCATTGCAGGCCTTTGATAAAGACTAGTGTTGGGGTTCCAACTAGGTCGGGAGAAATTTTTAGCCCATATATTCTGTCCTGAAGGATTTTGTCCATAGGGGTTATAATTTTGGAAATTCTGCCCATAGGCTGGCTGGGGACCAAGGTACTGATTCTAAGTGAACCACTGAGGTCCAGCTTGAGAAACATATGGATTTTGTTGTGGGATAAAAGTAGTGCTTGGGTTTGGACCTTTTACCATCAAATATTGACCTTGGGAAACCAACGGTGGACCTTGAGGAATTAAAGGTTGGCCCTGAGGCTAAACAGGATGTCCCTGGGGTGTAGGTTGGCCCTGATATTGAGGTTGAACGAGCTGTCCCTGAAAACTAGGTTGGCATGATTGTTGAGATGAGCCAGGTTTTCCTTGAAGACCAAGTTGACCTGGCTGACCGACGAAGGGTTGGCCCTATTGTACAAGAGTTGGGCCTTGTTGAACGTAAGGTTGGTTTTGTTGTACAAAAGGTTGTGCTTGAGGTGGATAGGTTTGGCCCTGAGGAACATAAGACGCTCCTTGTTGAATGTAAGGTTAACCAGTAGGACTGTAGGGTTGTCCCTATTGGACCGAAGGTTGTCCCTGTAGATGGGAGGGTTTTCCTTGTGGACCATAGGGTTGTCCCTCTTTGTACATGATCTTGTTTGGGAAAACTAGAGCTTGATTCGTTTGAACATATAATGGACCTTGTGTAAGAGGCCCATGGTAATACACATGATTCTCGTACTCATCGTAGTACTGTGGTAGATTTACCAGAGTCAGAATCTGCTGTGAACCCTGGGGGAGGTAGTTCTGATGTTGAATAGCCATCATATATTGGTCGTATGACAAACCATTAGAAGAGATAGGCTTACGACCAATAGGTTGATGGACTCCCGATACGTGAGGTTGTGATCCACTCACAACGGGTTCAACAGACATCACAGAAGAATTGGGATGTGTTCCATGAACAGAAGAAGTTGACAATAATGATGGAACCACAATAACGGATAATGTGGAGGAAGCCACACAAATAATGGGTTGGCTTGGGACAGATGTGACAATCATGGAAACAATGGGAATCAAAGAAGATGGACTTGACACAAATGAACCTGTAGAAGGAGTCGTAGTACTTGACCATAACGAGTTATGGTACAAGGATGAAGCACCAGAAATTATCTATCCCAAAGAACGATAACCAGCCGGGAGAGAGGAAGGCTGAGAGGAAGGTTGAGTCGTTGCATATGGAAAATTTTCAAGAGGGAATTTATATTCCCCCATAGATACAAAAGCCTCTTCACTACTAACAGGGCTCGAGGCATCCATGTCGGATGAAGACATGTTGTTGGGGAAAATCTGGTGAGTTGTAGAGGGAAAATCATCAATCAATGGTTTGACAGGCGAGTCTGAGCATTGAGGGGGATCTTCTCTCAAAAAGAAAAAATAATCCGGGGGCTGTGAGTTGATGTAAAACGGCTCCTTAGCGGGAGACCAAGTGGCAAGAAGTTGAATACTCGAGATGATAACACTTTCAAGGTACTGGGTCCCAACAGAACACTGTCACCGATGAAATAGGTAACCTGACCTCAAAACGGGAACTCTAACCCAAAAAGACTCAAAAAACATGAAAAAACACCCCAAAAACAAAAAAAGTGTATTCCAGAATGCACTTGGTTTTTTTTGAAGGTCAAATTTCAACATTTTATAAAATTATGCTAAAAACAAAATTGTTTCTTGAAAAAAGGATTGAAAAAACACTCTCAAAACAAAACCAGTTGACGCTGGAATAAAAAAAAAAAAATTTTTCATATTTTTGACATTTTTAAAAATAGAAATAACATTTTTTAATTTTTAAAATTCAAACATTAAAAAAAACCTAAAATTTAAGAAAAGAATAAAATTTAAAAAATAAAAACATTTTAAAGCTTAAAATTTATAAATATATAGGAATAAAAAAAATAAAAATTTTAATTCAAACATTAAAAAAACCTAAAATTTATAAAAAAAAATTAAAAAAATTAAAAAAAATAAAGATTAAAATTTCAAAATATATAGAAATAAAAAAAAAAAAATATTAAATTAAAAAAAAAAGACAAGTTAAAAAAAGAAAGAAATTATAAAAAAATAAAATATAGAAATTAAATTTAAAAAAGAAAAAGAAAATGTTTATTAAATTAGAAAAAAAATAAAATAAAATAAAATAAAAAATTAAATTTAAAGAAATATATTAAATTTTAATAAATTTAAAAATTTAAAATAAAAATATTAAAAAAAAAAAACATTATTTAAATTAAAAGTAAAAAAAATGAAAAATTAATTAAAAATAAAAAATAAAAATAAAATACAATGAAAATATTAAATTTAAAACAATATATATTAAAAAAACAAATAAACTATAAAAAACAAATTAAATTTAAATTATAAAAAATAAAATATATATATGAACTTAAATGAAAATATGTATATATATCAGATTTTATTAAATTAAAAAAAAAAAAAATATTAAAATAACAAATTAAATTTAAAAACAAAAATATTAAATTTTAATAAATAAACAAATAAACAAATAAATTTTGAAAGAAAAAATAAATTTTAAATATAAAAGAAAAAAAAAACCATTGTTAAAATAAAAACTTTAAAAATCAATTAAAAATTGAAAATTGAAAAAAATTAAAAAAAAAAATTAAAAATAATATTAAATAAAAAAAATTAAAAAACAAATTAATTAAAAAAAATTAAGTTTTATATATATATATATATATATATATATATATATATATATATATATATATATATATATATATATATATATATATATATAATTTATTGAAATAAAAAAATATAAAAAATTTATGTAATTAGAAAAATAATAATAAAAAATAAAATAGTTAAAAAAAAAAATATTAAATTCAAATAAAGTAAAAAAAAAAAAACAAAATCTACTAAATTTTAAAAAATTAAATGAAAAAACTGAACATAAAATTTAATAATTATAAAAAAAATATGAAAAAATTATAAAAAAAATCAATTAAATAAAAAAAATTACAAAATTTAATAAAAAAATTTAACAAAATAAAAAAAAAAAAAAAATTTAAAACAAAAAAAATGAATAAAATTAAAAAAAATTTAAAAAATTAAATTTCAAATATAAAAATTAAATTAAAAAAAAAAAATTAAATATTTTGAATTTAAAAAAATAAAAAATCAAATTAAAAAAGAAAATATTAAAAATTAAAAAAATAAAAAAAAATAAAAATAAAAAAAAGAATTTTTTTATCGTGGTGGTGCCGCCAATCGGCCTCCTGCCCAGGTGGCGGCGGAGGCCAGCCGCTGGGCAGGAGGTTGATTCTAAGAATCGCCCTCCCGCGGCGGGAGACCGATTCCGAGAATTGCCCTCCCGCGGCGGGAGGGCGATTTTCGGAATCGGCCTCCCGCCGCGGGAGGGTGATTCCTGGAATCGGCCTCCCGCTGTGGGAGGGCGATTCCCGGAATCGGCCTCAGGGTGATTCCCGAAATCGGCCTCCCGCTGCGGGAGGGCGATTCCCTGAATCGGCCTCCCGCTGTGGGAGAGCGATTCCCGGAATCGGCCTCCCGCAACACGGCAGGGCGATTCCCAGAATCGGCCTCCCGCGCCACGGCAGGGCGTTTCCCGGAATCGGCCTCCCACCGCGGGAGAGTGATTCCCGGAATCAGCCTCAGGGCGATTCCCAGAATCAACCTCCCGCCACGGGAGGGCGATTCTCAGAATCGACCTCCCGCCCAGCGGCCGGCCTCCGCCGCCACCTTGGTGGGAGGCCGATTGGCAGCACCACCACGATCAAAAAATTTTTATTTTTTTTTAATTTTTAATATTTTTTTTTAATTTGATTTTTTTTTAATTCAAAAAAATTAAAATTATTTGTTTTTTAATTTAAATTTTTTATTTTAAATTTAAATTGTTTTAATTTTTTTTTTTTTAATTTTGTTTTTAAATTTAATATTTTAGATTAATTATTTTTTAAAATTTAAAAATTATTTATTAAATTTATTAAATTTTAATTTAATCTTTTTTTTTTTAATCTTTTAGTTTATTTAGTTTTTCATTTTTAAAATTTATAAATTGTTTCATTTAAAAAAAAAACAATAAATTTATGAATTTTTTTTAAAAATCATTTGCACGTGGTTTTTCTCATTTTTTTTGTTTTTTAATGATGGTTTTTTTTTTTTTTAAATTCTTTTATTTTAATTTTCTTTTTCAATTTTAATTTTTTTTTTTAATTTGTTTTTTTTTGTTAATTTTAAAATTTATATTTTTTTTTCTTCTTATTATTATTATTTTAATTTTAATTTTTAAATTTAATTTTTTCTTATTTGTATTTTTATTTTTTTATCTAAATTTTAATTTTGTAATTTAAATTATTTTTAAATTTTCTATTTAAATTTCTTTCTTTTTTTAATTATATGGCTTTTTTTAATAACTTAGAAAAAAATGTTTTTGATGTTTTTATTTTTATTTTTTAAGTTAATTTTGTTTTTTTCTTTAAATTATGTGTTTTTTTTCAAATTTTGTCATTTCTTTTGATATAATTTTCGAATATTTTTGTTTTTTTTGTTTTTTTTTTAAATTTATTTTTGTTTAATTTTTTTATTTTTACGAGTTAATTTTGTTTTTTTTACATTTTTATTGGTTTATATATATATATATATATATATATATATATATATATATATATATATATATATATATATATATAAGTTTTGTGTTTTATTACCAACATGAAAATCACCACTCTAAAAAAAAAAGGTTGATGCTGCATCAATACGTTTCAAAATTAGCATGAAAATCACTAACACTTTAAAACAAATATTCATACTTCATAAATAAAAATATTAGAGTGTTGAAAATGTGCTCCCAAAAAAAAAGGTGATTCTGCATCACCACTTTTCAAAATCGGGTGTTTTTTATGCTACCAAAAAAAAGTAGGTAACAGTGCGGTTACCAATTTCATCGGTAACACTGTTACAGATTAAGATTCTCAGAAGAAACTCTGGGGAGAGACTCTTCACCATGAAATAATGAAGAGGAGGAAAAAACGGGTGGTTCCGCCATCATGACTTTGTCTCAAAGGAAGAAGAGAAATATGGTCAATTCAAGGATTTCACAACAATCACTAATGAATTACTCATGAACCGGACAAGAAAATAACTTAACGGGCGTGTAATCGTGGGAAATTAATTTTATAACATTGAAAAAAGACCTTTCCCTTTCATCTTTTAAGAGTCGAGAAAAGGAAAAAAGGTGACTCTAGTCACTTTCTGTTTGGACGAGCTCGAAAGGACGAGTGCTCGATGATCTTTTCAAATTCAAAGAGTCACGGAAGGATCAAAATGACTACTCAGGAACTATACGAAAAAGGGTGTACCAAGATCCCGTGAACTACACTATACACCTTAGTGATGAAATGAAATAAAAATGACCAAGGGGTTAACATACGTGCAGGTAGTCTCCCCAAATGTTGTTTTTGGTGTATCACAGTTTCAGGGCGTCAGACTTGGCTTCCTATGGATAGAGGATTAAGACCTATGAGGGCCTCCCTTGCTGCTCTTTGATAGTCTGAGACACAGTGTATGTACTAATAACATCTGTCTACAATGCGACGACAACGCCAGGTTTAATGATGCAGGCTGTGTCACTAGCCTAGACCTCTAAATGTTAGTGATAGTTTAATGCTTCATGAGTTACTGCTTCATGAGTTGATTAATTAATTTGGTTATCTTGGAAATTATGTTTAGTTTCAAGCCTCTAGAATGTACTCTAAAATATCAGAATGTGACCATATGGAGAAATAATACATTTCAATTAGGTGAAAAACTAGCTAGTAAGAATGTTAATTACAGTAAAATCAACAATTATAAAAATAAATACTCATACACTACTATTATACAGTGAGAAAAGAACAAAACCCTTTTCTTGTCTAACAACTTATTCAGGAAAACACTAACAAAAGAACACTTTTCATTTTCAAATGGGAAGGAGAATATAAATTTACAATTCTTTGTATGGTGATATAAATACATTACCACTAAGACAAAACAAGAAGTACATTCAAGAATATTCAAGTAAATGTTCAAAACACGAAGAGATCAATTCTAGGGGAACATAAACACGCACCCAAAACTAGGCATGCATTTCCTTACGAAAAGTAAAGGGCTTTAAGTCGACTCAATGAGCAATGTGATCTATGCTCAGGGGTGATGGAGGGACAATCAAATAGACATAGAATGAAAGCTTGACTACCCGATCTCGCACAAAATCAACTGAAAAGACCAAGCAACCACATAGAGGGCTGAAAAAATAAACAACCAAAATGACTCATAAACATATCAGACACTCAATGAACACGCGACCCAACGAATGATTCGAGACACCTAGAAAACCTAGGATGGACAAATCACACTGCATTCCAGATCAGGATTATTATAACTAAGCAGTGAGACATGGTCAATAAACCAGTCAAATGAATCAATCAGAGGAAGCATAATCTAAGGACTAGACATGAGGTAAGATAAAATCCAAAATCAATCTCAGAATCAATATGGTGTTCAACAATATCAACTTTAGATAGGCAAAATGAAAATCCCATGTCAAAGACATTACTATCGATGGTAGCGTGAGCAAGCAGTCTTTGGAGCTAAAAAGGAAGGAAAAAATAAAAGGATTGGCCAGACAGAATCGATTGTCTCAAGGAAAGCTAGGTAGCAGGAAAGCGTTAAACAATAAAAAATAGCAGAAATGAAAAAGTGTGTTTGAATGAACAATCAAAATTCAAAATAATATGGAGAGTCATTGAACTCCCAGTTGAATTCATTGGAATGCTGAAGGAAAGAGTCATTCTACGGGACGGAGAGTCCATAGCCCCCAGTTCACTTGTGAGGTAACATACTGGTTTCTAAATTTACTAGTTCATAAAATGGGGGAAGTATAGATTCAGGTTGATGTCCTGATCATCTCTCTTGGTGTATTATGTTGCTGTGATCATAGATCTTGTCCTTCTAAGCCTTACACTCACTAGAGTGATGTTTACGAGGTCAAACAAACCTGTAACATCAAACATATTGGTACTGCTCAGAGCTAGATGGAGGTCAGGCTTTAATCATTGACACAACAAAGATGGAACTAGAAATTAGTCATGTCATATTGATAAGTAAAGAAGGGAGTTTGCAACCTGCACCTTGACACTGTAGACCTCCTTCAACGAGTTCAATCGGGCACGTCTCAAAGCATTTGTTTGTTGATTGGCTCAATGATGCGAAAGGCTCAAACTCTCTCTCAACTATGGACTATTCTCTGCTATCAGCTCCTGGTCTATTCTAACTATCACTGGCTAGCTGATTCAATGGAATGAAGAGGGATTTATAGGTGTGGAGGATGAGCTTTGGGATCCACATATACTGGAGGGAAGGTCTATCCCTTTGGGAAGTCTCATTTTTTTAGGAACTAGAAGGCTAAAGGGAGAAACTCGACCTCATCGAGTCGAATAAACATCCATGACTCCACCCACAAAGTTGTTACATCATGGAAGCTTCATTTCCATTTTAAAAAACTTTCCAAAAGCAGCTCGGTGTAGGTGCTCTTTAGAGACAGAGCGACCATGGTGCAAGGCCTAGTGTTAATCTGGCCATTGACACGAGGTCATAACTACACAACCACATCGACCCAAAAGTAGATGTTTTAAAGGGTCAACTCCTAGAATAGTCAACAGAGAATGTGTTCCTGACATGTTAAGGGATACAATGACATTCATCATGATATGTGATACTACACAGGGGTCACACTAATAGTCCTCCAGTATTCACAATGGGGAATGTAGGGATGGTGACAAAATACTGTGTAACACTAACACGCCGCTCAGCTAATCGAAGCAACCACCGCACTAATTTTCTTGTGCATCCATGCAATCCACATGGAGGATTAGGAAATTATAGAGCTTCCTCCTTGATCTATAAACTTGTGTTTCCTACCTCTGCCTAAGTAAGCCAAGCAAGGCAAGGCCTTCTGTAATAGAAGTTTTTGATGTTATTCTCATATTTCTTTGTGTTTAGATTTGTTTCTCCATTCTTATCTCTCTGTGTGCTTCTCTAATACTCTGAATTATTTTCTGTTGTGCTGCTCTGATACTCAACACTTTGTGGATAATGCAGGGGAGATTTTTTGGTGAATTCTAGTGCTAATTTGTTGTCACTGATTTAGGATTTTCCATTTTCTATAAATAACTGGAAGATTATGTGGTCGTGCTTTTTACATTGTTAATGTGTAAAATTTACTTTTTATGGATATGGTGAGTAAAATTAACTTTCTGTCTTCTTACGAGAACAACGATTTTAAATTTTTTATTATAATAATAAGTAATATAATAAATCATAAATAAAATAATTTATTACTCTAGCAGCATTACATTTTCATCATGTCTAATATATTATTTCATCTAAAACTAGTGAACAAAACCAATTTATAATATTAATTTTGTTATCATATAAATGATTAGAGAATTAGAGACTTCCATAGTAATTCATACCGATAATTTCTTTTTTAAATAACACTATATAGAATTCCAAAATAATTTAACTTTTAAAATATTTATTAAATATTTATTTTTTTAATTTTAAATAATTTTTTTAAATATACAAATAAATTGTTTAACATTATAATTAATTTATTATTTTTAAAAATCTAAATTTTAATCCCTTTAAATTTTGGAAAAATCCAAATTTCCACTCTTCTCTATATTTATTAAAATATAATTTACCAAATTTGAGGACGGTGAAACATAGTCAGGTGTAAACTACATGTACACTCCGAGTTTCTTGCACCTTTCCGAAAATAATAATTTCGTATTTCGAACGAACAAGCAGATAAAATATGATAGGCCACTAAGATAGTTACCCTTTTTAAACTCGAATATAATTGTCATTAACTTTAAATTATATATTTTTTAAATTTTATGGTATGGTTATTAGATCTTTAATTTTTATTGACTCTTTTTTTTTTTCAGAAGAAAAAAACGCTGCATATATTAGAATATAAACAGTACATAGATCATGCATACACTCAGCTATGAAGAGCAATAGCGAGATTCCAATCATAACAGCCAGACCTTTCCTCTCACCCAAATGAAGCATGAGAGAAAAAATTCGGCCTCCCCATATCGGAAATTATATCCCTCTCAGAATATTCTTTAATGAGATTGAGACAATTATAATTGTAGAGAATGAAGAAACCAAAAGATATTGGTCCTCCAGACAAAAAGACAGGAATGATGAAGATTAAAGATCAACTATAGTGAGAGATTGAAAATTAATTAACCCAAGTATGATCAGATGTCTCTCCTGTATCGATCAGAACAGTCCCCAACAGAACAGATCAGTCAACCCCTGATATTAGATCATGGCAAACACAGATATGACATATAAATCATTGCATGCCGTATCGCAACAGATTCCTCAGGCTCGCTTGCAGATCTAATCTCCAAACAGTAGTTAAAGTTGTATCCTTCCGACATATTCCACCATACCCTGCTCGCTTGAAGTCAATAACAACATATACATAGAAAATATAAAATCCATGTATTCAGGCATCCAGAATCATATCATGTCTAGCAGCCCGATCCCTAATGAATATCTGGACAGGCTCGCTTGAGTAAGTATCTACTGGCCCCCTTGACATAATATTTCTCTCTGCTGTAGCTAAAACGACCTTGTCATGCATTCGATCTCGGCTGTATTCAAATTGGTTTTTTGACTCTATATATGGATTCAACACCCTCAAAAACTTCTAGGGCACTTCGATTGTGCAAAGTTAGAGATTAAACTTCTCTTTTCAATAAATTCCTGCCGGAATTTAGAGAAATTACAGCATAAAAAGTCACCGTAAAAGCCTTCAAAAAGTCGCACTAAAGACTACTCTTTAAAGTTTAAATCTAAAATCAATTCTGATAGAATTGTAGTCGGAAAAGGATTCCTAGGTCTTTTATGGATATATATTTATTTCAAAGTATAATTTACGTTTTAGTTAATTTAATTATTTGTTATTACATAATATTTTTAAAAAAAATGTTTTTTTTTATTTGTGAAATTTATAGAGAGTTAATTTTGAAAATCAATCACCATATAATCGACATTATCATGTTGCGTTTTGTAAGCATTTTATTTTGTGACATCCCATGATAAGATTAGCATTTATCTTTAAATGTATTTGGTTTAATTATGGTAAAAATTTTCGACATTTTCTTTAAAAAATAATAATAGTGATTGTTTTTTTTAATATGAGAATTTGGAATGCAAGAAGATTACATGGGAAATAACGAATTCTAAACATCCACTGGTTAGAGTAGTTATAGAAACATTTACCTTTTCCTCGTGAGATAAAAAGGGGATTTCAGGGAGGAAAAGGGTTTTGTGTTTTTTTGAAAGAGGAAGAATGAGGTTTGAACAAAAGCAAGACGTTCATTAAGCGTAACTCAAGTTGGACAAGTGTATGCGGACTTTAGAGCTTAGGCTCGACAATGGTCTTGATGCCTAACTCTATGGTTGCCTAAGATTGCGGTATACTAATCGGTGAGGAGCTCAGGGGTGAGAAGAGGACATAATCACCTTTTTTAGTGGTTGGGTGGACCAAACCAATCTTATGGTATTAAGATAAGTACTTTTATACCATGTGTTACCGTTATTTTTCAATTTATGTTAAATTTAATTTGAGAAAGGCATCTTTGTTATAGTATATCTTGCTTAGTGATAATGGAAGGTAGCATGAATGGTAAGTACTTTAATATCATCTCTCACATTTATTTTTCAATATGTATTTAAGTTAAATTGAGAAAGGCATCTCTGTTATATTATGTCTTTCTTAATGATAATAAAAGGCAGCATGAATATTTGGATTTGCACTGTAATATTGAATCTTTCATTACCTACCTTGTTGAGGACAATACAAAAATTAAATCGAATAACTGTATGTCCTTCTTATTTTCTATTTAAGGGTACAACTAGTATGAATATAGGAATTATTGTATTCGAGGATATAGGTAATATGAGTAACCAAGTTATTCTGGGTTACCAAGAATGACTTTTCTAGGCTATTGTAGAACATGTACAACTATATTAAAATGGTCTAGGTTTTGTTTGTTGAAAAGTAGATATACTTGTGTGTGAGATTGGTATTGTGAGTTAGTTTTTGTTGGAAATTGCGCAGAGACCCCACGACCTAGAAATTATCAGGTGAGGAATAAGTTGAGTAGAAGAAAACGACATTAAAGAAGATGCATAGGTTCTAACACATGACCAGTCAAAGAACAATATACCAGTACTCGGGTTATATGTGATGATCTGGTTAAGGTATGTTATTAATTTTTTGATAATTGATCTTTAAGACATTGAAACCAATGTCCTACATGTGCTTAAGGGTTCAAGTTCTCTTGCAAATTATTGAGTCTCATGAGTGATTTTTATGTTATTTTTATGAAAATTTTAACATAAAAGAAATATTGAACAACATCAAATAAATGTACATTATATCACCATACAACACGTCAACAAAGAGATTTGATGAAGGAGTTCACCCCTCCCCGGCTGCATCTCCTTGGTCAAGCTTCCATGGCCTGGGCCTCCATATTATGCGCAAATTTTGCAAAATGATGTGTTTACAATGCTTTTCCGCTCCTGAAATCTGCACCAATGAGTTCATAATACTAAAAAATGGTACCTTAGCCTCTTTATGCTCCCCATTTTGTTGAAAACCAACTGAGTTATGACCTGTATAAGTCTGCTCCATAATTTCCTCCCTAAATTTAGCGAACTGCCACTAATTTAGGCTATTTGGCACCAAAAATGGTATTTCCACCAAAATTATCGGACCACCAAGTTAATTCAAATTAACTTAATAAAACTTCATGAAGCTAATTAAATGTGATTAGTGCTTAAACCCATGATTTGTGATAAATCTGGATTAACGCTTAATTAATGGAGTTTAACATTTGTAATGGTGGATTAAGTTTAAACCACCACGCTTATGGTAAGCCCCTCCACTACTCCACCGTGGTCTCCAGGTCTAGGTCAGGTGTATTGGGGGTTGGCCCCACAGGGGTTGCCCCCTCTCTGCCCGACGACGTAAGCATTAAAAGTTAAATATATGTGGTGCGTGATAAGGTTAAGAAACAAACAGTAGGCGGACTAGTGGCGTGTGTTGTTGGCAAGGCGGAGGTCTTGTGTTCGAATCCCTACCGAGTCCTTCTGGCTATAAAAAATATTTTGATACATAGCGAGGACGGCACGTGGTAGCCCCAGGCTGAGCCACGTGTCCTCTCCTCATTGGCCATCAAAACCCAATGATAAAATGCCAACACACCATAAATTCGAACCAATCCACAGCTGCCACTTGGCAGTGTCCCATTAGCCGAAGGAGAATTTAACTAAACTTTGACCTAACCAGTCAGCATGCCACGTAGGTAGTACAGATGTTGACTAGGCTCCTTGTCTGCATTTTTTTTTCCTATTTATTAAATCTAACATAACTCATTTATGAAGCCATATGGAGGCCATTTCGCGTGAAACGATTTGCGCCACATTCAGAACAACGAACACTACATGGTCATTGAGGTTTTGTGTCATTATGAGAACTTTACTTTTTTAGCATAATTCTGAGCACTTGATCATTCCTCCCCACTAGAAGATTTTGGACACCAAAATATCTTTCATTACTGAACATGTGGCTGAATGTATAGTCCCCTCACCCTTCCAATCTTAATACAATAGAATTTTCCTAAGTTCAATAATTTGAGCTTTTTAAAAAAACTAGTCTTTTTCCTTGATTTTGGAGACCCTGTCTTGTTATTGTAGACATAGTCATGCTGCAACTTCCTAGAATTTGCTGAAAAACAAGTTGTACTTGAAGAAACAAACTTGTTCCCACCTCAGACGTCAATAAAAAGAAACTTGAAAACTTTCTCATCTCAAACATTGTCGACATGGCGATTTTTAGCTTATCTTGCCTTGTGCTTGGCTCGAATCTTGATCAAATGTGATTGCCATCACCATGCAACATCCCATTTCAAATACAATACTTAAACACACAAGAAGAAATTTTGAATTGAATTCCCTCTTTCTGAAATTGTTTTGGTGCTTTCTCTTTTTTCTTTTCACTCTCTTGCACCGACGTCGTGTTTACATCACTATTCAACAATGATGTGGACTAATGAAAATATTTCACATCTTGTTTACCTCTTTTCAAAGGCAACATGTTAGAACCCTTAAGCATCTTATTACAAAAATTAGAAACTTCAATGAAATCATCTTGTTCACTTGATGCAACTTTTTGAAAGGTCTCATTCAAAACATCAGTATGCTTGAACATTAACAAAGCCAAATTTTGACTTGCATTCACTATTCTCTTCATTTCTCCTCCATGTATAAGAGACAAACTCTCCTTCTTCTTATGCGCTCTAACTATGTACTCAATTCCATTCTTGAACAAGTGGTATTTTTTCTCATGGCGATGAAATACCGCACTCCTATAATAAAGATAAGGACTTCCCAAAAAAATACCTGAAATCTCAAGTGGAACTACATCAATATCAACTTCGTCAAGAAAGTTTGAATTGATTGCAAACCTTAGGATGCAATTCCTTGTTACCTGCAAGTTTTCATTCTTGTATATCCAGCCTAAAGGATAAGGTCTTGGATGTGTAACGGTTTCTAGATTTAACCTCTTAACTAAGTCTTTAGAAATCAAATTAGCTTGAGAACCATTATCAAATAGTGTCTATTTTGGTATGTTTTCAAGCAACTCTAATACGAACGAGTTCAATTCTTGTATCATCATATTGAGTTATATTAGAACAACTTGAAGAACTAGTGCTTGTTATTTTCTTACCTTTCAAACCCATTGTTGTAATATTGGTTTCATCTCCTGAATCTGAACCTAAGTCATGTTCAATGATTGCATATTTTTTTTCCTTCTCTTTGGTTTTATGTTTGTTGGCTTCAACTCTAGATGCATTTTCCAACAATGGTATTCATCATGGACATTTTTCAAAAAAAAATTACATGTGAGTTTCTCTTTCTCTATTTTAATAGAGCCACTTTTCTTTATTTTTCCATTAAACTACCCTTTTCTTTACCTTCATACTCAAGGAAACTATCACTTTTATAATCTACACTATGTTTCCCTCTTGCTTCTAGATGTGTGGCTTGAACACAAACCTCATCTAAATTTGTGGGATTGAACATGAGAATAGTATGTCTAATATAGTTGTGTAAACCCCCAATATACTTTAACAAAGTTCCTTGAGAATATAAATTGACACCCAAAACTAGTGCTCTTCTCCTAACCTCTTGTGTATAATTTTGAACAATTTGTCCCTTTAGTTGTCTAAAATTCTGCCAGTCCATAATGGATTTTTTCATGTAAGCTAGAGGGTAAAATTTACTTTTAATGGCAGCTATAAAATTGGACCAAGACATTGAGATCTTAACATGGTTTTTAATCTCATCTTGTGTCCTTGCTTCCCACCATACAAGTGCTACACCCCCCATTCTCAAGGAAGCCAATTGAATATTTATGTCATCCTCTTGAAGGTTATGAATTCTAAAATAAACCTCCAACTGACGAATCCAATTATCCAACTTCTCTACACTCACTTCGCCATTATACATTGGTAGCTCAAATTTGACATCAAGTTTAAGTAAGGGTGATTTACCAGTATTTTTTGAAGTATGTAAATGAGCAGATTGAAGGGTTGTGGTAGTGGAAGATGATGAAGAGGAAGGTGAAGATAGCGGTGAGGATGTGTTGGGCCTCGAATATGCCCATGTTTTCATCATGCAATATCACTCTTCATACCTTAAAACCCTAGGTTTTTAACCAGTTTTGTAACCTAATTCCATACCTTGCCATCAAATACACTCCATGGTTGGTTTTCACTAGTTTTCTTAAATTTTATATGATTAAATATGATTATTCCATGATTTGCTAATGAAAATTTTGCTAAGTTCACTTGTCACAGGGTTCCATCGCTGAAATTCTTCACAAGTCAATATAGTACAGAAATGTCTAATTCGGGGCTTTGACACTTTCAACATGCTTCTAGAGAAACTGAGAGAGGTTGTTGTAAAAAATAATGTTCTAATACATTCCCATGACTTGGATTTCATGCAGGTCACACATATGGGTCTCTAGAAGGAAATCAACAAAATTTCCCAAATTTGCAACAAATTTCAAATAGCCAACTTACTCCTCCATTTTCGTGCAGGTAAAGGAAAATTCAGAAATTATGTCACATGGGTTTTGGTCCCAATATAGCAAATTTATTAAAACTAAAACAATTTTCTAAAATTAATTATGGTTTGGGAGATATGCAGAGGTATTTCAGGCTTACTTATATAAATATTAGGAGAATTCAGATTTGTAAAAGTATCCCAAACAACCTTGTTTTGAATTATCGTACTCAACAACTAAGTTTTATAATTGTACTCAAGACTGTGGAGATATATTACACCATTCATGACTTCGAGAGGGTCAAACACAACAACAAAGATCTAGATCGAGCCCGAGCTCGAGGATTTCCAAGAGAAACAACCTCCAGATTAACATGAAGAAAGGATATTCCAATGTTAGTATTTAGTTAGGAATGGTTATGCTATGTAGAGAAAGATTGTTCTCACAATCAGATTGGGAATCCTAGATTAACCACGATTTTCTGAGTAAAACAATCCATTACTATTTTATGTATGAGACTGCTGCCTATAAAGGCTAGTGTTGTAATGAGTTGGGGGGGTGATCAGTAACAAGTTATCAGTTGTTGAAATGTGAGATTCGAGATGCTACAAGACATTTATATTTATTAATCTAAGGACCTATGTTCATTTATTTAAAATGGCATGTGATTAATTTGGATCATTGCAAGTGGAGTCATGTTGAATTTCTAAATCGAATGTGTTAAAGTTTCCTTTTTGCCTAGCATGATCGAGGCAGACTTTCAAAGTGGTCCAAAAGAAGAAATGAGACAATACCACCAGGATTACATTGAGAATTGGTTCGATATCACAATCTTGCCTAGCATGATCGAGGCAGACTTTCAAAGTGGTCCAAAAGAAGAAATGAGCCAATACCACTAGGATTACATTGAGAATTAGTTCGAGATCACAATCCCGTCAAAGTACCACTCTCATCTTCAAATACTCTTTATACCACATCTTTCAAATATGTTGATTGTTCATGCTCATATACCTTCTAAAGTTTATATGTTAAATCTAGGCATGGTTATATCTTTGTACCTAATCCGCACATGGCTTGATTGGAAGTTCTCTTTCACTTGAAGGAGTATTTCTTCTCTTAGGTATAGTAGGAAAGTATTGTAATAAATAAATGAATAAGTAAAGAGAAAAATAAGTCCTTTTGTGAAAACGAGTTTGTCTGGCACAACAGGTCAGGGACTTTTCTTGAAAACAAGGTAATTGGAAGGAAAGTTTCCCAATAAAGTTTGCAAATTTGTATGAGTTCTTCAAATCATGTATCTTTCAAGTCATTATGTTTTTACTCGAGCTATTTGATGTGGGATTACTTAAGGTGCACTTGCCAACAAGCCTTGTCCCATCGACATCATCACATCATCTAGGACCAAGGTCAGGGTTAGACAAGGTACCTAGGAGCCTTCATGCCTTAATGGAAGGTATTCTTGTTGTCTACTAAGGAAATACATCAATTTCTTGGTGGATGAATTCTAGAGTTCATTCGATTTCGACAAATCCATTCATGGCTAGTAGAATGTACCTAATGCCTTGACTCCCATTGACATCAAAGGTGGGATATCTCGCATTGGTTAACGATCTCCTCAATCGTTGGTAATCAAATGATTCTTTCTTATGTTTGAAATCGACACCAATTATTCACATGTGCAAGATTTCACACGAGTGTGTAGAGGTTGAAGACTATATGGTTTTGAGAGCTCAACATAAATTTGTAGAAGTTTGGATTTTTGTATCAACATTTCCATTATCATTTGCAGCAGTAGTCACCTTTGCTCAGTTGTTTGGGGATATAAAACTTCTCAAGCATGGGGGAGAAGGGGAACTTCAGTTAACTCTTTAGACCTTCAGTTCATCCTCCATCTCTTTAGATCATCCTTCAGCCTTATTCAACAGATCAGATCAACAGTCATATCAGCTCCATCCATTCCATCCTCCACTTCATCTTGTAGCACTGGGCATGTCAATGATAAAGGTAACCTGAGGTAAAATTGGCTTAAGGTTCTTTAATTCATTAGAAATTGAAGAAATATTTTATGATTAACCACCACATATACCATTTTCCATATACCCTCCATTTCCAAATTCCTCATTCATAATAGAATGCATGCTACTCTAATAAGGTTATAGTCATGAAAAGAAAAGATATTTGTTCATGTAAGAGAAATAGAAACTATAGTGCCTTGCCCTCTGACATTTGCAAATATTTTCAATTGAATGTATTCAATAAAGGATGCAGTCGATGTTTCCCTTCATAAAGGAACCAACTATAAGCATTTTCTTCACAAGAGTAATGTATGAAATCACCTCATCTCATCCACCATTTCCATTATCATGTATCATCTCATTCATCATCGCCTCCTACCATATATATTGATTATTATCAATTTATATCACTCTTAAAATTAAATATATGGAAGTCAAATAAGAATGGTGTTGCTCCACAAGAACTAAAACCCTCAAATCTTCATGCAATTTTGCTCCATAAGAACCAACCCTGCCCAAAGGCATGATGTCATAAAAACATATATATGAGCAAAGTATTTGTTTTCATGAGGACATGAAAAACCTCAGGCATCGGGGGATGTTGGGCCTCGAATATTCCAATTTTTTCATCATGCAATATCATCGTTCATACCCTAAAAGCCTAGGTTTTTAACTCGTTCCATACCCTAATTCCATAACTTGCCGTCAAATACACTCCATGGTTGGTTATCATTAGTTTTCTTAGATTTTATATGATCAAAGATTATTATGCCATGATTTACTAATGAAGGCTTTTCTAAGTTCAATTTTCACATGGTTCCATCACCGAAATTCTTCAAAAGTCAGTAGGGTACGAAAATGTCTAATTTGGGGCTTTGACACTTTCGACATGCTTTCGGAGAAACCGAGAGAGGTTACTGGAAAAAATAATGTTTTAATACCTTCCTATGACTTGGATTTCACCCAGGTCACACATATAGGTCTCTAGAAGGAAATCAACAATTTTTCTCAAATCTGCAACAAATTTCAAACTTCCAACTTACTCCTCAATTTTCGTGCAGGTAAAGGAAAACAAATAAATTCTGGCACATGGGTTTTTGTCCGAGTGTAGAAAATGTATTAAAACTCAAACTGTTTTCTAAAATTTATTATGGTCTGGGAGATGTGAAAAGGTATTTGAGGCCGATTTATATAAAAATAAGGAAAATTCATATTTGTAAAAGTATCCCAAACAACCTTGTTTTGAATTTCTGTACTCAACAACTAATTTTTAGAATTTTACTCAAGACTGTGGAGATATATTACACCCTTCATGACTTTGAGGGGGTCAAACACAATAAAAAATATCTAGATCAAGCCCGAGCTCGATGATTTCCAAGAGAAGCAACCTCCAGATTAGCGTGAAGCAAGGATATTCCATTGTTAGTATTTAGTTAGGAATGGTTATGCTATGTAGAGCAAGATTGTTCTCACAATCAGATTGGGAATCCTAGATTAGCCATGGTTTTCTGAGAAAAATTATCCATTAATATTTTATGTATGAGACTGCTACCTATAAATGCCAGTGTTGTAATGAGTTAGGGGCTGGGGTGATCAATAACAATTTATCAGTTGTTGAAATGTGAACTTCGAGTTGTTGTAAGACATTTATTTTTATTAATACAAGGACATATGTTCAATTATTTAACATGGCATGTGATTCATTCAGATTATTACAAGTGCAATCACATTGAGTTTCTAAATCGAATGGGTTAAATTTTCCTTTTTATTGTAAGTTCCTAGGCTCACCCAGGTGTGGCAAGGGCCCAACACAATTTGGGAATGAGATCTCCGTAATTGATCATTAGATTAATTATATTTTGGTGTTTTGTTTTCATTTCATCAATGCATGATTTGATTAATATTTTTAAGAGTAATTAACCTATACTTTGAATTGACTACAATGTAGTTATAATTCTTTCTGATCTTGTATCGATTTGGTTTTGAAGACAAAGTTCCACATCATTGCATTGTATGCCTAAATCCTCCTGCATAGTAGTGATATGTCTCCTCTATCAACATTGTGATTGTTTGGTCTTAGTAAAACATCTATGCATAGAGCACCCATACGACATTCAAACGATCCTGTGCATACATATCATTAACTTGTGAACTGTAGCGAGAATGTCTCATATGTTTTCATTAGCCAACAATGGATTTGATTTAATGTGTGCATTGTGAAAATACATATGCATTCAGTAGAGATGTGCAAGTGAAATGGGGTGTTTTCATTTATAAATTGCATACATACTGTTAATTTTATAACTCCTTTGAGATTTCATTCAAGAATATGCTTCTGTGTGCAAAGCATTCATAGCCTTAAAATCATAGAACAGTGTGATTAAAGACAATGCTCTTAGTTAAGATATGAGTTTAGCAAGTAGTGACTTTATTCGTCGAGAAATATAAAATATTTATGTAGGATTAGAGTGTAATCAGTGAAGGTTTCTTTCGTTAATTTCAATTCGTTAAGTAGTTTTCATGTGAAGCAGTGTAATGTATTTTAAGTTCAAATCGATATAGCTTGAGTTGATATTGTATAGTTTTTAGAATAGTCTAGTTATGAATTGGTTATTGTAGAATTTTGATTTCTTTTGAGTTCCAAGATAGATAACCTTTGCATCTGATGTTTGGATGTCTTTTGATTGAGTGAGTTGTAGTGGATTAGAACTTCAGAGATTAAGGTAGTTTTCACATTCACTAGTTTAATTTAGTTTTCATATTTATAGTGTGAGTTTCATGCTTTAACAATGTGGTTTTATTTGGTCAACAGTGTGAACCCTTGACAACGAGTGATTCAAGTTCATCAAAGAAGCTTTCAGTGCAGCCATACCCTTATTTTCCCGTACTTAAATTAGACAGTGAGAATTCTTGCGTACAATAGGGTTTCATTATAGAGATTTGAGTTAGAGTATTTTGATACAGTAAAGTCGCATTATCATAATTAGATTTAGAATATTTTTTAAGGTGTTTTGAATTAATTAGGGGTTTGAAGTGTGAAGATAATATTAAGTACAGTAACAGTAAGGATTTTCCTCTATTCTAGTTAGTTTGAGTTTATCATTAAATTAGTGTGAGTACTTTTCGAGATAGAGTTTTATTTTATACTTAGATTAAATAGATTTTAGATTTAGTTTTCCCATTTTCTTAGATTAAAATTGTAATTTGTATTGCTTGAGCATTGATTTAAATTGTCATTCAGACTTAGATGTGTGAATGAGATAGGATTAAAAAGTTGGTTTAAAATTATTTTTAGCTTGTCTTATTTTGTCAGGGGAGTTGAAATTAGATTTTTTTGGATTGGGATCGACGTCGTAGAGTTAATTTTGTTTAAATATAAAATTGTTTTTATTAAAATTAGTTACATGAATTGTGATTTCCATTTAATTTCTTGAAGCTTTATTTGAATGGTAATTGGTTATTTTTTTTAATTCATGGGAAACTTTAATTAGATTTATTTATATTCATCATTAGAAAAATTAAACTATAAAATGATTTTTTACTTAAACAACATGTTGATTTTCGTACTCTAGTTTAGGGTAAATTCTCTAATCCTATGTTACCTGTGTTTGCACCTCGAAGATTATGAGTCCTGGATTGATAATTGGAAATTATAATACATATACTTTCCCCAACAAGATGATGGTGGAGTCGATGGTGGTTTCCTACCATCTCCATGGCCTCCTCCTCTTAGAGAACCCTCTCCTCTTGGAGGCCTAGAACTTTCTCCTTGCATCCTTATATTCCTCTCCTCATAGAGGACCTTTGCCATCTCAGTCATATCAAAAAATGCCTTTCTGAATGCTCTCTCATCTTCTACCATGGTAGGTTCTCCTTCAATAAACATGCTCACAAAAGACTACAATTTAACTTGAGGATGTGCTAGTGTTGAAGACTTTGGCAACCTTTCCCTTCTTCCTCTTGACCCAACTGCAAGGCTTTCAACCGGCTTCCCTTATCCTCTTTTTAGTTTTAACCTTGTAAGCATGACACAAACTTGCAAACAATTAGATCTCCTTCTTGCACAACAAACCTAAAGATTTGATACCAAAAATGATCTTAATGAGGTATGTTAGTAATGTTGTGCTAATTCCTCTTTATATTTTGAAACCAATATCTTACATGTGTTTAATGGTTTAAGTTCTCTTGAAAGTTATTGAGTCTGATGAGTGGTTTTTATGTTATTTTTATGACCAATTTAACATAAAAGAAAGACTGAATAACAACAAATAAAAGTACAATACATCACCATACAATGCATCAACAAAGAGATTTGATGAAGGAGTTCAACCCTCCTGAGCTACATCTGCTTGGTCGAGCTTCCATGGCTTGGGCCTCTATATTATGCTCAATTTTTGCAAAATGATGTGTTTACAATGCTTTTATGCTCCTGAAACCTGCACCAATGAGTTCATAATACTAAAAATGATACCTTAACCTCTTTCTGCTCCCCATTTTGTCGAAAACTGACTAAGTTATGACCTCTACAAGTATGCTCCACAATTTCCTCCCTAAATTTAGCTATCTGCCACTAATTCAGACTAATTGGTGCCAAAAAATGGGAATTCCACCAAAATTATCGGACTGCCAAGTTAATTCGGATTAACTTAATAAAACTGCATTAAGCTAATTAAATTGGATTAGCACTTAAACCCGTTCTTTATGATAAATTCGTATTAGCACTTAATTAATGGAGTTTAGGATTTATAATGGAAGATTAAGCTTAAAACATTGCGCTTAGGGTAAGCCCCTTCGGTGTTCCATCATGGTCTCTAGGTCCAAGTCACGTATATTGGGGGCTGGCCCCCTCTCCCCCCGACGACATAAAAATTACAAGGTTAAGAAACAAATAGTAGGCGCGCTAATGGTGCGTGTTGTTGGCGGGGTGGAGGCCTTGTATTCAACCCCCCACCCGGTTCTTCTGGTTATAATAAATCTTTTTCTAAACTGTGAGGAGGGCATGCGGCAGCCCCAAGTTGATCCATGTGACCCATCCTCATTGGCCCATCAAAACCCAACGATAAAATGCCAACACACCATAAATTTGAACCTATACATAGCTACCACTAGTCTCTCATTAGTGGGAGGAGAAATTGACTAAAATTTGACATGCCTAGTCAGCATGCCACTTCAGCAGTATGGACTTCTGATTGAGCTCTGTGTATCTTTTTTTTTCCTCTTTAGTAAAACGAACAAAACTCATTTCTGAAGCCATACGGATTCCATTTCACGCAAAACGCATTGCGCCAAATTCAGAACGATGAACACTATGCGGTCGTTTAGGTTTCGTGTCATTATGAGAACTTTGATTTTTTAACATAATTCTGAGCACCTCATCATGTGGGTACTAGGAACTTAAAGGAAAATATACACTTCCAGTAGAACTTATTGGTTTTCAGTCTCTGGGAAAACCTGAAATGAGGCCATTTTTCTTGACAACATCAACTGGAAAACTGATAGTGGAATTGAAAGAGTGGCCAATCATGGAAAAACCCCAAGAAATTATGAAATAAGGGGAGCAAGAAGTAAATACATTGAAATTATGAAGGAAGAACGCATTCCATAATATACTCAAAGATAAACTGTTTTAATAATTAATGAGAAAAAATTGCATGCCCAAATATATGCACATATAAAATATTGTAATCGTTAACGAGAAACTTTACATGTCAAAATATAGTCAAAGGAAAATACGGTAATAGTTATAAGTTAGAACCACTATATTTGACTTAATGAGTTCATTGAAAAAGTGAAACCCTAAGAGAAACTTGCCACAATATATCAAATACCAACTTTTTCATAAGCAAAGAAAAAAAAAATTTCTAGATCGCACAACTGGATAACCTCCAAGACTAGGGTAAAACCCTCATTTATCTTCGAGTTATTCAAATATTCCATAGTTGAATTTGGGTATAACAAATTACATCAAATACAACTGAAACCTTAAACAAAACAGAGAACTAAGAGCTTGCTCGTTTAGTGGCTTAATAATCGGTACTTCTAAGGAAATTTACCACATAATAAGACTCTGTTGATGGCCAAAAAACATGTGGCAGAGCATCTACATGAAAAGTATAAGATATAAAGTAATAACAATTTCACACTATTAATATTAACAAATAGTAGATAAAAGAGAGGGTTTACCCTCAATCTGTGCTCAATATGAACTAACTCGTAACACGATTCAAGAACTCGAATGAATTAGCATATCTGTAATAAACGAGGCAGTGTCAGATGAGGTGGAACTGGTAGCCTGGTCACTAGATGCCTATTTTTTCAGGAAACTAAGTAAGAAGTAGTCCAAGAGTGAAATATAGAAATAATATGAATGGTGTATAATAGTGATGCAGAAGAGGACATACATGCGTAATACTTGAGTCAGATCTTGACCCTCCTCGAGTGCAGGTACTCATATGGAAAAGGTTTGACCCCGAGACTTAGTACCAGAAAGGAGAATAAGAAGATTAGCGGGTCAAATTTACCAAGCTGCAAACACCAAACCAGTCCTAATATGTGAGGGAAAAAAAAAATATCAATAGACAATGACGGTCTACCTGAGATTCCTTTGAGAAATAAGAGCTCCTTTGAACTTGTTGAACACAACCTGTTGCAGAGAGCATCCATAACAGAGCTAGAGAATGAATGATGAACTAAATGGAGGTGGGGATAGGGTTTTTGTTACCCTAACCACTCGATCTATATTCTGATCCATCTGATCAAACAAGAGACGATAAATGACAAGAGAGCATGCTGACTATCCTTCAATACACTTTCCAGGCGTCGATAGAATAGTTATAGAGAATTCCATTGGAGTTAGCTAGCGAAGGGTAGAGAAAAGAGCATGGTAAGGAAACTGGTCAAACCGGTTAAGATGGTGGGTTAATCACCTATCCCAAAGACATCCCTACCTCCAAACTTGAATGCCATATTAATATTCTTAAGTGTGTTTTGAATATCAAGGTTTATTATATATCAACGGTGAAAGAAAGATGTACAAAAATTCAGTAGTTGCAATTGTGAGTGATAACCATAGTAGCATTACTAACTATGGCTTTTTAAAATAAATAATGTGCAATGGATGTCATGGTAATATATATGTGTATACCATAGGTTTGTAAAATATACAATGATAGAAGTGTGTATGTCCTAGCAATTTTTTTTTTTTTTGGTTTTACCTGTTTGTCATAACGTGTAGTGATATGTGTTACAAGTGGTATCTGAGCCACATTTTCCGATGGCCTCACTGGGCACTAATGTTACTAATGAGGGTGTTGAATTGTTCACAGTGAGAACATAGAAGTGAACAAACTCAGTCAGGATGAGAAAGGGAGTTGGAGGACAATTTCCCACCAAATCGACTGGTCACATTCCAAATCCAGAAACACATTTAGAAATATGGATACATCTGGGTGTAGAACAACAAATCTAAATAAGCTAGAGATAACACAAACAAAAAAATGAAATTCGAATCACGAATTTTTTTATTCATGCATACCTATGAGCTAGTGATCCTATTTATTGGGCAACCACGATCGAGATTAACGTGTTCCAAATTAAATAAAAATAATCACTTGCAGACTTGAAGGAAGGATTCAGTAAAAAAATTACCTCAAATAAGATTTCTCTACTTTTCCTTTTAATTTAGTATCTGAATAACAATTGAAATCGCTACCACAGCCGCTTCTAAGTCTAAACACTAATAAGTAAGAGAAGAGCTCTGACCCCATTATTAATTAATATTATTATATATAGAGATAGAGACATGCCAGCCATATATGTTTGACACAGATACATTAACAATATTAAAAAAAAAACCAAAAAAAAAAACGAAGTCACATAAACCACCTTGTGGCCAGAGAATTCAGTTTTTTTTTTTTCCAGAAAGAAAAAAACATTATTTCTATTAATAACAATACATATACATTTAAATTCATCCTAGCTATGAAAAGAGAGCATGGTCAATACCATGTGGCATATTTTATCTTTCATCTTGTGCTTAGGAGAAAGCATAAAGCTTATAACATCAGCACACGTAACTACAAAAAATAAAAACTTACGTATGCATCATACTGCCTATGAAACAGGTTCTATGCATCATTCCATACAAAAGATAATGCCACCCTGCCCATAATGATAAATATAGAAAAAATCAAAACACTATCCATCTCGAGATATGAATATGAGTGCATCGTCATATAACCAGGGATTAAAAAATCATATACAAGGAATAACTGGATTCGAAAAAACTATCATCATGAAATTGGGGAATCCAAGTGTGAGACAAAAAAAACAAAAAAAGTGAAAGAAAAAAACAGTTTCGGCTTGCTTGATTACCAGGCTTGCTAGCAAAAGACCACGTGGCAGAACTATGGCAAATGAAAATGAAAGGATCTGATCAGTTGTGAGTCCTTGAAATGGGAAATCAATATATTTCCGTAGGGTAGACAAAGGCCTTTTTTTGATAAGATATCCGTGCCTGAGAGTTATTCTCTCTATAGGCATGATTCAAAGATGCTTCAAGAAACTTCGATAATAGATAATTGACTCTACCAATCCATCCCTGCATACCATGAATGCGAAGAGAAGAAACACCAGAAATGCCATCGATAATAATCTTGGAGTCCCCATATACATGAATCTTTGGCAGATTAAGATTATAAGCAACCAATGGCCCACTCCACAATACCATAAGCCTAGCTTTGTTGTCCGAACCACGACCACCATTCCAACAAATATGATACCTTTCTGCCTCCTGGAGCTTGATCCATGCCCCGCAACCACAAACTCCATCTTGTTGTGCCCCATCAAAATAAATTGCTAGAATGGCAATAGGATGAGGTCGAATATGCTTGGAAAAGTCGGCTAGGATTCCCATAGTAGATGGTTGACCATCCAACCACGACATAATGGATCTATGAATCAGAGATATGTTAGCAGACATTCCCTCAAAAATAAGGCGATTTCATGCACGCCATATCTCCCAGGATAAGTAAAATGGAAGTGTTTTATATTTTCCATTAATAGCCCCCATGCCACGATGGTGTTGATGAAGTCAGCTGGTCTCTAAGCAAGATCCATCAAGTAATGTGTAAAGAGTGACCAAATAATGATAGCAAATGAGCAGAAAAAGAATAAATGTGATGCAGATTACTCATGAACAAGACATAAGGGACACCTCCTTGGTCCATGGAAACCACGTTTTTTGAGACAGTGCCATGTTAATATTTTGCATTTCCACAACAACCACACAAATAGAAGAATCTTAGAGGGGATATTCTAGCGCCATGTTTGATAGAATGGAGAAAGAGAGCTAGCCGGATGATGATGTATAATGATATAATGATATGTCTCCCAAACCTGCGCAACATCACCCACCATATGGCCATCACAAATCAAGTGATCCTCGTCCCCATGCAAGTTCATACCCGCAACTTTTAACACGTGCATCACATTTTTCCATTCGATTGCATCCCTCCCAGTCAGACCCAACTGTTCAGCTGATTTCCAAATCAGAGATCCAAGGCTCCAACACAAGATTAGTTGAGCTAAGGAAGAAATTCCATGGTGATTCAATCTGTGGATTAACCTCGAATCAATGTGAATACCGCCATCCAGTCCCAAAATCCTATCGAAACCCAAACTAATTATTTTCCCATTTCCAAATTGCCATACTAACCTCTGCGCCATAATGGGCATGATTTTTACAAAACTTCTCCAAATCTGAGACTATAACTTTTAAGAAAGAAAACATCCACAATATAAGGATAAAATTGGATTTCCCACCGTATATTTGCATCCAATGATTTGGGACCATATCTCGCTGCCTTTTAATGCCTGCCACAAAGACTTGATAAGAAGAACGTTTGAGCAAAAAAGAAGATTTAAGATAAGAAGAGCGTTTGAGGAAAAACAAAGATTTAAGAGACCCCAGCCACCAAATTTTTTGGGAATCGTGATATAGTCCAATCGGAGGTGAATTTTCTTTATATTTTGAGCACGAGACCATATGAAATGCGATATTCACATGTAGATACTGCAGGAATATTTTTGCCGAAATAATGATGCTATTACTATATATGGGAAATGTCCATTTCTATAAATAAGGGGGAAGATTATGTGGGCGTGCTTTTTACATCGTTATTTTGTAAACTTTACTTTCTAGTTAAATTAACTTTCACTGTTATTACAAGAAACTCAAATTTATACGAATAGTGGTTTTCAATTTTATATTATATTAATAAGAAATATAATAAATTAATAAAAATAATTTACAATATATATTTGTTACAATATATTATGATTAGTTAATATGTTTTTTACTAATTTTGTTATTATTTTAAACGAAAATAATTCACAATACTATTTTAATATAAAACAAAAATATTTCACAATATTACTTTTAATTTATTGATTTTTTAATAATTATTATTGTTTGGGATTTTTTTTTTTAAATATACAAATAAATTGGTGAAGGATTGTACTCAGCTTATTACCTTTTAAAATCCAAGTTTTACTAAATTTTAATATTTATAAAAAAGGAAAATCTAAATTTCCTCTTTCTATATTTATTAAGATATAATCTATCAAACATAGGAACTGCTATAAGAAGTATTGTTAATGATAGTCAACGCCGTAATATTTAACGTACATGTACGCTCCGAGTTTCTTGCCCCTCTCAGAATAATAATTCAATGTTTCGAACGAACAAATAGATACATCATCGACCACACAATCCTTTAAATGCAGTGGATATAAAGTTATATGTATCTACCATACAAATTATTTATAAATATATATTAATAAAAAATTATTCAAAAACATATATAAAAATATAATTATTATTATAATTAATAATTAAATAACAATAAATAATAAATAATTTTAAAATAACAAATAATGATAATTAATATTTAATTATTAATTATAAATAATTGAAAGGTGTTTATTTGATCTCTTATTTTTGTGGGATCCTTATATTGGGGAAACTCGTAGGTTTATAAATCAGAGAATTCAAAAACATGTTGTTGGTTTAAGGCAATTTAGGACTCAATCGTCAGCCCTAGCAGAGCATGCTGAGAAGTCTAATCACCATATTAGTTTGGAAGAGTCCAAGGTCATTGCTAGGCTTGAGCATTTCAATTACCACAATTTTAGGGATGTTATTCAAATTGAAAAAAAGTCTCATACGTTGAATAGGGACTACCAATGAAAATTAGTAGTTGTTGGATCTAGTCTCTTTGCTCATAGTTTTGGTCACTCTTCACCTAGGGTTTCTTTATTTAATTTATTTTTATTTTTATAGGTTTGGTTTTTCTATGGTTCCTTTATTTAGTTTCTTTTTATTTTTATCACTTTTTTCATAGGTTCAGTTTTTCTTTGTTTTGTTTATTGGTTTATTAATTTGTTGTTTTCATTTTCTTATTTATCTATAATATTATTATTATTTTTTATCGAACTTTTGATTTTTTTTTATTGCTAATTTTATTGTTTGTTTTTAATTTTATTTATGGTAATTTATTGTATTAATATTTTTTTTTATCTATTTAAAAAGGTAAAAAGTTGTAGTCACTAGTCAATTATTAATATTTTATTAATCCTCAACATTTTCTTAACATTCAATTTTATTAATTTATTATTTTTCTATTATGTTTTTGTCCCTAACCATTACACATCTCTTCATTGTAGATAAACTCAATGATCATTTTTCCTGATGATGAATTACACTTAGTAGTTCGAAATGCATCGGCTCTAAAACTTCCACTGTGGAAGTATTTTCTAGAAAAAATAAATATGGATCACATAAATCTACATTCTCAAGTAATTAAATAATTAATAATAATAATAATTAATTATAATAATTAATAATTAAATTAAATAATTTAAAAATATTAAACAATTAAATAAAACTAACAATATTATTGTTAGCATTATTATTTAAAAATAATAATACTAACAATAATATTGTTAGTAATTTTTTTTAAGCTTAGTAGGACCTATCATCATTCATTCATAGAACATGTTACATCCAGAATAAACATTTTGTGGCCTAAACCTGCCTGGCTGGGAAAGGAGGTTTGTTGTCCATCAGAAAGCGTTATATTCCATCAAAAATATAAAGTTTGTAAGTCTATAAAACTTAACCTTATAGGATCGAATGTCTGAAGTCCAGTTCACTCTTTACCTATTAACATCAGTTCTACTTAACGACATATACAACATAAAAAATTAACAACAACAACAAAGGAACACATCTAAAACTAGTCCTTCGAGGATTCCACTGGAGCCTGATCCTTTGCACTAGATCCCAAAATCTGTAACTGAGGCAGTCACTTGATGTGTCGTTAAATAAGACCTAAGAGAACATTTTATTGTTGAATATGAAACTTGACAAGTTGGAAATCCTTGTAGATTTCTTGAAGTCCTGGATTCGTTCTAATGAAACCAGTTGAATTCATAATTTCCCTGGCCACTATGTTCTTCATCATCCAATAGAGATGAACAATTTTTTTATACTGTGTAAGCCTTCC
Organism: Pinus albicaulis; assembly: GCA_034641835.2. Classification (NCBI taxonomy): domain Eukaryota; kingdom Viridiplantae; phylum Streptophyta; class Pinopsida; order Pinales; family Pinaceae; genus Pinus; species Pinus albicaulis. The sequence goes on from CM076580.1 coordinate 697,900,817, forward strand.
ACAAGTGTTACTAGGGTTTGGTACCGACAACCCGCAGTACTCCTCCTGAATTTCTTGTTCTCCATGCTGATTGAGGTTTGCCTCCCAGCCATCAATCATTTGTCTCACTAGGGCTTGAGTGCTAGTAGCATAAGCATGGGCCGCAACATTAATATGCTAGTTGTGTGATTTTGGTCCTGCCCTGTGTAGGTGTCTATGTGGAGGAGCCTCCTCTTCCCTCTCGAGGCGTCACATTACGACTATGTCTACTCCCCCTTGTCTCCTTTTCTCTTTGGACTACAGTTGGCCGATCCATATTCACCAAACCACATTGAGCCACAGACCAATCATTGAGCCACACTGCCAGACCAAGAGCCCAAGGCTCACAGACTCAGCGAATTCTCAACTTACTGACATCTGATACATTGACATAGAACAAAAAAATTGAGCATAGAAAATTAGGTTCAATTCGAAAAAAAAAACAAAGCATAATCGATTGTCCCCTTGCCAATGGTATTCCTCTCCCACCACAAGCATGTCTTTATTTAGCATCACTTTGAAACAAGACCACCCATGATGGGATGATTTCCTTCCATGGAAGGAAGTACCTACCTGCTCCTCAGGCCAAAACCCATATCAGAATTAAAAGTAACAGCGAGTCGTAAACAACATCCTACATATCCTAGATGGAAACCAATTCACCTAAATATAAAACTAGACATGTCAAATGTGAATGATACCCCTCCCATACAAACAAGAATTCCATCCTACGCCAAACATTCCCATTCGAAGTAGTAGAGTGCCATACAGAACCGAGACTAGTTTCGGAAAAATAGAAGCAACCAAATTTCCTTCTAACAAGCGAATTACATCGAGCCTTCATATTCATCTATTTACAGGAGATAATACTAATCTTGCGAGCAACATTCATATTTGAAAATTTTCTCTAGCAATGGTTAAAGGTAAGATACCAAACATAACCTAACACAGTCGAATTGAAGCTTCCACTAGGACTCTTCCTCAACCAGAACCTTCCATCTGCCCTTGTCGTATGAGAAGAGCGCGACCCCTCAACTCCTAAAACCTGAACACTTCGCAACCAAATTGCAAGTAGCAAAAAAAAAAATTCCTCCACCACTTGAATAATTAATGCTTGGCATGCCTTGTCACTCACCTTGCTCTCTCCCATGTCTCCTCGCATCACTTCACCTATGTCACCCATGCCACACTCTTGCCATGACCACCTTCCTTCTTCAATGTTTGGCATATCATACTTTTCGTGAGTCCCAAGTGGGAAAATATCCCTTCACGCACCCTGATCGGGGGATTGTTACTAAAAATATGAATAACAAATGATGAATATTATAAAAATTATAATAAGCATGGTTAACCATGGTTGATTTTCATATTGAGACAATATTTCTCACTATGTGACGTTGGGCCATGGTTGACCATTAATGACCATAGTTGTCATGATGTGACATTGGACCAAGGGATTGATAAACCCAAGGGATATGAGCACTTCGATTGATAAACCCAAGGGATTGATAATATAAACCCAAGGTATTAACTCTAAAATCTTAAGGTATTATAAAACCAAGGCAATAATATTAAACCCAAGGCATATAAATCGTAAGATAAATATTATAAACCCAAGGGAATAATAAACCCAAGAGATTAATATTAAAAACCCAAGGGAATAATATTTAAGCCAGAGGATAAATATTATAAACCCAAGATATATAAACCCTAAAATAAATATTATAAACCCTAAAATAAACATGGTTTACCATGGTTGACCACAAACGATTTTCATATTGACACATTATTTTTCACAATGTGACATTGGACAATAGTTGGACATGGTTGACTATGGTTGATTTTCATATTATGACAATATTTTTCATAATGTGACGTTAGACCATGGATGACCATGGTTGTCACAATGTGACATTGGACCAAGATAAAATCTTTATCACAATGTGACCTTTGCTATTGACCATGGTTTACCATGATTGATTGTAATGTCGAGACAATATTTGTCACAATGCGATGCTGGACCATGGTTGATCATGGCTGATTTTCTTATTGAGACAGTCTTTGTCACAATGCGACATTGGACCATGGTTTACCATGATTGATTTTTATATTGAGGAAAGTCTATTATAAACCCAAGGTATATAAACCCTAAGATAAATATTATAAACCTCAAAATAAAAATGGTTGACCATGGTTAACCACAGATGATTTTCATATTGACATAATATTTGTCATAATGGGGCATTGTACTATGGTTTACCATGATTGATTTTCATGTTGAGACAACCTTTGGCACAATGTGACATTGGACAATGGTTGGTGATGGTTAATTTTCATATTGAGACAATCTTTGTCACAATACGACATTGGATAATGGTTTAGCATGGATGACCATGGTGGTCACAATGCGATGTTGAACGAAGAGACAATATTTGCTATAATGTGATCATAAACCCTACAATAAACATGGTTGACGATGGCTGATTTTCATATTGAGATAATCTTTCTCACAATGCAACATTGGACCATTGTTACCCATGGATGACCATGGCTGTCACAATGTGATGTTGCACCAAGGGATTATAATAATAAAAACCTTAAGGATTATAAACCTAAGGGAATAATATTAAACCCTAGGAGTATGAACCCATAGATTAATAAACTAAAGAGATTAATATTATAAACCCATGGGATAAAAATGTATAAACCCAAGGTATATAAACACTAAGATAAATATTCTAAACCCTAAAATAAACATGGTTGACCATGGTGGATTTAGATATTGATAAAAACCTTGTCACAATGCAATTTTGGACCATGGTTAACCATGGTTAACCCAAACAATCTTGTCACAATGAAAATTTGGACCACGGTTGACCATAGTCGATTTTCATATTGTGACAATCATTTTCACAATGCGACATTCAATGATGGTTGACCATGGTTTCCTATGATTGACCATCTCTGACCATGATTGATATTATAAACCCAAGAGAATAATAAACCAAAGGGATTGATATTATAAATCCAAGGTATTAATCCTAAAACCCCAAGGGATTATGAACCCGAGGGAATGATATTAAACCCAAGGGACTAATATTTTAAACACCATGGGCCAAAGGGACCGATACAACATGGTCCAATAAGATTGTTTTCTTTTTAAACATTGCATGAAATCTCGAATATAATTGTCATTAACTTTAACTTATAGATTTTTAAATCTAAAATCAGTTTTGATGGCATTGTGGTTAGATATTTAATTGTCATTGTATTTAAATATTAAAGTTTAAATCTAAAATAATTTTTGATAGCATTGTTGCCAAGAAAGGATTCCTAGGACTTTTATGGATAAAAAATAATTTCTAAGTGTAAAAGTTTTGGTTAATTTAATTATTTTTTAAAACATAATATTTTGAAAAAAAATTGTTTTTAAAATTAATTTTTATTTGTGAAATTTATTTAGATTTAAATATTGAAAACTAATTAGTTCCAAAGGGTTCATGGCCATGAAAATAAAGTACTATTTTTCAAGAGATTCCAAATTCAAATCTCTCAACTTTACGTGTGTGCCGATTCCTATAATATAATTAACTATAAATTGCACCAAATGTTGCAAAGTAAACGTCGTAAGTCTATAACATATGAAAAAAGAGCATATATGAAGAGCGACGTGATATGTTATGCGATCTAAATGTAGCCGAGTTTGAGTAAAAGGGAAATGTTAATGTTGTTTCCACTAGGTAAATTTTAATAATTGGGATCTCTTTCTTTCCTTTATCACATGAATATGTTCATGAGCACGCAGAATCAGTGTTAATTTACTATTGATTTTAATAAATGGCAAAAATGAAACATGCAATTCTAGCACATTAAAGTAAGGGAAGTGTGTTGTGTTAGATTGTTATTACTATGATTTTTTTTTTCTCATCACCTCTCTTTCATTCGAACATTTACTCTCAAATTATTAGTGGGCCCAGTTTATGCATAGCCTTAAATATAAATGCAACCACGGTCTATCCATTATAAAGTTCTTAGTGTCAAACAATTATCTTCAAACACAAGTTTTTTTTTTATTTTTGATGTAATTTAACATATGCTGGTGCATTTGAATCTTGTTGGATTGTGTACATGGTTTTGAATAGGAAATGAAAATTATTATTTATTTTATTTAACATTTACCTAATAAACCTTCCGTCGATTCAATGAAAACGAGCATAGATGGCACGACACTCGAGAAAGGAATTTATATTGGTGTTATCAAAAGGGGGGGTGACATAATGGTGCAAATGTGGCAACAGGGCAACGTACAGAGCCCGCCTGGTCTCCACGTGCCCCTTGAATATATAATCATGTATACGACCATCATTAAGAGCCAGCAGGCAAACGACCTTCCCACTTGCAGCAACGTTATAACTTCGAGTTAGCTTGCAATGATGTTCAGTGTGGTGTTTTGGGCGACAAGGTGGGAGACTACAAAGGATTTCAGGTTTGAGTGCTGGTTTTCCCGACCATTAGGGGAATTTTGAGGTCTAAAATGGGCTCCTAAGGAAAATGTACAATCAAAATTCACTTTATGAGAACCAATCACATTTTAGGGGATGAAATCATCCCTAGTGGTTGAGGTGGCATTGCTTGAGCTAAAGGTACTTAGTTGTCACATTCTTAATGGTGGATAAAAACTCATGGTTAACCATGGTAGTGCTCTAAGTACTTTTAAAGTCAAAGTAAAGTACTCATAATAAATGTCATTTCACACTTTTTGAATAAAAATATGTTATTGTCATTTCATATTTTTTGAAAGAAACAATGCATATCCCTATACACTTATTATATTATATTATTTTTATATAGTATATTAATTATATGTTGTTATACAATTTAAATAATATAAATTTTAATTAATAACATATAATATAATTAAAAATTTATAAATTTATATTTATATTTTATTTTAAGTTATTTAAGTACAAAGGACAAATGCATTAGTTGTTCAATGATAATGACTTTATTTTTTAAAAGCTCATTCTTATTTATAGTCTCATAAATACAATTTTTTTTATTAATTTTATTTTGGTACAACTTTTGAATTGAATTTAACTATGGTTACATGGATTGTAGTGCAAAAAGTGAACTAAAAATCGATAAATATTATTTTATTGGTTTATCTATTATTTTATTATTTCCTTAGGAGGCCCATTTTAGACCTCAAAATTCCCCTAACGAATGGTCATGGCATTAGGTAGGTGAGGAATGTAGGACATGGTTTATCTTAGATAAAGGAAAGGTCACATCTAGGTATTGTCCATGGGATCCTAGCATGACAAAGGTGGCTACGATGTTGTGCTTTCTTGTAATATTTCTTGGGGTATCTGTTGAGTGTTCAGATTTTTCTCTAGGGGAAGGGGTTTTCTCCCACAACCATTTTTCATTGGCTTGGACTGGAGTCCTCCGGTCGCACTGGCGTCCCCTCCGCTCGTGGTTTGATTTTGGGTTGGTAGCACAGTGGGATTTATTACAGTCCGACTCTCTCAGCATTGGATGGGTTTGTTTTTTGCTAACTTACTCATGTTCTAATTGATATTGGGAGGTTTTCACCCTCTACGCTCGAAGGGGTGCAATTTGAGAAAATTCAAATTGGGGTGGCACTGAGTATTTTTGGAAGAAGAAGAGGAGTGTCACCAATCTTGGCTCTATTGAGTCTCGTAACTTTTTATTATTCCTTTCATATTGTTAATTTATGTACTTCTTGGTGTTACATATTGAAAGGGTGGTGTAGCTGCAGACCCAATAAAAGGTCCTTCTCAACTCCTTGTGGGTTCGTTCGTTCGGCTTCGATTACCTTCAATTTCCCTCGACCTACCTCAATGTTGTGCCATCAGGTCCGTACACATCAAGGGGGAGAAGCTCCTCGTCAAGAAGGGCATCAACATCAGAACGAGGGTAGTCAATCATCCTTAGAAAATGCAAACAACACAAACACGGAGGAGGATGCTACAATTTCTCATGCCCTCTCTCCAAGACAAGTGTTAGCTCTAGCTACCCTGGATTCTATTATAGGCCAATTGCGAAATGTTCAACTGAATATCAACATCTTGAGGGAACAACACTATGAGGACCGAAATGAATTGGTTTCCTACATCAACGAAGTTCAACTTGCTGAGAATGAAATCCTCGACAACTTGGAAAGCCTTCGGCGTCATCACCGACACACGAATGACCATCTTCGTACTCGGGAGGCGAGGGTGGAACAATTTTAAAATCACATGTATGAACATGCAGAGCTCTTTGTTTCCCCTCTTGTCTTCCCACCTAATCCACCTCTTTAAGAGGTTGTGTCTTGCTTTGGGTTTTGTTCAATTTTGGCTATGTATGGTATTGCTAATAGGCCACTCAGAAATAAATTATGGCACTGGGTGTCATTGTTTTCCTCTAGGCCGTATGTTCACCAAGTTTGTTCGACATGATAAAGTAGGGTCCTTGGAGATGAATTTTGTACTCAGTTTCATTTTGATAATATAATGAAATCTTGTTGACAAACCAAAAAAATAAATTCCAAACTATTTCACAAATTATGATGGGCATTATGATTTCTCCTCCACTTTTAAATGTCAATTCAAACATGAAAATTCTAGACAATAAATTAATAAACCTGTCAATTGTATTATGACCCACAAGCATAAATCGATTGAAATTGTGTCCAATCCATCCACTTTAAATCCACACCACTATCAATAGAACCAGACACACTTAACATGAAGCCAAAAACATTCCTAAAACACCACACAAATGACACAAAAAACAATAGTTCCATTTTCCCCTTCCTAAAACACCACACCAATGACACAAAAAACAATATTTCGATATTCCGTAAACCTATAAAAACATAAATTGATAGAGGCCCGTGAAGAGCCCAATCAACTTCAAATCCCCCAAAAAATTATGATAATCCTTGGAAATATCATAAGCCTTGTAATATTCATGAAGGAAAATCATGAACTGGTTTAAATGCTTCTACATAGAGCTTGAATAATAGGAAATGAATGCATCCATGACATCCTAGCCTTCCATATTTAACATAGTAAGATATCATCCTAGATGATTTTATAACCATTTAGTAACATCATAAAGTTTTCCACCAATTGAAATCCACAGATGTTGTAGCATACCATGAATTTTCAACTCTAAAATGTTGATTTTCGTCAATGAGGGACACTTCTTTGAGTTTGAAATATTTTCCATGTTCAAATCTTCTTGAGGTCCAAACTTGGTTCTTAATGCCTTCATATTTACTTCTCCAATCAAATAATTCTTCTTCAAATTCCTAAAAATAAGACATAGTTCCATGCTTTTATGGATTTTAGTGGTGACTTCGAAGCATTTCTTGCTTAATTACCATGTCTTTGAATTCATAATTAAAGTTATTTCCAACGCTAACATAGATGCATAATGTTTCTCCCAAATATATTGCACCAAATTCTTATGGGAGCACCAAGAAGAAGGGGGGTCCATTGCTTGTAGGGGGGTATTCATTTTGAATCTCTTCATATAGTTATCTTTCTTCTTTGCATAGATCATATTCTACGCGAAGTGATGAAAGGGATAAGTGATTGTTGGTCATCATCAGAGAAATGTTCGCTAAGCATGTTCCAAGTATTGCATATGAATGGTGACAATATATGTCTTATATGTTCCAAAGTATTTGGATGACGACAATGAATGTGTTATATGTTCCAAAGTGATGAGTTCCAAGAGACACATATGGATGTTGAAGATTATACAAATAAACATTTAGTGACACTCTAAAACCATCTATATGATTGACCTAGAATTACTATCTAGATCAATAAAAAAAGAAAAGAATACACCATCATAGATAACAATCCTTTTAATAGCATTTTATGCAGGAATCTACCTAAGTAGAGCGTCCATGTACAAGTGAGAATAAAATCTCACGATGATTATGCTAAAGAAATAAAAATCACATTAAAAATAAATGTAATGTACATCTACAAAAAATGAAATAAAAATTATTCAAAATAGATAAAAGTACCAAATTGTTCCCAATAAAAGTATAATACCAACTCTTTTCAGTTTGAAAACATCAAGCACATAATGAAACCAACTACATAATTTCTTGTCCAAAAGTAATGAATGTGAAATGATTAGTATGTTTTTTTTATAAAAGAAAAAAAAAGTTAATAAAGATAATAAGAGAATAATAAGTTTAAAGCATATTTTAATTTTTTTTGGAAGTTAAAAACTTTAAGCATATACCTATAAAAAAGAGAATTTAAATAATTATTAAAATTAAAATTATATATTTCAATGTAAAATTTGTAATTAAATTAATAATTTATATTAATGTCAAAATTAGAATTAAATATAACATTTTAAAATAAATAATATTAATTTAAATTTATTAAATATATAAAAATATATAAAAAATTATATAAAAATTAATAATAAATGAAATCAGCCATCACTAAACAATTCATGGTAAGGAGAGTGAGATGGCGTCCATCTTGAACTCTAAGCCCCTCCATACTATATTTTAAATAATCTAATTTGTCATCCAATTTGATTTTGGTTGATAAAATAATGAAGGAGAGTGAGATGGCGTCCATATATGTTGAAATTTTAGGGTTTAAAGGGTTATGTAGGGAACGCTCCCACTCTCTGTCCTATTTTAATTCCTTTGGTTTGATCACTCGCAGGCATGGCCATCTCTTCTCGCAGCCTCATCAACCCTTTTGAATGTTGCTTGGACAACTGGCTCACAATCTGGTAGAGGTTACTAGGTATGTGGCTCTCTCATATAAACGATTTTCCTTTTAGTTAAAATCCCAAACCCTAACCAATACGTTCTGGTTTTACTGCAGGTTTTTTACGGCGTACTGGAGGTGTTCAGTTCTTTATTAGTTCATGTCTGAGTCAAATACGATTCTAGCTATTAGCAAGACTCCAGTTAATTCGGCTTATTTTGATTTTTAATGTAAAACCAACTAGTCAATGTGGGGTATTCCACCGAGTTATGGTTTATTGTGTTGCATGTTTTAAACTGGATTTGGGTTCATCGTTTTACTGGTTTTTCAGTATTGTTCCCAGTCTACATTGAACATTTCAATTGTTAATTCATGTCTAAGTCTCTGGAGTTTTACACGTTGGCTTATGGCTAAACTTATTAACATATGGATGTAAACATATTAACTCATGATGTGGTAATAAGCTGGTCTTCTGCTTATGGTTATGGTGAGGTTTTATGTGATGACAAAAGAATAGAAGTAGATCAATGTTGGAGTTGTGAGTTCCACGATGCCCTGTGGTTGCTATGAAGCTCTGTGATTTGGGTATAAATGGCGACCGAATGCGTGGGTTACGTGGGTGGCTTAACCCTGAAGATAGGATAACTTGGCCGTTAAGTGTTATTGGTCGGGGAGCCTGGATAGAAACGACTTCAATGGGGGGTTGTGGCTGCATAAGAGGAGAATAGGGTCTCTGGAGAAGCTTCGTCGCAACCATGCTCTGAATTAAAAGCATTATGGTAAAGACTGCGCATGGACTGCAAGTGTGGGGATGCCCTATAGCTGAAAACAACCGAATTAAAGAGGAGTGAGATGGAATATGTTGGAACGATACATAGATGTCAGATGCAGAAAACCATGGAAAGCTTTCAGAGTCTGTTTATGATGTGGGGTGTGAGGTGACATTGCAGTTACTGTGTTTTCCTGGTGCTAAAAGTGTCTTCGACTTTGGGCGGGGGACTGGACCTTCGGCTCACTGTGTTTTTTCTCGGAAGGGCGGCAGGAAATCGATTTTTTTGAATTTTTCTGGTCAATACGACCTGAGGTTAGTGTATTAATTGATGGGACGATAAGGGTACGGTTAAATGAGGGGTAGTAACTCAATTTGTGTGGAGCTGGTCCTCACTTTACGTCGTTTTTATTTCGGAGAGGGGATCGTTCCGAGTAAGGTGGCCATTGTGTACTTTATGGGATTTCGGGGTGGTGTCCTGGGAGGAAGGGCCATCGTTTATTTTATCAATTTATTAAAGTTCTTTTCATGTGATTGGGTGGCATTGGCGTTTTTGGTGGGGGTGTTTCAGACGTATAGTTGAGATACCTGTGAGGGTGTTTCAGATGTATAGTTGAAATACCTTGGTGGCTCGTTTTTCTTGCTGGGAAAGGCTGCGTGATTGTGTCCTTTCTGAGTGATTGTGTCCTTTCTGATGCGTACTCCCCGGGGTTACCATGGGAAGACAAATGGAGGACTTGGCTTTATTTCTGCAGGACTTGGACAACTATGAGGTTAGAGAGGCGTGTATTCTTGTGGCAAAGGTGGTCGAGAAGGGTGATCAGAATATAGACGCTGTGGGTAGTCGCAAATTGATTTTTTCACCTGAAAAAAGTGAGAACGGCCTAGGGAATGGTGGAAAACCTTATAGTGATGAAAAAATTCGTCGAGAGGGCGATAGGTAAAGCCTTTCAAGCCACTATTAGAGGGAAGGTTGCTAAGCTTTGCTCATGATATTATGTGGGAAAGGGTGGAATACTTGTAGACGCATACACAGGTTAGGAGATGGGTGTATGAGAATCTAGCGAAATCAGATCTTATTCAGTGGTTAACAGAGGTTTGGACCACTTTGCTGGGTTATGCACCAAAGATTTTCCGCCTGCAAAATAATTGGTGGAGCTTTCATTTCTCAAAGGAGGAGGATGTTACAGAGTTTTTTAGGTGAACATGGGTTTGTGGGAGATTTTTCTTGGCGCTCCACAAGTGGTACATAGGTTTTAACCCAATCATGGACACCCCTCCAAATCATTTGATTTGGGTAAAGCTGTCGGGATTACCACTAGAGTTTTGGTCTATACAGGTCTTGACTGCCATTGGAAATTCCATAGGAACTTGTAGGTTCGTGGATCCTAAGTGCATTGGAACCTTTGATAAAATGATAGCATGGGTGGTGGTGGAACTGTCAGTTTCGGGCAGGTTGCCAGCGTTTGTTGACTTGGAATGAGAGAGAAGAGTTCATTGATAGATTATAGATTTCTAGAAATTGCCTTTCTGATGTCATGCTTGCCACAAAACAGGACATCTAAGGAGAAATTGCAATATGCTTCGTCACGACGACCATATGGCTAAGGATGGAAAGGAAGTGGAGGAGTAGGATGTTTCGACGTTAAATGGACTGGAATCCTTGTGTTCGGATGTGTATTCGGGTAAGTGGAAGACATCACATAATTATAATTATGAGTTTTCGTCTATGCCTGCGTTGAATGGTCTATGTGCCATAGTCGGTTTCGGTATCAGAATAGATCATATTGGGGGGTCGAGGCGGGAGGAGGAGTCTGTCAAAAGTCAAAAAGTTAATATGAGCCCTTCTATTGAGGACTGCTCTCTTTTGAATTCGGGGAAGCGGAATTCCCATAGACCTAGGATGGAGGATATCCTTGTTATTTCTGATTCTCCTGCCTGTGACAGTCCTTGCGAAGCCATGGATGCGGGTTTTAGATGTGTGAATATTGGGGAGTCGGGTGGGGATGAGGTTTCTAAGCCATGTGATAATTCTACTTTGAAAAAAAAATCTCGGGGTGGCTATCTATTGGGTACTGTCGTGTCTTCATCCATTTGTAATGATTTGGAGGATCTTATGGCTACTCATGCAATGGATTCGCCAACGGAGATCATGACACTGTCACCAAGGAATTCGGTGGGTAGCGAAATTGAACTCCTATTGAAAAACCATGAGGCGGATTTGAGTGCCCTTTCAATTGACACTGGCAAGCCTTTGTCTCCTAACATTTGCATTAGTCCTTCGTCAGCATCAAATATTATGGTGCAGAAGGTTAGGGGCAGAACTTGACAAAAAGATGACGAAGGTTGCGGATATTAGGGATTCTGATTTGCTGGGGGAGAGTCTCAGGGAGATCCCAGTGAATTTTGCTCTGGACAGGGTACTTAGAGCCCTTAAGCCTATAAAATTGGTTTATGGTGATCCTTTTCTCACATAATATCAAAGGCTTGGGGGGCGTGGGGCGCGTAAGTTTTTGTCTTCATTTTTATGTGAAGTTAAAACCATGCATTATTTTTATTCAAGAAACGATGTCCAGTGATGACTGTGCGATAGATTTTTTCTGGAAAATGTTTCCAGATTGGCACATCACTGCGATATACACGGTTGGACAATATGGAGGGCTCAGAATGATTTGGGACTCGAGATGGGCCTCTTTTCAGGCATTTGGTTTTTTTGGGGGTATCTTGATTTCGGGGTGCATGAGGGGTTTTAATATGAGAATAAATTTGATTAACTTATATGCGCCATATTCTGTAGAGAGGGCTTCTGGAAGCGGATGGATAGATTTGGTTTCTTATCTATGGAAATATCCTTGTTGGTGGGGGATTTTAACTACACTATGAGCGGAAAAGATATATGGGATGTTGGATGGGTGGCTCCATTATCGGATTTCATGGTTGATTTGTTCAGAGACAATTGTTTAAAGTAGATGCCTTTGGATGTTCATGGCCCGACGTGTTATAATGGGAGAAGGGGCGAGGACTTCATAGCCAAGAGGCTGGACCGAGCACTTTTTCAGGAAGCTTTACTGGCTCAGATGGGAGGGGTGGAGGTTAGTGTCATGGATCTGATGGTATCTGATCACAGACCAATCACTGTTAAATGGAATTTTGAAAAAGAAATGTGGGGATATCCTTTTAAGTTCAATCGGGCATGGCTGGAGGATGTCGATTTTAATGTATTGGTTCGAGATTTATTTAAATAAAATAGGAGGGAAGAGGAGGGATCTTATATGGAATTTTTATCCAAAAGCCTCAAAGGCCTGAAGGCAAGGTTAAGTGATGGGAAAAAGAAAAAAAAAGAAGAAAATTGACCAAAGACTGTGGGAAATCATGGAACAATCTAAGGAGCTTTTGGAAGCTCTAAAAACAGAAGGCCACAAGAAGCAGTGTGGAAGAAAATCAGGGATTTGGAAAATGAAAGGAAGAATTATCTTCATATTAAGAAGCAAACCTAACGCTTAAAGAGTAGAGCTATGTGGCTCGAAGCGGGGGACCATAATACAAAATATTTTCACAGATATGCGAGCAGAAGGAGAAGGCAAAACACTATTTGGAAAATTAAAAACGAAGGAAGGGGTTTTCATACTTCAGAAATTATAAAGTAGGAGGTTGTAATTTTTTTTTTTAGATGTGTACAAGGCTAGAGAGGGGGCCTACGTTCCGGATCAATTATGGGTGATGCAGGGGTTTCCAAGGATGTTCAATGACGAAGAAAATGAGAGGTTTTTTAGGGAAGTGGAACCGACGAAAGTAGAGAGCATTATGAGATCCTTTAAACTTGATAAAAGTCTTGGGACGGATGGCTGGACGCCAGATTTTTTTATGCACTTTTCTAATATTCTGTTAAAGGAGGTGACGGGGATGGTTGAGGAAATCAGAAGATATGGGATGATTATGAGATTGGTAAACTCCATTTTATAGTAATTATTCCCAAAAAAATGATTCCAGGACTTTCAAGGACTATCGATCGATTTCTTTATGCAATACTCTTTATAAGATCACAACAAAACTGATAGCTGAAGGATTAAAGGGGAGTTTTTCCAGGTTTATTACAAAGGAACAATCGAGGTTTCTAAGAGGGCATATTATTCATGATGTAGTGGAAAAAATTCAGAAGGTAATACTTTAAATCCATGACAAAAATTTGGAGGCTATTCTCATGAAAATGGATTTAAGTAAGGCGTATGATAGAGTTGACTGGGCTTTCCTTAGAATGGTGCTTTATAAGATTGGTTTGCACAAGAATGCAATGGAATGGATAATGGGCTACATCACTACATCGGTGTTGGAAGTTATTATAAACGGGACTGCTTCTTGTTTTTTCAAGCCACGCAGAGGATTACGCGAAGGGTTTTCTCTCTTCCCTTTGCTCTTTATATTAACTATGGATGCATTAAGAATTAAGTTAAATGAAGCCACTACTATGGGCACATTTAGGCGGATTAGGATCACTGAGAGAAAGGAAATTTCTCACAGTTTTTTGGGGACGATGCTATGTTTTTTGGGAAACTGATCAAATCATGTTGGCTGACAATGTTCCACATTTTTCAAAGATTTAGTCAGGCTACTGGTATGATAGCCAACAATAAAAAATCATGTATTTATTATGAAAATGGGGAGCAGAGGATTTTAAATGAGATTGAAGCTCTTTTTCATTTTAATTTGAGTCTGCTTATAGAGGGGATTATTTATTTGGGCTTCCACCTCAAACCAACGTCCTATAGAGTAAAGGATTGGTAGTGGATTATAGATAAATTTCATAAACACGTTCATGGATGGTCTCTAAAGTGTTTATCAAAGGGGGAAAAGCTGATTCTTATCCAAGCAACCTTGCAGCAACTTACAGTAATATCTGGGCACATTTATTTTTTATCCCAAAAATTATACAACGCAGGACCAGAATGTCTGTTACCAATTTCTTATGGAATGGTATAAATGATGATATGAAATTCCATTTGGTGTGATGGGACCTTATCGCATTCCCAAAAGAATAGGGCGGGTGGGGTTTATTGAATTTGGAGACTTTTGGCAAAAAAATACTCATTAAATCCATGTGGCGCAACATGAAAATGGATGGAATTTGGAGCAAGATTATACATTATAAGTATATTAAGGGTCATCATATGGAGGATATTTTTATTAGAGGATGGAACAGGATGAGAAAATGCTCGCATATATGGAGGGTATTTTATCTATCTGGCCAAATCTAAAAAAATTCTTGAAATGGAAGTTCAGAAGCGGATATAGAATTCTGATCGGGGAGGGTGCGATCAAGGGATTTCAGGAAGATGATACTCTGGAGGAAAGTACTCTGGATTTCATGCACAGAAAGGGTCTCTTTTATATGGCTCAGATTATTAAGGGGTGGCAGGACGGAATGCCAAGATGGCATGATGCAGAGGCGCTCGGTTTGAGGTGACAGAGGAAAAATTAATGAAATAAGTATATATTAAAGATAAGTAGGATGGGATGGACTCAATTGGAGGAAGGAGACTCCATTACTTGGGCTGGAAGTATGAAGAATGGAAACATTCTCACATAGGAAATATACATGTGACTTATGGAAAATCACAAAGGACAAGGGGAGGAATGATGGTTTAACAAGATGTGGGTGGTTAAAGCACAAATAAAAATGGTCATATTTTTATGGTGCGTGTGGCAAGACAAAAATTGAACTTGGACCAATCTAAAAAAGAGAGGTATAAATGTCCGGGGAGATGTTCATTGTGTAGGATGGAGGATGAGGATAACAAACACTTGTTCTATCAATGTGATTTCTCTAAATATGTTAGAGTAATTTTGTGCAACTTTTTTAATTTCTGTGACAATGATTAATAGTCCCCAAAGGAGTGTGTGTCTTGATGGGTCTCAAAGGGAAAGTATTTATGCATAATACCTCTTATTTTCCATTGGAAAATATGGAAGTGTAGAAATTTGACTATTTTCGAGAATTGTTCTTGGTCACAAGAGGAGATCGCTTCACAGATTATCCAATAGTGGGAGGGTTCCAGGCCGAGGCAGAAGTCTAGAAGGGATATCTCGATCAAATTGAGGCCTTTTGATTTATCTTTTCCGGTGGGTTTCTTCGATGGCGCGACAATGAATGGGATATGCGGCTGCAGAGTTTGGATACTGTTTAGTCCTTTGTGTCATTACAAAATCTACTGGAACGGAGGCATGGGTTCAAATATGAGAGTCGAGACTGTGCTTTTATGGGGCTTGCTCTGGTTTGCTAGTCATTTATGCATTGATTCCATTCATATTCTTGGGGATTCAAAGGTTTTGATTGATTATCTAAACAGGAGAAACAAGCTGGCACCAGTACAACTTATCTCTTAGATGGAGCATATAAAAGCATTGGTAGGCACTTTCTCTTCGATATCCTTTGCACACATTTTCGGAGAAAAGAATCACATATATGACATGCTGTCAAAACTAGGATTGAATGGTAAAATGGGATAAATTCATTATGATCTTACTGAGGAGAAGGGGAATGGTGCTAAGGGCACATTGAAGATGTTTTAAAGAAGGCCCAACTTTCTTGGGGGCATAGGATGTTATGGGGAATAGGTTTATGTTCTGATATTCTAAGATTGCGCTAGAGTCCCGCCTTTAAGTTCAATTGATTACTGGAGGAGGCACATATTTCATGTCAAAGGCGTGGTGGGACAGGAGATGACCTATTAGTTTTTTGTCTTTGCTGCTCAATTTTTGTTAATTACTCAAGAAGGGATGGACGGACTAAGGATAAGACAGTTATAGTCTTCATATTTTCTTTTCTATATATATTTTAATGATTTTCGTAGTTTATGCTGATGTACTGGCTCACTATACCTTTTATTAGGTGGAATTTTAGAAGGATGTAAGGATGGAAGTTTTTTTGATATTTTGAACTGGTACATTTATACATTACAGAGGTTTTTTCATGTTGAAAAAAAAAATATTTGTTGTTTTAATATAATGGTTTCTAGTGTAATGTTACTCTCGGTGAGGGTTTGGTTAATTTTCACATTATTAAAGATAAGTGGGATGGGATGGACTCAATTGGAGGAAGGAGACTCCATTACTTGGGCCGACAGTATGAAGAATGGAAACATTCTCACATAGGAAATATACAGGAAACATATGGAAAATCACAGAGGACAAGGGGAGGAATGATGGTTTAACAAGATTTGGGTGGTTAAAGCACAAGTAAAAACGGTCATATTTTTATGGTGCGTGTGGCAAGACAAAAATTTAACTTGGACCAATCTAAAAAAGAGAGGTATAAATGTCTAGGGAGATGTTCATTGTGTAGGATGGAGGATGAGGATAACAAACACTTGTTCTATCAATGTGATTTCTCTAAAGATGTTAGAGTAATTTTGTGCAAATTTTTAAATTTCTGTGACAACGATTAACAGTCCCCAAAGGAGTGTGTGTCTTGATGGGTCTCAAAGGGAAAGTCTTTATGCATAATACCTCTTATTTTCCATTGGAAAATATGGAAGTGTAGAAATTTGACTATTTTCGAGAATTGTTCTTGGTCACAGGAGGAGATCGCTTCACAAATTATCCAATAGTGGGAGGGTTCCAGGCCGAGGCAGAATTCAACAAGGGATATCTCGATCAAATTGAGGCCTTTTGATTTCTCTTTTCCAGTGGGTTTCTTCGATGGCGTGAAAATGAATGGGATGTGCGGCTGCAGAGTTTGGTTACTGTTTAGTCCTTTGTGCCATTACAAAGTCTACTGGAACGGAGGCATGGGTTCAAATATGAGAGCCAAGACTGTGCCTTTATGGGGCTTGCTCTGGTTATCTAGTCATTTATGCATTGACTCCATTCATATTCTTGGGGATTCAAAGGTTTTGATTGATTATCTAAACAGGAGAAACAAGCTGGCACCAGTACAACTTATCTCTTAGATGGAGCATATAAAAGCGTTGGTAGGCACTTTCTCTTCGATATCCTTTGCACACATTTTTAGAGAAAAGAATCACATATATGAAAGGCTGTCAAAACTAGGATTGAATGGTAAAATGGGAGAAATTCATTATGATCTTACTGAGGAGAAGGGGAATGGTGCTACGGGCACAGTGAAATTTTTTTAAAGAAGGCCCAACTTTTCTAGGGGCATAGGATGTTATGGGGAATAGGTTTCTGTTCTGAGATTCTAAGATTGCGCTAGAGTCTCGGCTTTAAGTTCAATTTATTACTGGAGGAGGCACATATTTCATGTCAAAGGCATGGCGGGTCAGGAGATGACCTATTAGTTTTTTGTCTTTGCTGCTCAATTTTTGTTAATTACTCAAGAAGGGATGGATGGACTAAGGATCAGATAGTTATAGTCTTCATATTTTCTTTTCTATATATTTTTTAATGTTTTTCGTAGTTTATGTTGATGTATTGGCTCACTGGACCTTTTATTAGGTGGAATTTTAAAAGGATGTAAGGATGGAATTTTTTTTGATATTTTGAACTGGTACATTTATACATTACAAAGGTTTTTTCATGTTGAAAAAAAATATATATGTTGTTTTAATATAATGGTTTCTAGTGTAATTTTACTCTCGATGAGGGTTTGGTTAATTTTCACATTGTAAAGTTTTGGAACGACACTATTATATTTATTTTAATTTCACATACATTTAGAATCTGTAATGGAATTACGAATATGATTTTTTTTCCGATTGTCTGCTGAGTATTGGTTTAAATACTCATTTTCCTCCTCAGAGTTTTACTAGGTTGCATTCCAGTAATGTAGTCAATCTTTCATTATGTTTTTCCATAAATATGTGTATGTGTATATCAATCTGCTATTTGCTTGATTGTATAGTTTTCTCTACTAAATGATTACTTGCAGTATTAAATGGAGGTTGTATAATATTCAAAAAGTATCTCGTACATCAAGGTTCTCTCTATAATTTATATGCAGAGAAATTCTCTATATTACTTTGGCTTAGGTAACTACTGTGTTGAATATTTACAGGTAATTTCTATAAGTTACATGCGTAGACATTCTCTTAATAATATTATTATTAGAGGGGACAAGGCAGCCTGTCGTTCCTTCTTGGAGTGTGGCTAAACCCCCCAAGTAGCAGAATTCCAACTTACTAGAACCAATCATAGTTCTAACAATTTCCAAGCAAAGACTCTTAAGTGAAACAAGACAATTATAGGTCCTATTAACCAAAATAATTTAACATCATTTTACTCACTATATCTATCTATTCATGCCATTCTACAGAATGAAACTCATAACATTTTCTGCATATTTTTAGATATCTATCATTCCCAATTATAGGAAATGATGCAACCTTTTCCTATATCATTTACCAAAATATGCATCCTAATACAATTATAGAATTTATCTTTCAAATTAAACTCCAAGTTTAGACATTTAATCTAATATTCATAATAACATGATTCACATAAACACTTATATATTTTCCAATGGGAAAACTGGGAAAAAATACACAAGTTAAGCTAGTCCTCCCAACCATGAGAAAACCATGATAAGGGAAATCACGTCCTCTTCTCCCCATCAAGCTTTTTCTCCTGGAAAAATCACATAGTTGCATCACAGGTTACTCCTAGGCAACAAAACAACATTCTAGCCTCTAGTAATGAGGTTAATGATTCCGCACTAGCTCCCAGTCCATCTTCATATTTTTCCACAGGAAGGGTCCTTCCTGTTACAAACCTGTGTCTTTTCTTCTTGTCTCTTCATAGACTTTATTAGGAAGCTAGAACCAACCCTTTCTCTCTTCAAATTTCCTATAAATATGATGAAGGGTGGCTGTAATTGTGCAATTATCCCAACTATCTAGGGCTAAAATTCATTACTAGCCAACTTCCTCTAGTATGTAAAATATTTATTACATTCAGAATATAAATTGAAACACAAATATTCATATGTTCACTTAAGTTATTTTAATTGAGGTTGTAAATAACACAATTACCATAGTCACTTTTAAATAATTCTTTAAACAACATGATAGTTACATATTCCCCCTCTCATTACAACGCCGTCCTCGGTGTTCATTCCAATCCATGGAACGAATATGGATAAAATTTCTTCATCAACCCTTTGTCCTCCCATGTGGCTTATTTTGAG
Source organism: Pinus albicaulis (assembly GCA_034641835.2). Taxonomy (NCBI): domain Eukaryota; kingdom Viridiplantae; phylum Streptophyta; class Pinopsida; order Pinales; family Pinaceae; genus Pinus; species Pinus albicaulis. The sequence goes on from CM076580.1 coordinate 697,920,504, forward strand.
CTAAATTGCAACCATTTCACCTTAACCTGGGTGACCACTCACCTCCGCAATGTGGCTTCTCTCTGGTCGATGATACATAAGGGGTTCTACCCTAAATTCTCCATCTCGCTCAACCTATCAGCCATTAAAATTTTCATTAATTCATGATTATAGAATTGAACATAAACGTTTTTTTTTAAGTCAATCACAACACGTACCTAAACCTCTTGCTAATTAATTATGTGTCAAGGATCGTATACATATTTCTTTAACAAATAAAAATGAAAGACATTATGGAAATTTAAATAACTATGTAGGGCAGTTTGATAGGCCACTTGCCTTATTTTTTCCAAGATTTGGAAGGGTCCACAATAGCAAGGTGCTAACTTAACACACCCACCCTATTGCAGGGTAATTTTCTTGGGTTTAATTCTTAAGTAAACATGATCTCCCACTTGGAACTCCTAATGAGTCCTTTTTCTATCTGTGTATGTCTTATGTTGGTCCTGGGGAGCTCGCAAATTCTGGCGAATTATTTTAACTTCATGCTCCATCTCCTTAAGCATATATGGTCCCAATATCAACTTATACTCATGACCATTCCCATTAGAGAGTGTTATACATTTCCTGCCATATAAAACTTCATAGAGACTCATTTTCAACGACTCATTGTAACTATTATTATATGTGGACTAAACTAGGTGGAGATAGTCCTCCCATTTAGTTGGTTGATCCATTACGTACATCCGCAACATGTCTTCCAATACCTGGTTCACCCGCTCTATATGAACATCCGTCTAAGGGTGGTAGGTAGTGCTCAAATGTATTTGAGAACCTAATCTAGTAAAGATAGACTTCCAAAATGCAGAGGTGAATTTTAAATCTCTATCATAAGTAACCACTTTGGGTACTCTGTGCAACTAGAATACTTCTTTCATAAAAATACCTGCAATGTCTTATGTTTTGTAAGTGGACTTCACTGGAATGAAGTAAGCGGTTTTTCTCAATTTATCCACTACCACCATAATAGAGTCATGCTATTTTTTTGGTTTAGGTAGTCCTGTTATTAAATCTAGCATAATAATTTCCCATTTCCATTCTGAAATAGGAAGGGGGTTCAACAAGCCTGCAAGATGATGATGTTAAACCTTTACCTGTTGACATTATATATATTTATACAAGTATTCTATAATATCTCTTCGCATTTGTGGCCAAAAATAGTTTTTCTTTAGTGTAGAAAACAACTTTTGATACCTTGGATGAGCTATGTATGGAGTACAATGATGCTCATCGAGTAACAATTTTCTAATGGATATTTGATTAGGGATATAAATTCTTCCACAGAAAGTCAACTTGTCCTAATTATTAGTTTCATACTTAATGGCTTTACCCATTTTCGGTAATTCTTGAGTGTGCTTCCAAAGGTATTGATACTCAGGGGTCCTTAAGGGAAACTTCAACAAGCATTCATGACACGTCAAATTCAATTTGATGGTATCAGACTTTATAAAAAAATGTACCTTCCTACTTAAGGCATCTGCTACCCGATTTTCCTTTCCCTTTAAAGGCCTTATATCAAAATAAAACTCGCTCAAGAAGGTAGTCCATATGGCCTGTCATGCATGAAGATTTGGCTGATTAAAGAAATTGGTTAGACTACTGTGATATTTTAAAACCAAGAATGTCTTCCCCAACAAATAATGGCACCACATTTTTAAGGCATGAACTACTGTTGTGATTTCCAAGTCATATTCCGAATATTTTTTTTCATGTTCATTTATTTTTTGGGATTCATATGCTACTACCTTATCTTCTTGCATCAGAACCCCTCCCACACCCTCTTGAAACACATCACTACCCAAAACAAACTCCTTCTTAGGATCTTCCACCTTCAAAATTGGGGCTGAAGTCAATAACTCTTTTAATCACTCAAATCCTTGTTGGAATTGCACTATCCACCTAAATGTCCTCCCTTTATTCTATAGCGAAGTTATGGGGTAATCGATCTTGGAAAAATTCTTGATAAATCGATGATAGTAACTTGCTTAAACTATGAAGGACCATATGTCCACAACGTTCTTAGGGAAAACCGATTCCATTATTTTCGAGATCTTTTTAGGATTGAAAACAATCCCTTTAGCTGATATCACATGTCCTAAGTACTTAATTCAATTCCTGAATAAGTCAGACTTGCTGTACTTAGCGTAAAGTTGATCCTTCCATAAGGTTTGCAACACTGTCTTGAGATGCTTCTCATGCTCTTCTTGGTTCTTGGAATAAATTAGGATATTGTCAATGAAAATTAGTATGAAATTATCCAAATAAGGCTGAAAAATACCATTAATCAAACTCATAAATGTGACAGGAGCATTGGTGAGGCTGAAGGGTAACACCACAAACTTGTAGTGACCATAATGAGTTTGGAAGGCAATCTTACATATATCTTCTTCTGTTAATCTGGATTTGATGATACCTTGATCTTAAGTCAAATTTTGAAAACACACTAGCTCCATAGATTTGATCAAACAAATCATCAATTCGTGGTAGTGGATATTTGTTTTTGATGGTCAACTTATTTAGTTGTTGGTAGTCAATGCATAAGCGCATGGTCCCATCCTTATTGCGTACAAACAACATTGCCCCCCCCCCCCCCATGGAGACATACTGGGACAGGTGTATCCTTTATCAAACAGCTCTTGCAACTGCATTTTCAGCTCAGTCAATTCTCATACGCTCATACGGTAACAATTCCTTGATACAGGAGCTTCTCCTCGAATCAACTCTATAGTGAAGTCAATGTCTCACTTCGGTGGTAAACCAAGAATTGATTGAGAAAACTCATCTACAAAATATTGGATAATTGGAATATTTACAAGTGAATTTATATTTTCCTTTTAGTTTTTGTACGCCACTTGAACAACATAGATTTGGTAACCCTTTCAGATACATTTTCCTAGTTGATTTTCAGTAATGGGTCATAATTTAATGCCTTTCTTAATACCTTATAACTCTCGACTTATTCCCTCATAAGTGAGGAAGCTGAAACTTTTCTCCTTACAGTCTACCACAGACCAATGGCTTTCCAGCCAATCTATCCCAAGCAACACGTGATATGAGCCCAAGGGAAGCATGTTCAGATTCACATAAATGTGCTGTCGTGATATCTCAATAGGACAATTTTATGTTTTAGCAGTTACCTGTCGATTGGCACCAGTGGACAACAGTACCAATGAAGGTTTCTAAAATTTAAGACTTTGTTATTGGCATAATTATATGACTTTAGGGTTAAGATAACTCAAACTATCACTAGGATTAATTAAAACAGAGACATGTTGATTTGTGATTTTACCTTCACATTTTATCATTGAGGGCTGTTACTCTACCCGATGGTCATCTAAGGTTGCGTTGATTGGAGGTATGCTTCTTGATACCTCACCAATAGTTGAGGCTTCTTGTACATTGGATTCTTGTTCAGTTCTTGCTCTATGTGGACAATTTCAATAGTAATGGGCTTCTCCACAACCCCAACATTATAAGGTGGTTTTTTCACTTGACTAGGATATGGTTTGCTGGATGTTTATGCTTTTCTAGCCACTGATTTCCATTTTGGTTTTGACTATGATTTTTCCATCATCCTGTTCACTAAACTTCTATGTACATTTTTAGGAGTCGACTTATAATTCCTGAAAGTTTGGAAGATTTTTGACGCTTTCTTCTGCTCCATCCTTCTTCTTCTTAGTTTGTTGGTAGCACATTCATGATTTTTTTATCGCTTCATCTATCATTTTAGGACTATCGAATTCAATTCTGTCCTTAATGAAAGTAGGTAAAATTCCTAAGAATAATTTTACTTTCACTTTCTCCTCATGTAATTAAGGAACATACTTCTATAAAACTATAAACTTGGCTATGAACTCATCCACGGTTACCTATCCCGGACTTAATCATGGAATTCCATGGAATTTTAATCATAAAAGCACTTTGCCAAGAATTTATTCTTGAAGTGCCTCTGGAAATATTCCCAGTTCACTTTCTGCTCATCAACCTTATGCATATTTTTAATATCTTCCAACCATAGAGTGGCCTTTCCCCATCACTGGTAGATGGCCAACCTAGATCTGAGTTTGTTGTTATAAACGTACACTTGAAAATATTTATTTATTTTGATGATCTAAGCCTCGACTGCTTCTTCTTTCTCTCCATCGTAGGTTGGTGGTTTAATTTCTCTCAATTCGCCTTGTAGTTTTGTCTTCTTCTTCTTTTTCATTCCTTGGTCATTTACATTATTAAACTCCTCCTCACTCTCAATTCTATGTATTTTATGGTGTTGACTTATCTGGGTATGACTCTCCTCCTAGTCATCTTCAGTTCATTGTTATTCCCTTTCATTCTGGGTCTCATGATCTGAATTTGACTGATAGGATATATTATTTTGCTTATCAGAGAGATTTTTTAAAACTTTCTATTGTTTTGGAATCAACCTTACATTATCATTTCTCATATTTTCCATCTCATTCTGTTTCTGTTGCACTATTTCCAGTAGTTTTTAGTGTTTTATTGTTATTCTTCCAATAATATATTCATGTGGTAGTGCTGGTTCACATCCAATTGTACCCACATTTCTAAGTTAATTCCTCCATAAGACACTTCTGGTCTCCCTAATGATCTGGATCCTCTTTGTATCTTTCTCCTAGTTCTGCTTCACTCTTTCAATGTGTTCACCACATCATTGCTTTTAAAGTTCCCACGAAGCCACAATGTTGGAAAATGGCTCAGATACCACTTGTAACATGCACACGCATCAATAATAACATAACCTTTAGATATACATATAAATAAAAAAGAATTAAACTAAGGTGTTATATTAACTTACATTATCATTGGTCAAACCTTAAGTGTAAAGCTACATTAAGTTTATAACATATCACTTAATGGTATGTTTATATAAAGCTGTAGGTTGACAACTATGTTTATACATACATTGAAGATATTAATACAAGTGTTCGTAAAATCAAATGACAAGGCACCTGCATGAGTTGATTACTATTTAATGAGCACTAATATCATTGAACCTTTTGCACTTAGCCCCACATGGTGGCAACCCGGTGATTGCATTATCAATTGTTATATTCATGACATCCAATAAACCAATAATGTTGGGAGAACGTTCTCGATGGTCGCCACCTCCTCATGTTGTTTCTTTGGTTCCTTCTCAAAATGATCTGGGCCCTTGATGTGGATCGTACGACCACCTTTCCTCAGGTGAGGGTTAGGGTAAATACCTTACCCAAACCCTTTCCTAACTCCTCATTCATGCTCTGTGCCACATTAGTGCCACTCTGTAATGAGGTTTTGTTTATGGAGTTATTTTATCCAATGTCATCACTGGCTAAGTCCATTTCTAGCCTAGTGAGACCCATGGGTACTAGCTCATCTTTTTTTGTCGGTGTTAACACAGTTGCAAATAGAAAAAATGAGTTTGGTCTTGAGTAACAGTTGTTCATCGATTATGGCATAGTTCACAGGCTTAGGAAGGTTTTGGTATCGTTCAGAAATCGCTCACCCCATTCTAGGTAAATTCATTCAGGCTACTGAGGTTCTATTTAAATTTAAGGATTTAAAGGGTTATGTATGGAATTCTCAGGCTCTATGTTCTATTTTAATTCCTTTGGTTTGGTCACTTGCAGGTATGCCCGACCCTTCTCGCAGTCTTGCCAACCCTTTAAAATGTTTCATGAACAACTGGCTCACAATATGACATGGGTTACCAGGTATGTGGCTCTATCATATGGGTGAAAATGTGAAGATGGGTAACACTTTTGTGAGAATTCGGGGCGAAATTTTTTTTTCCTCCATAGTTCGACCGAACTATTGAATTTAGTTCGATTGAACTTTGTTTGTCGTTTACATTGACTGTGTACTAACAGTAATGGAAAACATATTTTTCGTCGGAGTTTGGAAAACCGACAAATAAAGTTCGACCGAACTACTATTTTATAAATATATTGCCTGCAAACTGTTCCAGGTTTTTGTTCACATCTGTCTAGCGCGCTGATATCTGTCCCGTGTGAATTGAGTTTATTTGCTGTCGTCCCGCGCGAATTTAGTTGATTTGCTGTTGCTCCACAGGAGTTTTGTTGATTTGTGTCGTGCTGAGGAGGTAATTTCTTGTAAATTTGTTATTTTCTGTAAAAATAATTTGTTGTATTTTTTTAATTTGATTTTAATTTAATTTTTTTGTTCGTAGAGTTCTTCCACGACGTCTTCAGTTTCTTCAAGGATCATCCGCAGCGTCTTCATCATCTTCTACTGCGAATTTCTAGGTACGTATGTTCTAGCGAATTAGGCATAGTATATATTTCAAATATATTTTTCCTGTTAATTGAAAATTTGAAGACAGATGTCAATTGAAAATTTGAAGACGATTGTTTATTTTCCATGCCTGTCAATTTTTTTGCTTTACATATTAAAAAATATTTCCAAAGTTCTTGCAGTTTTCAGTTTAACATTCAGATGTTTAACATTCTCCCTGCGAAAAAATCTACCATCATGGCCACCATAACACCAAATTTCTCACCAAATTTCTTCCTGTTTTTGCATTTTGTCTCATCCTCATAGTTATAGTCCCTAGCCTAGTTATTTTGTCACAATAGAAATTTAATAAACATCCCCCACCTTTAAAATATTTGGGTGCATCATCTCACTCATATCATTTTAACGTCACTTCATTTTTCCCTCTTTTTTTTCAAAGTATTTATGCCCATCATATCTAAACTTTTAGCCAGTACAGTTATGGATAACATAATCGTTTATAGGGACACAAAACATGACTCTCTGTGAGGCGCAGGCAACCTTAGAAGAACATCGGTCGGACGGAAAATAAGGAATATGTGAAATCCATTTCAGTCAGTTTTGATATGATAGGCAAGATTCCATATCAATTAAATTATACAAAAAACTGGTATATATAAGATATTTCATATCTAAGTTGAACAATTCTACGCAGTTTATGCTGATACTCCATTACTTTCATAGACGTAGGACATGATACTCTCTACTTTTACACTATACTAGACTTCGCTTGGTCCGCTTTTATACCCCTAATACACTGGGATGAGGGTGCAACATCTCACTCATCTCACTTTAACATCACTTCGTTTTTCTGTCTTTGTTTTTAAAAGTATTTATGCCCATCATATATAAACTTTTCCCTCCCGAAAGTTACAACTATCAATGCAGACAAATGTGCGCCACATGCAAAAATGCCCAAACCACCAAGAATGAGGCCAACTCAATCAATTCATCTAGTGGTTTTGTCATATTTACCTTTGTATTCAAATACTCTAATACAAACACTACAACATCTATGAGAAGTATTCCATGTTTCAGGTCACTTGACCATCTGGAAAACTAGACTAAAAAAGCATTGACTGCTAAGAATTGACTGTTCATTAAGGCTAAATTCTTCTGCTAAGAATTGAGTGTTCATATCTCATATCAAAAGTAGTTAAATTAAATTTAGGCAGAATTTAAGCCTCTGCAAAAAAAGATTTAATATTTATTATCATAATATTTCTTGAAATTCGTTCATGATATCTATGGTTGCTCACCTTCATTCAATATTAAAGAAAAACCAATTTATTTCTTGATAGCTTAGAGAATAGCCAATACTAGTTATGTAATCTACACTAGTCTATGTGTTCTATTCCCTGTGTTAACTAGTGTAATGAGAGCTTCTAGTATCATGTAAGTGGTTACAATGTATTCAGCCTTATGGAATATGTACAAACTTTGCTAGAATATGTAACAGCTTATGTTAGTTACAGTAATCACAATACTGGGATCAATGGTCTTTAAAAATGTTATTATTGGTGTTATTAGACCCATAGACCTCATTAAGGCTCATTTCTTCTGCTAAGAATTGACTATTCATATCTCAAATTAAAAGTAGTTAAATTAAATTTACTGAGAATTTGCAAAAAAGATTTAATATTTCTTATCATAATATTTCTTGAACTTCCTTCATGATATCTATGGTTGCTCACCTTCTTTCAATATTGGGTAAAAGGTCATGGTCTTACCTTAATTTCTATTCTAATTCCCTTTCCTAACTTTGATTTTCATTTAATATTTCTTATCATAATATTTCTTGAACTTCCTTCATGATATATATGGTTGCTCACCTTCGTTGAATATTGGTTTAAAGGTCATGGTCTTACCTTAATTTCTATTCTAATTCCCTTTCCTAACTTCCCAACTTTGATTTTCATTTAATATTTCTTATCATAATATTTCTTGAACTTCCTTCATGATATATATGGTTGCTCACCTTCGTTCAATATTGGGTAAAAGTTCATGGTATTACCTTAATTTCTATTCTAATTCCCTTTCCTAACTTCCTAACTTTGATTTTCATTTAATATTTCTTATCATAATATTTCTTGAACTTCCTTCATGATATATATGGTTGCTCACCTTTTTTCAATATTCCAGGTAAAGGGTCATGGTCTTACCTTAATTTCTATTCTAATTCCCTTCCTAACTTTGATTTTCCTTTTAACCTTAGAGATAAACCGAATCATTATATTGGGTAAAAGGTCATGGTATTACCTTAAAATTTCTATTCTAATTCCCTTTCCTAACTTCCTAACTTTGATTTTCATTTAATATTTCTTATCATAATATTTCTTGAACTTCCTTCATGATATCTATGGTTGCTCACCTTTTTTAAATATTGGGTAAAAGGTCATGGTCTTACCTTAATTTCTATTCTAATTCCCTTTCCTAACTTTGCCTTTCTTCAATATTGGGAAAAAGGTCATGGTCTTACCTTAATTTCTATTCTAATTCCCTTTCCTAACTTCCTAACTTTGATTTTTATTTAATATTTCTTGAACTTCCTTCATGATATCTATGGTTTCTCACCTTCGTTCAATATTGGGTAAAAGGTCATAGCCTTACCTTAATTTCTATTCTAATTCCCTTTCCTAACTTTGATTTTCGTTTTGACCTTGGAGATAAACGCAATCACTAAATATGATAGTCATCCCTTCTAGGGAACTTAGTATGGGTTTCTTGTGGTTTTGATCCCTTATGATGATGTGAGGCGGTGTTTCAAACATGGTAGTAACTTCTGTTTGCGTGTGATGCTCACATGACATGGTTTCTTTTGTGGTTATAGAAGGTTTAGTTCTACCTCCTAAGATAAAATTTCTAAAAAACTTACCTTTATTCCTTAAATTCAAACTAGATCTATACTAAGGATTACTCTTTATATGTATTTATACCATATAAATTATAACGATAATTAATCACATATATGTGTTAAAGTAGAATATGAAATAAGCCCTTTTTACACTTGGCTTGGCTTGTAGGTACATAGATGTGTGGGTTTGGGAATGTGGTTCACATGAAAAGTAATAGGGATGGATTTAGTGGAAACCTTTTATAAGATCAGGACTCAAAAAATTGTGATATTTTCCCTTCTTTAGAAGTTAGTCTATCCTTCTAGAAAAATCTCTTTTAATGAAGGAGATATATCCATATTGATCCACTAATATTTGTTCACCAACAACTATTCTATTTTGGACTTTTATATCTCAAAACTATGCTCATTGAATTTATGCATCTATATCTTTAAACTACTTGAAACTATTTTATTACACCATAGGAATAATTTCAAGAAAAACACATTAGCAATAAAAGTTTCCCATTGAAACCAAAAGTGATTTGATACAAAACATAGGTTTTAACCTTATATAGTTAATTGTTTCAAATAGATTTTTAATAAATTAAAAAATATTCAATGTAAAACACATGCACACATTAACATATAATTGTGATTTTTTCCCTTCTTTCCGACTTAGTGGACATCCTTCTAGAAAAATCCTTTTTAATGAAGCAGATATATCCATAGTGATCCACTGATATTTGTTCACAAACAACTCTTCCATTTTGGACTTTTATATCTGAAAACTATGCTCATTGAATTTATGCATCTATATTTTATTACACCATAGGAATCATTTCGATATATCTCCCATTTTAATGGGGTGTATCACATTTCGAGAAAAACACATTAGCCATAAATGTTTCCCATTGAAACCAAAAGTGATTTGATACAAAACATAGGTTATAACCTTATATAGTCTAATTGTTTCAAATAGATTTTTAATAAAATGAAAAATATTCAATGTAAAACACATAGTATTTAGAAAAAAAACGTAATTTGATGCAAAACATAGGTTTTAGCCTTATACTATGTTAATTGTTTTGAAAATATATTCTTAATAAAATGAAAAATGTTCAATGTAAAACACATGCATATTAACATATAATTGTGATATCTTCCCTTCTTTCCAACTTAGTCCATCCTTCTAGAAATATCCCTTTTAATGAAGAAAATATATCCATAGTGATCCACTGATATTTGTTCACCAACAACTATTCCATTTTGGAATTTTATATCTCAAATCTATGCTCATTGAATTTATGCAGATCTATATCTTTAAACTACTTGAAACAATTTTATTACATCATAACAATTATTTCGATATATCTCCCATTTCAATGGGGTGTATCACATTTCGAGAAAAAAACACAAATTAGCCATAAAAGTTTCCCAAAAGTGTTATGATACAAAACATAGGTTTTAACCTTATATAGGTGAATTTTGTTTCAAATAGATTCTTTTAATTTAAAATGAAAAATATTCAATGTAAAACACATGTGCATTCTTACACACCCTTATGTCTACGTAAAGTAGTTTGAGTGATTCCACGGGTCCTCTACACCTTTCATGGGTATAATTGGGACATGTAGTGTTAACTTCTACAAATTCTATAGGCAGAGTCTGTAAAGGGCCAGGTAGCCTCCAGATCTCATATTTTATGAAAGGTGACATATCTAGTAAATGACCCTACAGTCAATCTCTAGAATAGATCTAAATTCAAGTTTTTCATTTTCATATCCATGGTATCAAACAATGAGAGAGAGAAAATACCTTTTATATTCAATGTAAAACACACATGCAAATTAACATATAATTGTGATATTTTTCCTTTCCAACTTAGGCCATCCTTCTAGAAAAATCTCTTTTAATGAGGAAGATATATCCATAGTGATCCACTGATATTTTTTCATCAAAAGCTATTCCATTTTGGACTTTTATATCTCAAAAATATGCTCATTGAATTTATTCATCTATATATCTTTAAATTACTTGAAACTATTTTATTACAACATAGGAATCATTCCCAAATATATCTCCCATTTTAATGGGTGTATCACATTTCGAGAAAAACACAAATTAGCCATAAACGTTTCCCATTGAAACCAAAAGTGATTTGATACAAAACATAGGTTTTAACCTTATATAGTTTAATTGTTTCAAATAGATTTTTAATAAAATGAAAAATTTATTAAAAAATTCAATCTAAAACATGTATAGTATTTAGAAAAAAAAAAAAAATTTGATACAAAACATAGGCTTTAACCAAGTATATAGTTTTAAATATTTTGAAAATAGATTCTTAAAAAAATGAAAAATATTCATTGTAAAACACATGCACATTAACATATAATTGTGATATTTTCCCTTCTTTCCAACTTAAGTCCATCCTTATAGAAATATCCATTTTAATGAAGCAAATATATCCATAGTGATCCACTGATATTTGTTTACCAACAACTATTCCATTTTCGACTTATATATCTCAAAACTATGCTCATTGAATTTATGCATCTATATCTTTAAACTATTTGAAACTATTTTATTTCACCATAGGAATCATTTCAATATATCTCCCATTTTAATGTGGCGTATCACATTTCGAGAAAGAACACATTAGCCATAAAAGTTTCCCATTGAAACCAAAAGTTCAATTTTCTACAAAACATAGGTTTTAACCTTATATAGGTAATTGTTTCAAATAGATTCTAAATTTAAAATGAAAAATATTCAATGTAAAACACATGCATTAACATATATAATTTTGTGACACTTTCCCTTCTTCCAAACTTAGTGGACATCCTTTTAGAAAAATATCTTTTAATGAAGTAGATATATCCATAGTGATATGCATAGTGATCCACTGATATATGTTCACAAACAACTATTCCATTTTGGACTTTTATATCTCAAAACTATGCTCATTGAATTTATGCATCTATTTTTTTAAATTACTTGAAACTATTTTATTACACCATAGGATTCATTTTGATATATCTCCCATTTTAATGGGGTGTATCACATTTCGAGAAAAACACATTAGCCATAAAAATTTTCCATTGAAACCAAAAGTGATTTGATACAAAACATATAGGTTTTAACCTTATATAGGTAATTGTTTCAAATAGATTCTAAATTTAAAATGAAAAATATTCAATGTAAAACACATGCATTAACATATATATAATTTTGTGACACTTTCCCTTCTTCCAAACTTAGTGCACATCCTTTTAGAAAAATCTCTTTTAATGAAGCAGATATATCCATAGTGATCCACTGATATATGTTCACAAACAACTATTCCATTGTGGACTTTTATATCTCAAAACTATGGTCATTGAATTTATGCATCTATATTTTTAAACTACTTGAAACTATTTTATTACACCATAGGATTCATTTTGATATATCTCCCATTTTAATGGGGTGTATCACATTTCGAGAAAAACACATTAGCCATAAAAGTTTTCCATTGAAACCAAAAGTAATTTGATACAAAACATCTAGGTTTTAACCTTATATATAGTTTAATGTTTCAAATAGATTTTTAATAAAATTAAAAATATTCAATGTAAAACACATGCATTAACATATAATTGTGATATTTTCCCTTCTTTCCAACTTAGTCCGACATCCTTCTAGAAAAATCCCTTTTAATGAAGTAGATCTATATCCATAGTGGCATTGATATTTGTTCACAAACAACTCTTCCATTTTGGACTTTTATATCTCAAAACTATGCTCATTGAATTTATGCATCTATATTTTATTACACCATAGGAATCATTTCGATATATTTCCCATTTTAATGGGGTGCATCACATTTCGAGAAAAACATATTCAAGCCATAAAAGTTTCCCATTGAAACCAAAAGTGATTTGATACAAAACATAGGTTTTAACCTTATATAGGTAATTGTCTCAAATAGATTCTAAATTTAAAATGAAAGATATTCAATGTAAAACAAATGCATTCTTATACGCCCTTATGTCTACGTAAATTAGTGTGAGTGACCGCGGGTCCTCTACACCCTTCATATGGTATAATTGGGACAGGTAGTGTTAACTTCTACAAGTTCTACAGGCCGAGTCTGTAAAGGGCCAGGTAGCCTCTGGATCTCATCTTTTATGAAAGGTGACATATCTAGTAAATGCCCCTACAGTCAATCTCTGGAATAGATCTAAATAGAAGTTCTTCATTTTAATATCCAATGTAAAACAAATGCATTCTTATACACCCTTATGTCTACGTAAAGTAGTGTTAGTGATTCCACAGGTCATCTACACCCTTCATAGGGTATAATTGGGACAGGTAGTGAACTAACTTCTACAAGTTCTATAGGCAGAGTCTGTAAAGGGCCAGGTAGCCTCTGGATCTCATCTTTTATGAAATGTGACATATCTAGTAAATGCCCCTACAGTCAATATTTGGATTAGATCTAAATAGAAGTTCTTCATTTTAATATCCATAAAACACAACCACTTTAAGGTAAATTGTGTACATGTGTCATTTCTCCCACAAAATTTAAGATAAACCATTCACATGTCATTTATCTCATGATCTTGTGTCATTTCTCCCATGCATTTGCAATAAATGTCAATTTAATATATATTTTTATTGAATTTGTTTTTTTTTTCAGGGATAAGAAAACCATTAAATATGGTTGAAAAATGGAAATTATGCATAGAAGTTTCTTGCTATCCCAATCCAAGGAAAGCAATGATTACATATGTGCTTTCCAATATTGCGACTAGCAAAGTCGTCCAAAGGAAAATGAATATACCGGGAAGAACAACAAACAACGAGGCATATTATATTGGATTGATAGAAGGCTTGGGAACAACGATGGAGTATGGATCAAATGGAATTGTAGTTTTCACCAATTCTGAACTTGTGTGCAACTAGATGAATGGCGTGTACCAAGTTAAGAAGGAGAGGCTAAAAGAACTGCATGGAATAGCAAACAATATTGTTAGCCAATTTCACTTTTTTAGTATAAGGCATTGTACAAATGTGAATAAGATGTATGTTGATCTATTGCGTGGGGTAATGCCAATTCAAGATTCATCTATCAAAGATGAATTAATAGATTAATTAGAATTATACGAGGCAATTCCAATGCAAGATTCATCTCTCAAAGATGAATTGGTTTTGAGACGCTCTTCTTCAAAAATTCAAGATTCATCTCTCAAAGATGAATTAGTTTTGAGACGCTCTTCTTCAAAAATTCAAGATTCATCTCTCAAAGATGAATTAGTGTTGAGACGTTCTCCTTCAAAATTTATTGATGGACATTGTAACATATCTTGGATATGTGTGTGTTTTGTACTTATAAATGTGTCTTTTTTAATGACCATGTGTTTTTTTCAATTATATACCAAGTGTGCTTCCACCACACCATGTAAAGCGCAACTTGGTGAACTTCACATTTGCAACAAGTGGTGAACTTCACATTTTTATAAAATTAAAATGCGAGGACTTCAACAAATTTTTGTTTAAATGGAGTTTCACTTCTTTTTTAATGACAATGTGTTTTTTTCAATTTTATACCAAGTGTGCTCCCACCATGTAAAACACAATTTGGTGAACTTATCATTTTTATAACTTTTTTTTTGCTTAAATATAGTTTCACACATCAATTAGTGCTTTGAAAGTTGTGTTTTACATAATTTGTTTACACTAAATTACATTAATTTTCTGAAATTTATTTTGAATTTAATTTAAATTAGTTATTTAAAAAAATAATTGTAAATGTCCACCGTAGATATATATATCATGGAGGATGAACGACGAAGATCAACAGAATCCCATATCTCTACGAGAGGGGGGGATCAGGGATCGAGAGCTGTTCATGGTATTTAAATATAATCTTAAATCTTCATACATGTGTGTACATATGGAATTGATTTTTTATCAACTTTGTGAGTTAAATTAGTTGTTAATAAGTTTCATTTTTTATTTTTTAGGAGCTAATAAGAAGAGAAGGGTCTCTACTCCATCCACGGATGCCCATGTTTCACCTAGTCGTGGTATGGTTTTAACACAATTTAATCAATGAATATGTACATGTGTATTTATATGTATGCATGTATTTTTCAATTGATTATAAATTCGTATTTGTTTATGAAGCTTCTCTCTCCTCTCGAGAGGTTGGTGGTGGTTCAAATCCCCTTAGAGGGCCATCAATAAGTGCTAGCAGGTTGCGTGAAGGTGGTGATATTTATTCCCCCAGAGGCCAATCAACGGCTGGTTGTGCTAGTTCTCAGTAGGGTCGTTTTGGTTCTCAACAGTTTCAAGGTGGGGAAGATGCTAGCCAACCACGTCGAGGTTGCCATCAATTTCAATATTTTTTTCATTCAATTTGTACAAATTTGTTTACATGTGTTTTTTCTAATATAAAAAATTATATATATTGATGAAAAGGCTGAAAATGTTCCAAATGTTGGTAAAAAAATATGCAGGGTAGAACGCTACATTCAAGAAGAAGGTTGTCCACTCACAACAACTTATTTGTCCGACATTTATGATATACCACGGGAAAGAAACATGGTGCAATGCACCTTAGAAAGGTGTCAACAACTTCATGAAAAATTGCAGAGAGATCTTGTGGCTTTGACTCTACCTGCTGAGAGTCGACAAAGCCTCGAAATAGTTACACATTCATTGGGTGAACTAGTAAATGTGTATAGAAATCTTGGGCCAATGACTGATACATTTGTAGAAGACATGAGAAAGAGAAAGGAAACAGTAATGGGTCTCGACAAACGGGAGGATGTAAAACAAAGAGTTAAAAAATAAATGGCGAAGTCAATGTTTAATTTCAAAGAAGGGCCAAAAAGAATGATGTTGAAGGTGCAATATTTCAAGCACCCCAATATAGCTCACTATTTGTATGATAGACATCTTACGACCTATGGAATACTCCCATGGAACGACGAGGTTCTTGTTTATTTTGAAAAATTGTTTTACTCAGAATTTTTTTTGGAAATGAAACCCAATTACAATGACCTTCCGTTAGAATTTTTTGTCGTGGGAAAGGTCGATTGTGTGACCGTAGGGGCGCTAGGCGAGATGTAGAGTTGCCTCGCCCTCAGCCACCATTGGTGAGTTGAACTTTTCAGGTTGAAACTTTGTAGTTAGAGATGGATGCGACTTCTCAAATAAGTCGGGAAGAAAGAGATGCCATAATCGACAATGTTCACAACGGATTGGGTGGAATCGATGTTTTTCTAAATAGACAAAGAGCACGTGAGAATGAACGTGCCAATTTTGTGTATCGTACAGATGAAGAGATTGACAACATGAGTGTTGAAGATCTCAGAATATATGCAAAAAATTGTTGCAATGGTTGGCAAGACCTAATTCTTCATGAGGAAGAGGGCACAAGAACGGTATGTGTTAATGGTTAGGGTTCAATTATTTTAACACATACATGTACAATTTGTAATAAATACATGTGTATGTATATGTATACATTTATTTGTATGTACATTATTCTAACAAAAATTTATCATTATATGTTAAAACACCATTTGCAGTTGTCATGCATGATGAATGGAGAAAATGTTAATATCACGTTCGGGGCCTCTGGTTCAAGCAATGAAGATGGGTCTCACCATCAAGATATGTTGAGAAATGTTAGTGTTTTTTAAGTGATATTTTTAAAATAAATAATTGTGCACACATGTACATGTACATATATAATAATAAAATGTTTTAACAGTAACCGATTCCGTCCGATGTTTTTGGGATGGAAATATCTTATTCTTCCTTGGGAGATGTACCTTCTACTTCCTTGGGAGATGTGCCAGATCCATAACAAGTATGGACAATTTTTCACTTTTAAAATTTATGTTTAAGTTATATATATTCCACCTCAAAAGGTTCTATTAAAAATTGAGATATATATCTATATCTTGAGTTATTTTTAATTTTTTTAATTTTAGGTTCTTGGAGATTTTCTTTTGGAGCCTCTCTTAGGAGATGTCCCAAATTCACCTGCAGAAGTATTCAATTTTTCACTTTTAAATATATATGTTTTTTTTAAAGTTATAATTTATAAATTGAAGTTTAAAAGTTTTATTTTAAATTGAGATCTTGATCTTGAGTTATTTTATACTTTTAAAATTTTGAATTTTAGGTTTTTATAGAATATTTATTTAATCCACGGACTCTAACGACGGAGATACGAACATCCACACCATTTCAACCATTTGAACAAGTTGTCTAACTTTTTTTTTAATATTATTGAAAATAATTTTATATATACATGTGCATTTTCATCTGAATTTTTTTAATATATATATATATATATAGTTTACTGTTGGAGATGTTCCCATGGGGGAAGTTGTAGCAAGCGAATAAATGGAGAGGGAACCTCATGAGGTATTGCATGATTTTTTTTTTTTTTACATGAAGTTCTATATATTCTCACTCATTTTAAAACATCAAATTTTAATGTTTGTACAGACATCGTGTACAGGTTCCCCATGCTTCGCAAGATAGCACGTGGATTGAGACTTTGCTAGGAAAGACATTACATCCATGTGTATTTGATGGACATGATTTGTATATTTGATTGAGATTTCTAGTCTTAAATTACTTTTTTATATATTATATAGATGCACAGTCATATATATAATATTTTATTACTTGATACTTGTGAGATCTACTATTTTGGGACATATTTTATTGTGTTAATATAATTTGTTTTGTTTTTTAAAGTTAAGTTTTGGATGGTTGAAGTAATTTTGGCATGTGAATGTGAATTAATGTTGTTATATAATTTGTTTGGTTTTTAAAACTTAAGTTTTGGATAGTTGAACTACTAGTAATGTTGTCATCTATAGATCAATGTTTTGATTTTGAACTAGATTTGGCATGTGATATAATGTTAAATGTTTTTATTGGATAGTTGAACTATAATTGGCATGGTATGTGAAGTAATGTTGTGATATAATCAAAAAGTTTTTAAAACTCAAGTTTTGGATGGTTTCAATCTACATTTGGCATGTGATATAACGTTAAATGTTTAATGTTTTTATTGGATAGTTGAACTACAATTGGCATGGCATGTGAAGTAATGTTGTCATATAATCAGAAAGTTTTTAAAACTCAAGTTTTGGATGGTTGAAGTACATTTGGCATGTGAAGTAATGTCGTGATCTATCATTTTTTGTTAAATTAAAGGTTAAGTTTTGGATGGTTTCAATCTACATTTGGCATGTGATATAATGTTAAATGTTTTTATTGGATAGTTGAACTATAATTGGCATGGCGTGTGAAGTAATGTTGTGATATAATCAAAAAAAATTTAAAATTCAAGTTTTGGATGGTTTTAATCTACATTTGGCATGTGATATAATGTTAAATGTTTAATGTTTTTATTGGATAGTTGAACTACCATTGGCATGGCATGTGAAGTAATGTTGTGATATAATCAAAAAGTTCTTAAAACACAAGTTTTGGATGGTTGAAGTACATTTGGCATTTGAAGTAATGTTGTGATCTATAATTTTTTGTTAAATTAAAGGTTAAGTTTTGGATGGTTTCAATCTACATTTGGCATGTGATATAATGTTAAATTTTTTTATTGGATAGTTGAACTATAATTGGCATGGTATGTGAAGTAATGTTGTGATATATAATAAAAAAGTTTTTAAAACTTAAGTTTTGGATGGTTTCAATCTACATTTGGCATGTGATATAAAGGTAAATGTTTTTATTGGATAGTTGAACTACAATTGGCATGGCATGTGAAATAATGTTTTGATATCATAAAAAAGTTTTTAAAATTCAAGTTTTGGATGGTTGAAGTACATTTGGCATCTTAAGATTTCTTTTGATCTCTACATACTCTTCACTTGTTTGAGTGAAAAAATTTCCAATGGGAAGAACATAGCTTTTCAATGCAACTAACCATATCAATTGAGCTTTAATTGAAAAAAGAGTAAAGAAAAGTTAAAATGCCACAAAACATGTAAAAAAAATAGCATTCGTGGTTGTCATTTTTGTTGGAATAGCTAAATCATATTTTAAGGATTCTCCATCGAAAAAAAAATTCAATGAAGAGAATCCTTAATATGATTTAGTTATTCCAATAAAAATAACAACCAAGGATGTTATTTTGTTGGCTTTTTGGTTTTTTTTTACTTTTTTTTCAAATAGAGCTCAATTGATATGGTTAGTTGGATTGAAAAGCTATGCTCATTTCATTGGAAAATTTTTTCACTCAAACATTAGTATGTAGTATGTAGAGATCAAAAGCAATCTTAAGATTACTTTCAAGTATGATCAAATGTTCAAAACATTTGCCCACATGATGATACCTTCATTGACCTCTAAAAAGTGTATGAATTTACAGGGTAAGTTCCTTAGATCAAGAACCAAAGGTCACCGCTCACAAATAGATCACAAATCAGTACACCAGTATAATCACGTGGTTAAAACTGTTAAAGAGGGAAACAATCCACGGCCTGAGCCAACGCGGCCACTTCAGGCAATTTATTAATATAAAAAAAAAGGTTACATATGTTTCTCTCATAAATGGTTACCAGAAAAATGACCCTCCATGCTCTTTAAATAGAGATCATGGAACAATCGGGTGTTAAGCCACAGATCAAGTGTCATTAATATCGAGGTGAGAGATAACCGTTGGATCACTACAAATCATGACTTTTAGATTATAAGTTACAAATGTACATGGTAAAGAAACACACTTTACCTAACTCTACACTAGACTAATTTATTCTTAACTATTTCCTATGTGTCAGAATATCCTAACACCCCCCCTTAAGAACAACTTGGGATAGGATTGAAGAATTTACAAAGGTGACACAAAAGGAGCCTATTTCCTATGTGTCGAAATATCCTAACATCCCCCCTTAAGAACAAATTGGGATAGGATTGAAGGATTTACAAAAGTGACACAATAGGAGAAGGAAGGAGGCATTAGAGCCTATCCCCCCTTAATGAAAAATTTCCTGAACTCCAAGAATGGATCAAAGTTTGGTAAACTTTGCTTCTGTGAGAGCCTTTGTAAATATATCGGCTACTTGATCATTGGTTGGACAGTACTACACTTCAAGAACACGATCATGAATGAGATTTCCGATGAAGTGTATGTGGAGTTCAATGTGTTTCATACACTGATGCTGAACTAGATCTTTACATAGCTGAATGACACTCTGATTATCACACCAAAGTGTAGTTGGATGCTACTAATGAAGACCAAATTTAGACAGAATCTAATGAAGCCACATGGCTTCCTTGCTGGCTTCAACTGCACCACGATACTCTTCTTCTGCTGAAGAAAGAGAGATGGAAATTTTTTTCTTACAAGACCAAGTAATAGGTCCTGAACCAAGAGTGAATACATATCCTGCAGTAGAATTTCGATCATCAGGGTCACTAGCCCAATCAGAATCAGTGAAACCAATAAAAAATGGAGATGCTCCTGCACTGTAATGAAACCCGAACTGAACTGTACCTCAAATATATTGAAGTATTATTTTAGCTACTTTCCAATGACTTTCATGATGTTGGTGCATAAACCGAGCGACAAGACCAACGGAAAAGGAAAGGTCAGGACGGGTGTGGGTTAGATACATAAGTTTCCCAACAAGTTGACAATATAGGGCAACATCAACTTCAGGGGTAGTAAAAGTGACCGAAATCTTGACTCCAGACTGAAAGGGAGAAAGGGATGGCTTACATTATTCCATGTGAAAGTGGTGTAGAATATCACAGGCATACTTGGACTGAGAGAGGGTAATGCCTTCCTTGGATTGCAAGACTTGAAGACCAAGGAAATAATGCAAGTGTCCTAAGTCTATCATTTAAAACTTATTTTTTAGGCTAGACTTCACATGGTTTATATGGTTTGGATCACTACCACTAAGGATAAGATCACCAACATAAAGAACAAGGATGGTGAAGGACTTACCCACTTTCTTGGTGTAGACAACGTTGTCAAAATGACACCTAGAAAATCCATTATCTAATATAAATCTATCCATTTTGGCATACCAAGCCCTAGGAGCTTGTTTGAGACAATAGAGAGACTTCCTAAGGTGAAAAACAAGTCTGGAGTCTTTTTGGACAAAGCCAGGGGTTGTTCCATGTAGATTTCTTCATGCAAATCTCCATGTAAGAAGACAGATTTAACATCCATCTGATGGGATTCCCATTTAAAGGAGGAAACAAGGGAAAGAACAAGGCGGATAGAATTCATTTTGGCAACAGGAGAGAAGGTTTTAGTATAGTCAATGCCTTCAACTTGTGAAAATCCTTTAGCGACAAGACGAGCTTTATGTCTATCCACTTTTCCATCTGGTCCAAACTTGGTTTTGTAAACCCATCTGCATTTGACAAGTTTTCTTCCTTTTAGAAGAGGAACAAGATCCCAAGTATCGTTTTCCAATAAGGAATGACACTCTTCATTCATAGCTTCATCCTAGTCTGGATGACCAGAGGTTTATTCAAAGGTTTCTGGATCAATTTTTTCTGGAACTTGAGCCAATAAGGAAGAGGCTCTTTCGAATTGAGAACGTGTACGCCATCGATTGGCAAGGTCACCTGCAAGAGAACCCGCTACATCCTGAGTAGAGTGGATCCATCTTGGAAGCGGTTGAGTATAAGGAACAATTTCAAGAGGTGGAGGAGGATTTTCATCCTTGCTGTCATCATCTGAACTAGAAGGAATGCTATTATAAATAGAAGAGAGAGAGAGAGGTGGCACATATGCCGAATCAGGCTCACAGGACAAAGGTGGCACAGTTGCAGAACTAGGCTCGTAGGCCGATATACTTTCATCAAATTTTACATCTCTTCTAATGATAATATTTTTTGATTTTGGTTGAAGAAGTCTATATCCTTTGACATATTCAGAATATCCAACAAAAATGCATTTTTCACTCATAGGTTCTAAGGCTTTATGTTTCACATCTGGAATATGGGCCCAAGCATCACTTCCAAAAACAAGAAAGTGACTTACATCTGGTTTGATTGAGCTCCAAGATTCTTCTGGAGTTATATTCTTTAAAACCTTACTAGGAGTGTGATTTACTATGTAATTTGCACAGTTAATGGCTTCTGCCCAAAAATTGAGACCAAGTCCTTTAAATTGAGGCATACAATTAGCCATTTCTTTTAAGGTGCGACTCTTCCTTTCAACTACGCCATTTTGTTGTGGAGTATATGGAACAGTATGTTGCAATTGAATGCCATGCTCAGTGCAAAAGTTGATAAATTTGTTGTTAATATATTATCCACCATTGTCTGATCTTAACTTAAGAATTTGATGTCCATATTTTTTCTCAACAAAGGCCTTAAAGGCCAAGAACATGTTAAAAACTTCACTCTTGAGTTTTAAGAAATATACCCAAGTGCGTCTAGAAAAATAATCAATGAAAGTTAAGAAGTACTTGCAACCAGAGAAAGAAACAACAGGAAGTGGACCACAAAAATCACTGTGCACAAGCTGCAAAGGGGCTGAAGCATGCCAAGAGGCATGTTTGTCAAAACTATCCTGATGATGTTTTCTGAGTAAACATCCGGAGCAAACACCATCTCGGCAAGATACCATAGGAAGGCCCGTCACCATATTTTCCTTACATAGAGTTTGAAGAGAGCGATAGTTTAAGTGACCAAATCCCTCATGCCAAAGTTTTCTCACATCATCATTATGAGCAACAAAAACAGAGGGAAGACATGATGACCCAAAGTTGTCAAACTTATACAACCTTGTGGAATCATCAACAATTCCAGTCGCTAAAATATGTTTAGGATCTTTGAGGTCCTTGATTACAACATCATGAGGTGAGAATTCTACTATTTTCCCTTCACCTGAATGAGTTATCTGATAAAAATATAGAAGGTTGCATGACAAGGTAGGAACACATAGTACATCATTAAACTGACCATTATCTAGATGAATGGTTCCAGATCCTACAACACTAAGAGATCTATCATCACCAACATAAATATGTTTGGTGTTACAATCATTTAAAGAAGAAAACATGGATTTATTTTTAACCATGTGGTAAGAAGCTCTAGAATCAATGAGCCACTCATGCGAAGGAGAAGAAGAAGATACATTTAATGCATAACCAGATCTTGATGCTTGACAACCACAAGCAGAAAGTGCCATGCCTGAAGATGAAGGTGAAGAGTGCTCCAACTTGATGTTGTGCTTCTTCATTGCTTCTTCTAACGCTTCCATATTCTTAAAACATTTGGACTCTATATGGCCATCCTGATTGCAGAAGTTGCAATGTCTATCTGTCTTCTTCCCTTTGTTTCAATTTGCCTTATTATTTTGGTGATTTGATTTTTCAGTTTGTGGCTGAAATTGCTTAGGGCCCTTGTTTGGTTTAGAAACATATTTTTTTGGATACTTCTTCTTGAGATTATTTTGATATGGTTGTTGTTGGGTTGCTAAGGCTTTCTTAGAAGCATTTCTAGCAGTGATAAGATGAAGGTGTAAAATTTTTTCTTGTTATATTATCAAAGAATCGCAAAATGAATCAAAAGAGGGATTCTTGTAGGTGGTTTCTGAAGAAATTATGGCTTCTCTAGTGGAATGGAAGGCGGAAACAAATACATAGTATGTAGGGCCAAGCTTAGTAAGAATGTAATATATGAGGCTTCTAAAGTAATTCTGAGGATCTTGAATTTGGACAAAAAAATCTTCAATGGAGGAGAAGTTATTGGGGTCCAAAGTAGGCAACTCATTTTCAAGCTGGTGGGCCCTGATTTGGTTTTGAATGCCAAAAACAGTTTTTAGCTTTTCCAGGGCTTCATCAGGGGTGTCAATGTCAATGTCCACGACATGAGCCAACGTGGACACTTCAGGAAATTTATTAATATAAAAACAAAAGTTACATATGTTTCTCTTATAAATAGTTACCAAACAAATGACCCTCCATGCTCTTTAAATAGAGATCATGGACCAATCGGGTGTTAAGCCACAAATCAAGTGTTGTTAATACCGAGGTGAGAGATAACTGTCAGATTACTACAAATCGTGACTATCAGATTATAAGTTACAAATGTACATGGTAAAGAAACACACTTTACCTAACTCTATACTAGACTAAGTTATTCTTAACTATTTCCTTTGTCTCGGAATATCCTAACAAAAAGTAGTTCATGGGCTATATGTTCTGCCTCGTTCCCATATAAATCTCTTTAATTTTGATTGGAAATATAAGAAGTAGATATATATTTGTTGAATTGGGGTCAATTTCATTAATGCACTCAACTAGGTAGCCTTGTTGATTTATAAATTGGTAAATTTATGACATTCAGTTAATTTCATTCTAGAACATATATATATATATATATATATATATATATATATCCAATACGTCTACAAAATTTTTCATCAATGCACATAGAACATATTCGACCATTAGACAGACAAATTTTGTACTAGATTTTCAATTAGGAATAGAGATGTGGGTCAAATCCCACTAAAAGTCGGAGAAGTGCTTTGAGTCTCTTGTATGAAAGGAATCTTCGTACAAAATTATATAGTGGATGATTTATTTACATTGTGGATACTTTTTACCAGAAAATACCACAAAAAAACTGGGCATGCATTCAGTTCGTGTATATATCCAGTACATGCAACATTTTTCATCAATGCACATAGAAAAACTACTTTCAGTGAATTGCATTCTAGAACATATATATTGAGTACGTGAAACATTTTTCATCAATGCACATAGTGAAACTACTTGAACAGTTAATTGCATTCTAGAACATATATATATATATATATATATATATATATATATACCCAATACATGCAACATTTTTCATCAATGCATGTACAGAAAAGCTACTTTCAGTTGATACTAGAGTGTGCATGTACCAAAACAATTTGTACATGTGAAAAAACTTGCACAGATAACATAACAAGGCAACTCAATTTTTGATTGAATACTGGAAGTTCTAAAACATATAATCCAAAGAGAATAAATTATTGGGCAATTCAATCAAAAAAATTCCAATGAAATTCCATCTTCAATAATCCGTTCATGATTGGATTTTGACATTTTCCATTTCTTAATTTTCGTTTTTTTCTTTGATTGAACCTCTATCAACTTTATGCGTGCTGCACACACCAAGTGACTATATTGACAACTTATGAAATCAGGTTCATAGTCTTCAAAGTAAACAAAATCCTCACTTTGATTAGTTTGTCTGAAAAAATAACCTTTCAATATAATAGATCCTCTTTCATATGGAAATCCGTGATCATTATAGTCTTCTAATAATTTCATTTTTCATTCAGTGCAACACATCAAATAATACTTCACATTTTAATCGTTGTCAGTAGGTGCAATTACAGCAAAAACATCTCTTTCACAATAAAACAAACTTAACAAAATTATACATATTTAAATTTATTTCTAGATCTTTATCATTAGGAAGCAATTCAATTATTACCTTCTATAACAAGATCAAAAACTCGATCACTATTGGATGATATTGTAGTCTTCTTTGATTGCATTTCTTCAATCATTGCAATGGACATTTTTCCCTTTGTATTTAGCTTTGTATGTTTCCAATCTTTTACATACATTTTGTTTTCACAAACGTCATTGGATTTTCTGTTATCTATGCAAACATGACAAAAACAAGAATATTTTCTTTTATCCAATGCAAACACATTTCTGGACGACTTTGTTTTAATTGAATGCAATTTTCGAGTCCCTTTTATTGTTTCAATGTCATTTCCAATTGATCTATTTACGTCTTCGATCCCAATATGCCAAAAAACCCTTTATATGGAAAATTTAAAGAAGAATGTAAATATGATATCAAAATAAAATCAAAGGTAATCATTGTGATAAATGTACACTGTTTAAAATTAGATATCCAATAAAAATTAAATTGAATGTACCTTCGCACTTTCCTTGATCGGTTAGTCTCATGGCTTAGAGTAGCGATGCACTATTGAACAACTTCTTTCGCGTCCACAAGTCGGCTTGCAGAGGGGTTCATTTGATATCTTTGAACTGCTCGTTTTATGCATTCCCCTTCACCATCATGTTCTCCTTTTCCATGGCCAGTGTTAAAGAAATTCTAACAATATTTAATGCAGGTTTTCTTATGAAGACAACACAACCAAAAGAATGATCATGCAGATTTGAATTGACATGTGCATCCGTCTGACCATATCCAATGTTCATTGAGTGTTATTCCACAATTTTTCAAGGAATCACAAATTTTTCCAAAACAATGTTGTACAAAATATGTATCATGTGTACGATCGTCACTGGTATAAAAGTGATATTCTTTAATAATATGTCGATTTTCACTAGTGATTTCTATATGATCGACGTTTTTTTTAGCATGTCTATATAGAATATGGACGAGCATGGAGACTTGGTTAGAATGATAGTATTCACTCTGAATTTCTTTTTGTGGAATAAATGTTTAGTTTTTTGCAAAATCAATCACTGACAAAATGGTTCCTGGTGGAAAAACTTCACAGGATTTTTTGAATTGCAAGTCTTGCCATCGAGCTCTATGGGAATGCTTGGTGTATTTGTAAATTTCTGCCTCAAATTTTCTCAAAAAGTCTATCACAAAAATTTCTTCTTCTCATAATTTAATTCTTTTAACACTATTTGCACCTTGAATCGATGTATGTATATATTCATATCTCTTCCATTTCACTTTCATGTTGGACAATGATTGATCATTTATATTAGTACGATATTTGTTTTGAAATTTAGTCAAATTTCCACAATCATCACATTTTTTACCACCAACACATTTCTTTTCGTAAAATAGTTCATCGCTTTCTCTTTCACATAGAATTTGAGATATGAAATCATGGATAATGGAAGGAGGAGGTGAATCTTTCCAAAATGTTCTACCAAAATCAAGGAATGTGTCATAATATAACTCAAATTCCACATGATAATGGCAATAACAAGTGTCATGTATGGTGATAGGTTTTACATACCATGGTTTTTGTTGAACAAAAACATTGATTGAAACATGAATTTCACGATTCTCTTCTGTTGAAAAACTCTATCTGAGTGGTTTCCAAGAAATGTTTTTCATGCTCTTCGTACTGATTTCGTGCTATTCTTCTTCGCATCACATGCCTTGCAATTGGCGAAACATGCGAATTGTTCTTCCAATATTCATATATTATTTTTTAAACATTTTCTCCAAGTCTATCTTTGTATGGTTGCCTACAAATAGCTCTCCAACAAACGAGTTCATCATTTACATCTATTTGCAACCGAAATTTCTGATGTTTGTGCAAATTTTTTCGTGAGGTTCCTAATGCTCGTGCCATAGATTTTACCAAGCGATTCTCTTTAGTACTTGATGAAACCACTGCCATATGTATTGCTCTATGTACAACTAAAACATTTTTCTATCTAGATCTTCTAATTGAATTTATAGCACTATTTATATTTTGTATCACAGTTTCCTTCATTTTTTTTTAATTATCTTGGGTTGATTTTGAAATACCCAATAAAGTCATAGTTTCTTTTAATTTCCTTAATAATAGGAGACCTTTCAACATTTGGGCTTGAAATGTCACCTTTCCCTTTATGAAATACTTATAAAAAATGCAGTTAACATGATATCGTATATAATGGTCAACTTTTTTATCTCTGTATGTGTGAGTGTCAACATTTTCTAACATCTCATCATCGACATTGATTTCATCTGTACATATTCGAATGAATAGTACATAATAAGTTTACATATTTAATAAATAAATAAATCAATAAATATATGTATAATTTCAATAATACGTGCATGTGTTCAACACACACACACACACACACACACACACATATATATATATACCTTTTGATTCAATTTCTTCACTTGAATTTCTTCCAACATTTTCACCATCTTCAATCATTGGTTCAATATCTCTTTCACTTTCTCTTTCAAAATTTTGTGTCTCATCATCAATGTTTTGAGGAATATCTCTCTCTGTTTACATTGCAAAATATTTTTCAAATTAGTTCATCAAATAAAAATTAAGCTTCACATTTTAAACTAGGAAAATTTTAAATATATCAAAATCATAATATTTACATTTACATACCTGTTTCAACTTCTAGTTGAGGTTGATTTTCCCCTTCAATATTTGAGAGTGCTTCTATATTTCTTTTGCAAGATTGTCTCGTCTCTTCTCTACATTCCTTAGGGTCTCTTTTTCGATCATATTTTCTCGTACAATTCCTTCGATTTCCCATGATAATAGAGTATGAAGTTCGAAAAATTTCCTTCGAAAATTTAGAGAAAAACTTAATTACAAAAAACATCACAAAAGATTTAATTTAAAAAAAACTCATTTTAAAAATTTTGCAAAAAATACATACTCCAATCCAAATCACTTACTTTAAAAAATTCAAGAAAAAAATGTCTTATAAAAATGAAACGAAGCTCAAAATATTTCCTTCCAAGTCCTACAAAAAAATTTCATTTAAAAAGTTAGACAAAAAATCATTTTAAAAAATCATTATAAAAGATTTACTTCAACACAAAACACGTACTCTAAAAAAATGTCACTTAAAAAAAAACCTCCAAAAAACGTCCATTGAAAATTAATTCCAACTTCATTAAAAACGCCACTTTAAAAATACTTCAAAAAATATCATTTTAAAAAATACTTTCAAAAAATGTCCAAAAAATGTCCTTTTGAAAT
This sequence comes from Pinus albicaulis, assembly GCA_034641835.2. Lineage (NCBI taxonomy): Eukaryota > Viridiplantae > Streptophyta > Pinopsida > Pinales > Pinaceae > Pinus > Pinus albicaulis. The sequence goes on from CM076580.1 coordinate 697,949,411, forward strand.
TAAGCCCAAATCCATACCTTCAAAAATAATGAAAATTAAGCCCAAATCCGTACTTCAAAAAAAAATGAAGCCTGAAAAACCTCCAAAAAACTGTATCACATACCTCCAAGACATGTCATCTCCAAGAAAAGTCTTCAAAAATGTTCTTTGAATGTACTTCCAAGAAAATTATTTAAACCCAAAGCAATTCTTTGCAAAATCAGACCAAATGTATGAAAATATGCGAAAATATTGAATGCCTCCAAGAAATGTCCTTTGAATGTACCTCCAAGAAAAGTCCTTAAACCCAAAACAATTCTTTGCAAAATCAGATCAAGACCTTTGTAAAATCAGGCCAAATGTGCAAAAATATGCGAAAATAATGAATGATTTCGCAGAAATTTATATTGTCGCGAAATGTTTTTTTGGAGGGGCACGACGGTACTTTCCGGCCAACGGAAAGTTAGGTAAAAGTTTAGCCGAAATTTTTATAAATAGTTTGGCCGAACTTTTTTTTCGTTTGACTTAACAGGTCGTCGGCGCAAAAAACAATTCGGCCTAACTTTGTTTAAGAGTTCGGCCGAACTAACGCATCACTAGTTACACAGAACCAAGCTCTGAATACGTATTTGCAGCTTTGGATTGATTAAACTCCACAAAAAATTCTGAATTAACTATCGTAACTAAGACAAGAATTTTTAGAATTGAATCTACTTTCAGGAAATATAATTTTTATGGAATTTTATAAATATTTAGTAATTTTAATTAATTTTGTAATAAAATGGGTGCAAACAATTTCTGAAGGTCATTGTGATTCAGTGAAATCAAAATTATGTATCTTCCAAAATACATTGTAAAAAAAATTGAAAAAATTATGGTACATTACATTGGTCTGTTGTCTCTAATGGATAGCTTTTAGACTTTTAGTTTATAACTCATATGTTAATAAATTTCTTGTGTCGCGAAACATATTCAAAATATGCAGTTTTTCATATTGGACCAGTTCAAAAAATTCTAGTAATTATGATATGCATCCATTGGCTTTGTAAATATGAAGAAACCAAAGTAGACTCTGTCTAGATTGTTGTAACATATTTTGTTTCTCAAAAACACAAATTTTCAAATAATACAACATTGCGAATTAACATGACTTCTTATGAATCCGTTGATTTAAAAAAAAAACACACTCAAAGAAATGCTAAGTTGACATATCAAAGGTGTATAAAAAAATTCCAAAAAATAAGTAATAGAAAGCTAACAAAAGTTCTGACAACCTTTATTTTTATCGCAAAATAAAATTCTAAACAGAAAAGTTGTTTTAGCTTGTAGAAAGTTGAAGAACTGAAAAAAATGTAAGTTTTTTCTCATAAAAGGGAAAAAAGTGTAACCCAACTTCACATTTTCACCTCGGTTTTCATTTTAGTAGAAAGCTCAAACTCTAGCCACTGTGTTGTGGTTTTACTGCAGGTTTCTTACAACGTACTAGAGGTGTTCAGTTCTTTATCAGTTCATGCCTGAGTCGAATATGACTATAGATTTTAGGAAGATTATAGATAATTTGGCTTATTTTGATTTTTAATCTAAAACTAGCTAGTTAATGTCGGTTATTCGACTGAGTTATGGTTTATGATGTTGCATGTCTCAAACTAGATTTGGGTTCATCATTTTACTGGTTTTTTAGAATTGTTTTGAGTCTACATTAAAAATTTCAAGTTGGGTTCGACCCAAAACTATTAATACATGTCTAATTCTCTGGAATTTTACATGCTGGCTTATGGCTAGCCTCCTTCCATATGTATTTTATTTTAATATAAGGGTTTCTAGTGTAATGTTACTCTTGGTGAGGGTTTGATTCATTTTCACGCAATATATTTTTGGAACAACACCCTTATATTTATTTTAAATTCACATACATTCAAAATATATAATGGAATTCAGAATAGGATATTTTTCTGAGATTCTGCTAAGTATTGGTTTAAATACTCCTTTTTCTCCTCAGAGTTTACTAGGTTGCATTTGAGTAACGTAGTCAATCTTTCATTGTGTTTTTCCACAGATATGCATATGTGTATATCACTCTGTTTTTTTCTTGATTGTACAATTTTTTCTATATACTGCATTACTTGCAGTATTAAATGGTGGTTTCATAATATTCAAAAAGTATCTCTTATATCTAGGTTCATATGTTCAACAATTATCTATATTACTTTGACTTAGGTAACTAGTGTGTTGAATATTTAGAAGTATTTTGTGTAAGTTACATGCATGAGCATTCTCTTTATAATAAAATGTGTAGAGGGCACAAGGAAACCTCTAGTTCCTTCTGAGAGCATAGCTAAACCCCTCAAGAAATAAAATCCCAACTTACTAGAGGTCTTAATAATTACAGGTCCTACTAGCCAGACTACTATAACATCATTTTACTCACTATCTCTATTTATTCATGGCATTCTACAGAATGAAACTGATAACATTTTCTGTATATTTTTCTGATATCTATCATTCCCAATTCTAGGAAGTGCTATACCTTTTCCTATACCATTTACCAAAACATACATCCTAATATCATTACAAAATTTATCTTTCAAATTAAACTTCAAGTTCATACATTTAATCTAATTTTCATAATATCCCGATTCACATAAACACTTATATGTTTCCCAATGGGAAAAACTACACAAGCTAAGTTGGTCCTCCCAACCATGAAAAGGGAAATCACGTCCTCTTCTCCCCACTAAAATTCGGCTCCTAGACAACTCACATAGTTGCTTTAGAGGTCAAATCCTACACAATGGGACAACGGTCCAGCCTCTAGTAACTAGGTCAAGGATTCTCCACTGGATCTCAATCTAGCTCGATAGTTTTCCATAGGCAGTGTCCTACCTATTACAAACCTCTATCTTTTCTTCTTTGTCTCTTCACATACTTTCTTAGGAAGCGATAACCAATCCTTTCCTCTCTTCATATTTCCTATAAATGTGAAGGAGGGTGGTTGTAACTCTGCAATTGTCCCAACTATCTAGGGCTAAGATTCGATCGTTACGAGCGAGAAAAATAACACCCAAAAGGCTTCGTGGAGCTGAAGCTGAAATTTGGTAAGAATTTCTAGTAGTATGGTATTCTTGGCCAGAAAAAATAACACCAAGAAGGCCTCCTGGAGCAGAAGCTCATGCCATGGCGAAAGAGGTTGTGATGAAAAGGTGCAATTAGCCACACCGCCATTGGAAACACCATGGACCATGATTCAACACACATAATCCTCGAGTTGAGCTTGAACTCTATCGACAGTGGAGTTATTAAGTAAGCTTGAACTCTATACAGAGTGGAGTTATCAGGTAAGCTGCGAATCCAGTTGGGGTTTTCCCCTTCTCTCCACAAATTTCATATGTTGTGTTGCTTCTTTGCTTGATCTTATCTATGGGGTTTAATGAAATCATTGATTTTGTGGATCCAATGAGTTCATCTAGAAAATGATTTTGAAAACATAAGATATGGGTTTTCTCTGTAATGTTGTCGAATCTTTTGGGGTATCCATCAATACATGTGTCATACATGGATCTTGACAGAGAGGTGTTAGATGTTCAAACTTTATAAAGTAGGGGAGTTTGATCCAAGAGGATCCCTAGTCAAGTAAACTATATTGTTTACATTTTCCTTGTTTTTGAAAAGTAAGGAAATTATTTTATTTAAAGCACTGTAGAGTTTAGGGACATAATTAAGGCATGAGGTGAAAAGGGTTTGTAGATAATTGAAGAAGGAATCTAAAACATCTTGCAGAATATAATTTGGATTTTTTCTCAGTGGTTAGAGTGCATCTTAATAACATTTGCTTGCATTTTCTGGAAAAGTGCAAAATTAGTGAAAAATCTCTTGGAAATGGTGAAAGTTGAGTGAATTTTTGAAACCTTAAGGAATCCAGAGTTGCATATTTAGTTTTTCTCCAACAATCCTTTTACAAGGGTCAGAGTTCATTTTTCAGAGACAATCAAGGCTGGGTTGCATTTCTTTGACAAGAGAGCACATTTTCATGTTTTGCTACAAGAGCTACTATTTGGATTAGGATTGAAAATATAGTCATATGGGAAAGCTAGGTATGTCATAAGGAACAGTTAGCAATTTGAAAATCCAAATTTGGAATTGAAATCAAGCTTGGTAGTGGGTTTTAGTAAAACCAGTCAAAATTGGTCAAAACAATGAAAGAACCAATTTTGTGGATCCATTGAGTTCATCTAGAAAATGATTTTGAAAACATAACATATGGGTTTTCTGTGTAATGTTGCTGAATCCATGGATTTTGACAGAGAGAGGTTAGAAATGCAAAGCAAAATTTATGGAGAAAATGATCTCAGAAATCAATGTATTACCCAATATATAAGATATCAGATGTTGTTGTATTCAATAGTCTTTGACAGGAGAGCAGATTTTTCATGTTTTGCTACGTGAGCTACTATTTGGATTGGGATTGCCAATATAGTCACATGGGAAAGCTAGGTATGTCATAAGGAACACTTAGCAACTTGAAAATCCAAATTTGTAATTGAAATCAAGCTTGGCAGTGGGTTTTAGTAAAACCAATCAAAATGGTCAAAACAATGAAAGCACCAATTTTGTGGATCCATTGAGTTCATATAGAAAATGATTCTAGATTTTGAAAGCATAAGATATGGGTTTTTTTGTGTAATGTTGCTGTATTTTTTGAGGTCTCCATCAAAACATGTGTCATCCATGGATTTTGACAGAAAGAAGTTAGATATTCAAATTTTATGAAGTAGAAAGCGTCATGACAAACCAATAACTGTACACCTACAATGACCAAAATGATAGTAACTGTCTCTAAAAAAATTATTTACTACACTGATTTACAAAAACTACCATAACAAACGCAAGAAAACGTTTACTAATGCTCCCCTTAATAAATGCACTCGGTTAATAAACATTTTCATGTAAATTAATAACTTTTTCATTAAACCAAATTTAATTTCAATAAAAATTAATCAACGACATCATAATATTTAACTTACTCTGACTCAAAAGGAAATTTATTAAATTAAACCGATTATGGAGAAAAATGGAGTGTTATGGTATCTGTTCAATTTTTGGTTGACTTTGTTGAAAGGCTGATCTTGAATTCCACGAGTATTAATCGTGCTTATTATTATCAAAATAAAAATTAGGATAGGGCATAGTATTTTATTGTTTTTATTAAAGTTGACTAAACTCATTATACATATTTTACTTAGTAATTATTGGATCTTTTTAAAAAATTTATAGTGTTTTCTTTACAACATTTCATGATGGTACCATTGCTAATTGATAATAAATTTAAAAAAAATGGAAATATGCTAAATAGTAAATATGAAAACTATATTTTTTTATAACTTGAAATACTAATAATTACACCGAAAGTATTTACTTTTGAAATCTATGTAACCTTTTTGACCATACAATAACCAGAACGTTTGAATCTCTTGAGTAAAGTAACGACCTTTTAGAAGCTTTTTGGAATTTGTTTCCAGCACAAACGTTGGCTTTTCTCATGATTTGAACCATTCCGCTTGGGGAAGGTTTTGTGTTTGAGAAAAGTTTCAATCTTTAAAGCTGACTTTTCTCGTGGTTACCCGTTGGGGAAGGTTTTGTGTTTGAGGAAAGTTTAAATTTTTGAAGATTGGAAAGGAGTATTTTTCTGATAATTTTGTGGAGTTGACTCGTTATTGAACAGTTCTTTTTGGAAGTGTGAAGTTCTTGAGGAGATAAATTGGAGTTCATTCTGGTGGAAGAAAGAGATCCGGTGAAAACCTAATCTGCTGAGTGGCTTTTTTTAAAAGAGAATTTGAATTTGAGTCTCAGTGGTTTATTTTGAGTGAAGTTTGTGTTTGCAAAGCTTTTGAGCTGCCGGAAGCTGATAATTCTCGGCATTTAAGCTTTTCCTTTAAATTTCAAGCTCAAATCCGTGATTTTTAGAGTTCTCTGTTCTGACGAGTACTTTTGAAAATTTTCTGCAATTCTGGTTGCAGTTGGATTGTTAGAAACAAGGTCCTAAAAATCTTGCTGTTCAAGCCCTTTTTTAAGCGATTTAAATTTTTGACTAATTATTTTGGCGATTTAATATAACTGCGGGCAACGCATCAATTGCTGCACGAACATTGCTATTTGCCCACACTTACTCCTCTTCTGCACCAATACGGTTTGTTTCATCTTCCTCTGTATCACTAGTAATTATTTCTTCTTCTTCTGTAAAATTACTATTATCTGTGTCCACTTCTTCACTGAAATTACTACATACGGATTCGTTTTCAAAGTCAGTGATGCCAATATGGATAATGTCATATTTGAAATTTGAAGTGCTTTTAATGTTTATAAATTTGTAATATATATATATATATATATATATTATAGATTATTTTTTTCAAAGTTTAGATGTTTGATTTATCAAATTTGAATTTGGTTGCAGTCAATAATAATAATTCCGAAAAATTCGGAATATGCTTTATTTTTGGAAAGAGTGGTTGGAGACAATAATTCATAATATGTTTCATTTCTGGAAATAGTTTATTTAGCAATCAAATTGTGTGGGGTTTAATTTTGTAATGGTAATATTCAAAATTTAAAATATTAATTATTCAAAATAATTAGTGTTATGTTATTATGAGTTTATTCCATTATATGCAGTAGTCTAACTAGATTGCTTTTTTGCCCTCAAAATTATTGAAATTTTGGTAAGATTTTAAGAAAATCCTGCAGGGATTTTTGTAAATCCAAGGTATATTTATGAAACTTCAATATTTTGGGTGCCCTAGAAGTTTTTGATGGTGACGAATCCATTTCCACAATGATTCAAACTCTGCTATAGCAAGATTTTTAAAAAAAAATTGTCCAGGTTCCAGCCAATTTTGGCCATCCAGGCAATTCCTCCAGCTAGATAAACAACTCCAAGCTTTATTACTCGTAAAAAAAATAAAAAAGTTAAAATTCATTCTGAATACAGTTTTAGGATTTAATTTTACTAAAAAACACATAAAAATAAAAAGTTTAAAATGCAGTAATATTTCATTTTACAAGTTTTAATGTTTAGTATTATTAGGAAGAGTTCACATATGGGTTTTAAGGTTTAGTATTAGCAAGAGGAGTAATATTTCTATATTTCTATAGTTTAGTTATTGTTTTTTGTGAGAGTCCATATTTTATGATTATTTGAGTATGCTTTATTTTGATTTTAATAGTTTTATTTCTATATTGTTTATAATTAAAATCTTTTAGGCATTTACACACTTTTACTAAAATTTATGATAAGCACGCTTTACAATCATTGTAGTAGTTACCCAAAACATATTAAGATATGAAAAATTACTCAATTAAATTAAAGAAAGGCCAAATAAACACTAAGCACTATACTATTATATATGTACATATATGAAATGGCGGCAAATTGTATTCTGCGACACAGGAGACAAAAATCTCGGAGAGCTGGTTGTGGTGCTCGCAGAGGGAAAAGGAACATCCTTAAACATAGGATGGATATCAAGGAGGTTAACCTGGATTACAAGGGTCTGTGCACTAGGGTGGCAAGCTTACAGAGGCGAGTTGTTGTTGGGAGGTGGGTATTTCCCGATAGGGATGACTTTGACACTGCTTCTTGGATCCACCAGAAATGGAATACCATTATTGGCTATACGCCAAAGGTAAGTAAGCTGATGAACGGGTGATTTAGTATACACTTCATGAACCAGGCTGATGTTTTTAAGATCATGGGACGTACCTGGGTTCGTGGCAGAAGTTTCATGCAAATTATACCATGGTACATCGGGTTCAATCCCGTTTTGGAGGCACCACGTAACAGAGTGGTTTGGGTTAAATTGTCGGGTTTACCTCTGGAATTTTGGACCATTAAGGCCTTGCGATCGATTGGGGACTCAATCGGGTCCACAAAATATATCGATCCAAGCATTATGGGCGCTGCTGATAAGAGGATTGCATGGCTTCTGGTGGAGGTAGATTATTTGGGAGGTCTCCCGGGCGACATTGATCTCATTTGGAGTGATAGAAGGCACCGACAGCGTATTGACTTCTAGGGGATTCCTTTCAGATGTTTGATATGCCACAAAACGGGCCACCTCAGAGACCATTGCCCGATGAGACTGCGTATTGCGAGGGCGGACCAGTCGAGGAAAGCTTCGGATGGTGAACGTCGACACTCCAACGCTCAAGCATCGAAGGCTGGCCTGCATTCAGGTATTATTGCTAATTCTTCCTCTGAAGAAGATTCTTACATTACGGCGAAGGGACAAAATGATGTCTCTGTCCCTGATTCTGTTATCCCTGCTAATCTGGCTAGTCATCCATCAATCTCTAAGAATCTTTTTAGGGTACTTCAGCCTGAGTCACAGCATGACATCGATCCTGCCTTTTCCATACAAAATGAATCTGATGGCCCGGTAACATGCCCTTCTTTTGCTCCTTCTGCCCCATCCTTTTCTGCTAAAAACGCCATTTCCTTGTCCACCCGAGGATATGAACGTAACCCTGAGAAGCGGCCTTTGAATCTTCCTGATCCGGGTCAAAGCAGGTCCATGGTTCCTATTCGTCCGGAAGGGAAATTCTCCTCTTCTATTGACCCCCCTTTATTTAAATCATCCAGTTCTGTTGGGAGGCGTCCTTCTAATATGCATTGTGGTAGCATTTTAGATGATTGTGATGATCATGGACCCGGTTATATGGGGGATGGGGGTCCGTTATACCATGTCCGTAGTCTGCTTGATGATAGCGAGGATGAAGGGAAATATACTGGGTCGCCACATGGCACTCCGGGCATTACTGGGACCATCAACCTTTCTGACTCCTCAAGGAATTCCATCGGTAGTGATCTTGACTTTCTTTTGAGAAATTCCAACATGGACCTGGCTGCCTTGACGGTTTTTGACAAACCTATTCCCACCAAAACAAAGCATTCTCCTACCTTATCCGATGCTTTAAAATCCATCAAGAAGAAGGCAAAAGGTGCATGTGGCAGGAAGAAGGAGAAAATTAAATCTATTTCTCTGTTCGTGGATGACGAGGCCGGCCATATTGATTCTCCGATACACAGCAATTTTGGGGCCAGCTGTAACTCCAGGGCACTTAGAGCAAGTAACCCTCCCGCGGATTCACCATGAATCATGTCATCTCATTAAATATAAGGGGTTTGGGTGATGACCCTAAATATCATTGCCTGAGGGAGTTACTTGTATCTAAGAATCCGTTCATTTTCTTCGCACAGGAGACTATGTCTGATAGAACTAAGGCTATTAATATGTTTTTAAGAATCAAGAAGAATTGGCACGTTGCAGCGACAAATTCATGTGGACGTTCTGGGGGCTTGTTGGTTATGTGGAACCCCTACCACGCATCTTTTAAAGCTTTCATCTTTTTTGGTGGCATTTTGCTGAATGGACGCCTCAGAGGTATGGACTGCACTTTCAATTTTATTAACCTATATGCGCCATATGTGAATAGAAGGACTTTCTGGGACAGGATGTTGGTGACTGGTATTTTTACTCTTCCTAATCTTATCATAATGGGTGATTTCAACTCTATTTTCAACGCTGATGAAGCATGGGGAAACAAGGCCCGTCTGGACCCATTGGCTGGTCATTTGAACGACATATTTCTATCACATGGGCTGATAGATATCAGGCCGCATCCGCTGGTGCCTACGTGGTCCAATAGAAGAGCGGGGGAAAATTACATTGGGAAAATATTGGATAGGGTAGTGGTCAAAAATTCAATTATAGACATTTTAGGTGGCCCCAAATCTTATGTCATAGCTTCTGATGTTTCTGACCATTATCCTATTTCTTTTTCATGCACAAATTTCCCTGTGCGCACGGGATATCCTTTCAAGTTTAATAGGATTTGGTTGGAGGATCCGGAATATACCTGTTTGGTTGAGGAAATCTGGCGGCAGGGATCCGGGCCTTCACATACGGAGTTATGGGATTCCTTTCATCACAAACTATAGAAAACAAAGACTATGACTAAGACTTGGGAACGTGAGAAGAAGGGTAAATTAAGAGCTGAGTTCAGACGGATTCAGGCCGAAATGGAGAAAATTATTGAAACCTTTCTATATATATATCCAGATGAACAAACACTTGATAGTCTGAAATGCTTGGGTGCTAGAAAAAGAGAAATATTACGGATTGAAGAGTTCACATGGAGGTTAAAGAGCAGAGCACTTTGGCTTGCAGAGGGGGATCACAATACTAAGTTATTTCACAGAAGTGCCAATGAGAGGAGATGTAAAAATGCTATTTGGCGCATCAATTCAGAGGATGGTTCCTTTGTATATTCCTCTCAAGAAATTCAAAATGAGGCCCTACAATACTTTGCAATTTTTTACGCTAAGCAGGATGATATCAATATGGCGAACCAGGTGTGGATGCTCGAACACATCCCTCGTTATTTTAATGATGATGCTATTGCTCTTCTGGATAAGGTGATCACTGGGAATGAAGTCAAAATGGTCCTTAAAACATTTGCATGTGATAAAAGTCCGGGGCCGGACGGCTGGCCCGCGGAATTTTATATCCATTTCTTTGATTTGCTGGGAGAGGAATTGACTAAGGTAATTGAGTAGATACGTATTCGGGGATATATTTCTCCCAATCTCAATTCAACTTTTATTGCTCTTATACCAAAGAAGGACGACCCCCATACATTTGCGGACTTCCGTCCCATTGCCCTCTGCAACGTTCTCTATAAGATTATATCAAAAATTATTGCAGAGCGTATGAAGGAAACATTATCCAGCTTTATTTCAAAAGAACAGTATGGATTTCTCAAGGGGAGATCCATCCATGACGCCACTGCTATAGCACAGGAAATTCTGCATACCATGCACGTTGAGAAAAGGGAGGCCATCATGGTAAAGGTCGACATTTTTAAAGCTTATGATACGATTGATTGGGCATATATCAGGGTTGTTCTCATGAAGGTCGACTTACCTATACGCATCATTAGGTGGATCATGGCCTGTATCTATACTGTTAACTATGCCGTCATTATTAATGGAGTTCCTACTACTTTCTTTGCTGCTGGGCGGGGTCTCAGACAAGGATGTGCTCTATCACCGTTAATCTTCATTCTGATCATGGATGGTTTCAGCTGTCTTCTTCAGGAGGCAGTTTTGCAGGGACATACAATGGGTTTCTCTTTCTCCAATACTCTGGTATGTACGCATTCTCTGTTTGTTGATGATTTTCTATTATTTGGGCATATTCACAGGGATCATTGGCTCTATATCCACCATATTTTCATCAGATTTGAGTCCGCCACTGGGCTTGCCATCAACAAACATAAATCCTTTATTATTTATGAATATGGTGACCAAGGGGATCTGGAGTACATTGCTGATCTATTTGGAATGGAGTTAAGAGAGGCATCGTTGGGTTTCATTTACTTGGGCTTTCATATTAAACCATGCGGTTACAAGATCCGGGACTGGATGTGGCTTATAGACAAGTTTAGGAGGAGGATGTTTAGCTGGACGCACAGGTGGTTGTCTATGGGAGGTAGGCTCATAATGATACAAGCTGTTCTGGCCCAAATGATGGTGTATTGGGGTCATCTTTATTATCTTCCAGATGGTGTTATCAGACTTATAAACTCTATCATTGCAAAATTCTTATGGGGAGGGGCGCAGTTGCCTACAAAAATCCACCTATGTAAATTACAAAAACTTTGCAGGCCAAAGGACCATGATGGATGGGGTATCCTTGATACAAGAAACTTCAACATCGCTCTGCTCATTAAATCGTTCTGGAGAGCGCTGGGCAGTGACGGAATTTGGAATAAGGTGGTCAAATGCAAATATATTGTGGGTGATCTACATCATCAGATCCTTAATAATCAAATCACATTCCCGCGCCGCATATCTGTTATATGGGGTAGTTTCAAAAAGGTTTACAGGCATATGGCTGAAAGGGTGGCGTGGTCTTTCGGTGATGGCAGTCGGATACCTCTGGCTCATATGAAGATGATTGGATGGTGCCCCCAACTCGGCCCTTCTCCTCATCTTATCCACAGACTTGCCCATCGTGGCATTTTTTATCTTTCTCAGACCATTCATCAATGGTCTCTCGGGGCCCCCATTTTTAAAACAGCGGCACAATTGGGTTTAAGAGCTCCGGAGAATGAGGGATGGGAATTCCTCAGGGATAGAATTCGAGCCTTGGGTCTATGCTGGGATGAGGGGGGTGATAAGATTGTATGGGATGGCCCCACGATGGTTGGGATTCCGGTGGTTAGGGATATATACAGACATATCAACAAGGCTTCTTACCCGGAACAACCCAGCAGTTCATTCTATAGGTTTTGGCGGCGGCATATTCCTACTAAGATTATACTCTTTGGCTGGTTAGTATGGAAAGACAAGGTTTTGACTGGGCATAATTTAATGAAGAGGGGTTTTTATGGCCCATTCAGGTGCCATATTTGTCTAGAGGAATCTGAATCAACAGCTCATCTCTTTTTTAGATGTCCTGTTATCATCAAAACATGGAGACTCTTCTCTGTACATTTCATGGGCACCACTTGGTATCCAGTAGATTTCATGACTGCTGTATCGGAATGGGACAAATTAAAAGGGAAGTACAGATCTCTTCCCTTTTTCCTTATATGGGAGGTTTGGCTTGGTAGAAATAGAGTGATATTTGAAAATATTCCTTTTCAGATCCCAAGTATTTACTATGCAATTACTAAGTGGTTGGAAGATTGTCCTACAACAGCTAGGCCCATACAGGATTGTTCCTTTCGCCTTCGACCACATGAGGTGGCTCTCCCTGCAGTTTACTTTGACGGTGCTTGCATGAATGGGGTCATGGGTTGCGGCACATGGATTAAGATTTCTCAAAGAGAGAGAGTGCATATACACTTTAATGCTGGAGTGGGATCCAACAACAAAGTGGAAATCATTGCTCTTTGGGGGGGCCTTCGTTTTGCCATCTACTTACAGTTAATGGACATACATGTTTATGGCGATTCTAGGATTGCTATTGGTTGGATTTCTGATCCACAGGCTTCTGTTCCTTCTGGACTCCATGGTTGGGTCTCTCGGGTCCGACGTTTATGGACAAGGCTCAACAGGCCAGCTATATGTCATATCTATAGGGAGAACAATACTAGGGCAGATGGCCTCTCAAAGATGGGATTAAACACTGAGTTTGGTACCATGCAGGTTCAGCTATTCCGAGATGGTCTCATATTCTGGGAGACTGATATTGCCATTCCATAATTCGGTTCTAGTTATACATTTTGGTTTCTTGATCTCCATTCACGGCAGTGATATCATTTTTTGCAGGTTCATGTTATTTTATATATACCCTTTTCAGGCGAGTGTGATTATATGATATATCTCATCCTCAGGCGCGCGTGATTATGCTATGTCTCATCCCCAGGCGAGCGTGAAAGTTTTATTTGCCCTGCTTCTAGCCTTCGTCATTCACATCAGGAGAAAGTTCATTCATATCATATATTCCTTGGTTTCTCCTGGATTTGGAATATCTATCGTGAGGCGACTCGGCTTCTGTCATGTTATCATGTCTTCTCCTCATGCACATGGGCGCTTATAGGCGTTTAATTATCAGACGAGCGTGAATCTCTTTCAAGCGAGCAAGAAACTTATATCTGGCGTGCGAGCATTTCTATCAAGCGAGCCGGTCTTAAATTTCTGCTAGGCTTACAATGCTGTTGCCTATTTTGTTCTTTGACTCGCCCCTTCATCCTTTTTCACAGGACAGACATATGCACTTTTGTCTCATGTCATCCTTTTATGGCTTTATTATGGCTCGAGTTCTTCTAATCTATCGGTTTATTTAGTGCGTTGACATATACTCCTTCCTTTACATCTTAGGTTTATATCTGTTGTTAATCTGTCCTATCTGCACCATCTTCCTCCTTCTGCTCGCTTCTGTAGCTGAGCATTATGATTTGGACGGTACTGGTTCTATGTTGTTGTAGTCATCTTGTGGGTGCCTATGGTTGGCTATCTCGCAGTATTTTTTTACCTGCTGGAGATGTATTGGAATATGTATTGTTTTATATTAATATATAACAGCGTTTTTTTCTTCTGAAAAAAAAAAAAAATGTACATATATGAAACAAGTACATAGCCAAAAATACAAATCTATAAAAAATATATATTTATTTATCATTTCATTTGAATTATTTTATTTAGCTTTGGATTATGTGCAGGTACTATATAGTTGTGGTTAAAATTTGCTTTACCAGATTTTTAGGGTGTCGTACTCTCAATCTTTAAAGTTGGAATCCACTCAATTGACATATTTTGGTGATAATTTATTTAGGATGTTGTATGGATAACTACAAGACAAAATTGCTACTTCAAACTCAACAATGAAAGACAAATCTTCCTAAATCTTGACAAAATGAACTACATTCTATATATCTTTGCTCCTTAAAAACAACTACTAATTAGATAGATGTTTGAAAAAACCAAAGAAGATTTATTTATGCGGCTCAGCGAAGTATGGACACATAATCTATTTTAAGTTTTAGCGGAATGTTCCAGACTTGTACATGGCTTGAATGAGAATGCTTAAATCTATGCGGAATAGACGTATTTATTAATTGAACGTGTCTTGTCTTTGTTACAACACCATAGGAAAGGAAATGAAAAAACGTATAAACAAATGAAATTACACATTCGTCAGAAATAAAAATAACACGTGGAAGAACTATTCATAATTGTTTTAATGCACGGTTTCAAGATGGTTCGGTACCAAAAAAAAAGCTTATATGATTTTTTTTCATTATTAGTTCTTGCCTTAGCAGAGCTCTTGCAATGGATTGATCATTGACCCGATATTAATCATGTTTTGACTTGATATCTTTCATTAATTTCTAGTTTTTAATCAAAGTTTTAATTCTCAATTGATGTGCAAGTAAATTTTAACCTAAGTTTGACATTCGACATTTTAAACTAAAATAATCAAAGTTACAAGTAAAATGTGAAAGGTTCAAGTAACATATCCAAAGTTTCATTATTCAAACTAAGAGAACTCTTCATATATCCAAAGTACGTGTATTTAGAGTTCAAAATTCATTTCTCTTAATTTGTTTCTCTTTACAAAGTCTAAAGTTTTAATTTTTGCATGAGCAAACCTGTAAATGTGATGCCACATTTGCCAAACGTTGCCCATACCGAGATACTTGTCGGTAATGGAGGTGCCCATACTAAGAGGCGACCTTTAGGTAAATGCCTGGTAAATGAGGCAGAGGAAGGCTCTTGCTTAGGAAGAGAAACGCTCGCTCACGCTCCAGAACATAAGCTACCAACTCTCAGGTACGTCCCATACATTCAACCAGTTGCTTGGGCCATACATACACTCGATGAGTTGATTGGGCCATACTTACACTCAAAAAGCTGCAAAAAAACCAAATGCATTAGAGCCTTAATTGTATTTCTCATTTTTGTGCTGAAATCCTATGATAGTTGAAGGGGTTTCATCATCATATGAACTTGTAGCAAAGGAATCCGAAGAAGCAGGGGTAGAGGATCTTATTATTTTCCTTATAGTTTCCGGTGGTGAAAAATATTGTAAGAGAAACTATTAAGAATCTAGCTACTTGAACAGTCTCTCTCTTTGATGGCCACAACAGTCTCTCTCTTGTATGGCCACAACCACTTACAAAGTGTTTCCTACGACCATTGCACTAGAGATTAACATCCATCCTACAACCCTATTTACTATTATTATGAAGGACGAAAAATCACTAATAATAAAGGTAGTGTTGGCCACAAATTATTCCATCGAAATATAACCTTTTGTCCCTTTGGACTTTCCTTGGCTCCCCAAATCCAATCTTGAATAGCATCCCTGAATAAGGATTTATTAGGTAGAACCTAGAATAAAGAAAGAGTAGCCAGATGTATTATTATTATTATGAAATATCGAATGCATGGGGTTTGAATTTTGAACGAATGATCTAGGATTTTCTTAAAAAATCACATTTAGCAGGATGCTTTAGTAATTATAATTATGTTTTATACTTGGCAAGGTCAAAGTGGGGTGAGGAATGAGGTATTTCCATAACTAGATAGTAATTCCATAGCTGAGATGATAGGTCTCAGATAGATGTGGGCTAGAAAGTGAAAAGCAAATGGGAACGGGTCCGACCTCCGACATCATAAACTTCTTTCTACCATGTTTGCACAGTACTCAGAGAGTTTTTATTGGACATATGAATTCTTATCACGGAGAGAGAATAGTCTGGGTAAGAGCCTATAAGTCATTATATATAACATCTACAGATGATATATTAATCCATATAATATGAAAGGATTTTATAATCAATATAAAAGGATTAATATATGAAATAAATTATATACAAAGTAAACATGTTAAAAAAAAATCCTCCCCTCGCTAGGAACAAAAATTTCATCATTCTACTCCAAGTGCATTTTACAGAAAATAACCACATGTTTTTGTGCCCACTACCAAAAAGAAACCGTCTTCAATCTTTTGATACAAATAGGATACACAGGTAATAGGACAAAAAGTATGATAATTACCCATTTCACATTCAAAAGTTATAGTTTCATCAATTTTTAACAATACCATTGTGCCTGCTACATATGTACGGGGACAAGTTATTTGTTGGTATTCTGCTGGTGCATGTGGATTCAAAGGTACAAGGAGAGGTGCATGTGTTTATTTATGGCATGAGACAACGCTCTGTATGGGTCTATCTTACTGATATCACATTTTTTCTTTTTATCTATTGATAAATAGTCTCTTCCGTGTAAGTGCAGAGGCTGGGTAAGTCTTAGGACCCGATTAGTTAAAAAAAATACCTCAGATTCAACAGATCCTTTTTATTTCTTGGGAATTAGAGATGAACTAATGGACAAATTCTTCTAAAAAATAAAAGGTTATGTACATTCGGTTGTACCCTCTTCCATATCATAATTTTCTGTCTTTTAGCACGTATGGATCCTCTAACTAAGCCCTATTTTTGAACCATAAAAGTGGAAGTACTACGGATATTCCGAATACCTAGAAAGGTAAATTCTCTAGAGTTGATCCATCATAGCTAAAGGCGAACCTTTGGTTCGTTCTCTTTCTTCACCTAAGAGTCTCTTCTATCACTCCAAAAGTAAAATATGAACTTCACACACCTAAAAGTTCATAGAGCGAAAAGAAATAATTCTCTTGGAATGTAACAAACTGACTAATGCCTTTCCACGCAGTTGCTAAACTTCCTATTCTATTCAATGATTCTAAATGTTATGATACGAGAAATAAATCAAATAGAAAGGATCCTATGATAAAAATCATTGAATTTTCAAGTCTCTTGGGCTATTTACATAGTATAACCAGTCGCTTTCCATCTTCCCATTTTATAACTGATAAAAAGTATTAGTATAGAAACATTCCATTTTCCACAATTATTTCATCGACAAAAGTATGAGAATTTCTCATTTCGATCCATGCAGGAACATCATTTCCAATCTCTTGGGTCCAAATTGGTGCTCTTCCCCATTCGAATTCTAAAAAAAACATTTTCAATAATCTCGATTCCATCTGAATGTACGACCCTCAAAGTTAGTTATAGTAATTCATTGGTAAATGAAAAAAAGGATTTATTGATCTCTCATATAATATCAAACTTCAGTAATGCAAAGTTCCAAAAAAGCGTACTTCTAGATTAAAAAAAAAGTCGTGAAAACGTTCGGAAGGGAAAAGCATATCGGGCCACTTCTAATTGTTTAATCAATTAACATTTACGATAATTCGTTGATGAAAAATAAACATTGTATTGCAAATCACATTTTTTGTTTTCATGTGAATAAAAATTTTCATTGGGGAGGGGTGGATTTTGTGGAAGCAAGGGGTCCACCCGCAGGAGCCAGAAGTGGAGGATACGTGGTGGGAGAAACTGTAAAGTTGTCAAAAGAATTAAATGCATGTGAGGTAATGCTTCTTTAATTATAGAAATGATAACATCGCCTATATGAGCGCATTTATGATTACTTTCTCCTAGAACTCGAATACACATTATTTTTCGAGCTCCACTATTATCCGCTAAATTCGTATTTTTTAGAAATTTAGACACGGCAAGATTTGGTACCCCTTAGCCTTGGTGGTTTTTCACCCTGCTTCAGCTACAATGGGTCACCCCTCTTCAGCTACAGTGGGTCTTCGAACAGGTAACCCTTACTCCTAAATGTACCCATCGTTTTCTGTTGTTTGTCCTGTTTGGGGTTCTGCATTCGGTTTGCTGAATTATGTGAGTTAATCGAGAAGCTGTGCATTTGGGCACTTGAAACCATAAATAGTTAAACCGTATTTTGTGCCTTCTTTCCCATGCCGGGGTGTTAAATCCTGTTTTCTGTGTATTCTTGTGCCCGTTTTTAGTGTATTATTGTGCCTAGAGTTTTAGAGTTGGTGCTCATCGAGCTTTGTCTCCTTCGTTAAATGTGAATCCACTCATCTTCTTGCTTACTCTTTGGCTCTCTGATGTTGCAGTTCCCATGAAATCTATTTTTCCTGTCCTCTTAGAAGCCTAACAGAAGGAAGAAAGAAGCGAGCATTCCCTCAAGTTCGAGGATAGCTCCTCGGATGGGCAACTTCTCTTGCAGCGAGTTGGCACTTCCTTCGTTTTCTTCCTTCCGCCAGTATTCTTGTTGCTCCTTCTTCCTAAAGAAATTCCAAATCTACGAAGATGTCATTAGCTAATTTCATAATGCCTCATCTTAATAAGACAAGTTTGAAGGCCAGACACCCCCAACCTAATAAAAATGATTATCTACCGAACAAGGACTAGCCAACGATCCTTCCTTTAAGTGCTGGGAGAATGGTGGTTAAAAGAGATTGCGGATGATCTCTATCTTGCTCCCTTCGACCCGACATGAAATCGAATTTAACGTAATGTTAAAAACAATGATGAACAAAAAATTCTTGTGTGTTTTTTTTTTAACTGATTAAAAATAATTCATTAAAAATACTTCATAACCATTTTACCAAAATATAAGTGATTAAAAACAATTCATTAAAAAAATTCATACTCGGCAGGGACTACCACTGCTGCCTGCGGCCCTTTTTTAGTTATTGTACCTTGAAGTTTAAAAAATGAAGTCATAAAGAAAGATTTGAAATCTTACTGTTCTGCTACTAAATTAAACAATCTTACTACATATATACAGACAAATTGCCTCCTTGTGTGAAGCCACTGGATATTTATCTTGAGCTCCTGGAGATTTAGCAATGGTATGGGCCCAGTATTGATTCCATTGTTGATTTTGTTGGATTAAATAGCTTTTTTAACACTTACCTTATTAAACACTTACATTTACCGTATTTAAAAAAAAATCATGTTACCTACATGGATAACATTCTTTAAACTGTTTGCAAATATATATATATATATATATATTGCACCACATAATAATAACATATGTTCGAGGTACAATAATCCATGTCATTTACTTGAGTTAAATCATGTTTGCAATTCCATAAATTTGACATCTCAGTACAAGTCATTAAACTCCTGGGTACCTCCTGGGTCTATTCATGTGTACACCAACTAGATATTCCAAATCAATTATACTCGAGTTATGACCTGTATCTGCAGATTAATTTGGTTATTATTATGACTGTTTTTATTTTAATTCAAAGGACCAGTCTCGAATTTACTCCAAAATTTAAAGCCAACCCTTGGTTAACGATACGGCCTCCATCTATCCAGTTGAGCTAGCGCCCTCTCCGTCGTTGGATCATAGCTCTTTGCGATTGACAAAGTTTCGAACTGATGGGGTGGGTTAGGGTAAATACCCTCCCCCCCATCTCCTGCCTCATATTCATTGTTTCGTTACGCTGTTGAGAATTTCGGCTCTGCAACCACATTCTCACTGGCCAAACTGCTACTTTGTGCACTCTGCCAGCCTCATGGCTTGGACTTAAGGTTCTATTTGTTGTTCTCATCACACCAAGATGGTATATTTCGGAGATTCACACTGGAACTCTTTTGGAACCATACCATGGCTCCACAGGTCTACCCGCATGGTTGTAAGTTCTTTCGTCTTTTGATTCCCACCGGTGGCTTATTGATTTGCTAGTATGTCTTTACGACTTTGAACACGATGCCTTTATATTCAACATGCTACCACTCTCATGGCTACGAGGTAAGTTATTCTTTCTGTTTTCTCTCTTAATAGTTGGTTTCTAAATTATTCATATAGGTTTTCAATTTGATTTAATTCCTTAAGCTCTTCAAATTTTCTAACCCTTCTTATATTGTTCTCTACTGGGTTTTTGGCTAGGTACCACTCAACGCTTGCAGCATACCAGTTAGAAGACCTGTCGTCAACCTTTTCTCTCAATACTAATAGTAAGAGATCCCTTCATTCTCTCCGGTATTTTTTTTATACATTTTCGCATCGTAACACTTGGCCTCCATCTGCTTATATTGCAGGCGAGGTCCCTAATGCTGTCAGGTGAAAAGACTTAGATGCATGCTTAGTTTTTCCTTTTTTTTTTAGAATATTTGAAGTCATTTGAGCTCTCTTATGGGATTGACCTTATTGTAATATGTGTAATCCGAAAATACTCTCGGTTCGCTAGAGCTGTTTTCCTTTTAATTAAGAGGTTTTAGATTTCAAGGTTATGCCTCAGATTTCTTGATTTTGTAAATGAATTTTAATGATATCCTCAGAGACGCTATCTGTGCTACTCAGTTAACTGTATAATTTCTTTTCATTCCAATGGAAGTATCAGTATTGAGCCGGAATGGTTTTTCTGAAAGATCTTAGTTCCTTTGTAATACACGGACTCTGTCCTTTCCAGTTTTGTTTTCAAGTCTAGTAATTAAATGGTTGCATAGTTTTCTTTTGAATAACATTCTTTTTCTTCTCCATAAATAATGTTCTAGTTTATTTATCGTTATTGAGATACTTCGTTTTGTTATTAACTGTGCCCTCACAATGTTCCGGTAAAGTTTCTATTGGGATCAGAACTAGGACTTTGTATTAGGTTTTGGCTCTAAACCCAGAATCTACCAATTTTTTCATAGATAGGCTCCTCTACTCAAAAGTGACAACCCGTTTGCACAAATTTCAGCTAACTTTTCCCATTCTTTGTTTACAGTAGTTTTTAATTTACTTATTCATTATCGTGACAAAATATTCTTCCAGATTCGCCACGATCATGAATATATTCTATATCTTAAGTTTAATAACTAGCACTTTTACATTTTTTATGTAGTCACATGTATTCTTCTTTACTTTTATAGATATTAGAATATCTAAAGGAAAGAAAACTATGGTTTCATTTTTCTTCATTTTTATTTACCACCCAAAGCATAAATATTATCTTCAGTCCCTTTCTTAACTTTCTTTTCCTAGGTAGATATATCTTGCATATTCGTCAATTTCCTAGAATGTTTCACTATGTGAAATTTATGTTCTTGTACAGTAAATATAAATATAAGTAGAAATTTAGGCATATCCTCATATACCTGCATTTTGTTCTAGTACAGAAAAATAGAAATAAAAATATCCTCATATATTCGCATTCTGTTCTTGTATAGTAAATAGAAATATCTGTTATATTCTCGTTTGTTCGCATTTTCTTCTTGTACAGCACTGTTCTTGTATAGTAAATAGAAATATATGTTATATTCTCGTTTGTTCGCGTTTTCTTCTTGTACAGTAATAGAAATAAAATTCTGATATATCCTACTATATTCACATTTTCTTTTCTCTGCTATAGAATTTGAAAACTAGATACAAAACATGAAACAATAAACTTAAGTGTTGTATGTACCTACTTCAGAGTACATGATTTTGCCTCGGTAACTGTCAGTCCACCAAACCTTGAGCGAGGCGATTATGTCCTCTACTCCCCCCTTGCTCCACACCAGGTTGGAGGAAATTGTCTGAGACAAGAAATCTGGCCTTGAGATTGGAAAATCCAGTCTAACTTCACTACGGAGAGTTCCTTGAGTTCCACTGGTACTCCCACCAGATCTGGCAACTCAGAACCAACATTCACTGCTTAATCCCCTAACTCTTATGCATAGATCCCATTTTCTCATAAGATTTTTCCTTAAATTTTTTTTGGGAAGGTAACTATCAGAACTGTCTCAACCTCTTCATGGCTTTCTTGGAATATTTTACCACACAGTTACATTCACCTTTTATTCAAATTTAAAACTATCATTTAATTAAATTTAAAAAAGAAGAAGTTATGTATTAATGTCATTAACGAATCCCTAGAATGTGTTTTAATAACTCTTGTAGCAACAAGTAAAAAGTAAAAAACTAAAAACTAAAAAACTAAAAACAAGAAGTTACAACTTTATGAGTAGAGAATTGTTTTAGGTTGTCACGAGGTGATTCCAAGCCTATCAACTTGTGCATTCTAGTTTCTGTAACTCCTCCCACAACTTCTCTTTATCTGCTCTAAGCCATTGCTTCCAAAGGAAACTCCAATTTCTAGAATGTGTCTAATAAATTAAACGATCAAAAAAGAAAAGGCGATGAGAATTTTGGACCCTCATGATAAAGAGGTGATGAGAATTTTGGATCTCCAATTTCTAGAATGTATCTAATAAATTAACCGATCAAAAAAGAAAAGGTATGAGAATTTTGGACCATCATGATAAATAAATTTTCATTGTTAAACCAAGGTAAAGCTTAGTAATTTAGAATCCGTTTTGCTTACAAGGTCAAAGCGTATGTTAGTGAGTTCTTTAGATTTTCTCTGCTTTGCATAACAACAACAAAACTATATACAAATTTTTTCCTTGAATCTTCTTTCTAAAGGCTCGGGAAATCCTCATATGCATAATTAAGAGGGGAATTAAGTCTTTTATTTAAGTTGTCATGTTTATTTAATAGTCTTGATGAGGGGAATTAAGTCTCTTATTTAAGTTGTCAAGAAATTATCTAACATTTTATCCTTGATAACATTTTATCTAATAGTCTTGATAATGAACACTCTGGATTGGAAGACAAAAGTTGTTTTGATGTGATTTTTACCAAAAAAATTATACACATTTTATCTAATAATACAAACTAATACACAATAACAACTTAAAAAATTGTTTAAAAAAACACTTTATAACATAAAAAATTAAAAAAATTAAAAATATAAAATTTTAAATAAAAATATATATATATATATAGTCAAAGCCATCCTTAATTAGTTCAAATACACTTTATCCTTAAATCAAATACACTTTATGACTTATCAGTTAATAAAATAAAAACTACAAATTTCTCAATCCCAAAATAATAATTGACTATTTAGCGGGCATCCACATATAACAATGGCTATTAAAAGAGTTTTTTTTAATGATATTCAACATTATGATTTATATTTAAACTACATATAGACTAAAAAAAGTATTTTTTTAATTAATATTTCATAACATTTACAATATAATTGGAATTTAATTTTCAATTATATTTTAAATAATTTTCATAAAAATATTGTTTAAAATGAAATTTTTAGATTAAAAGTGAATGGGTGTACTCAAATAAACCGCTTTCTTGGGCCAAAGTATTCACTTTGTGGATAATGCAGGGGAGATTTTTTACGGGAATTCTGGTGTTAGTTTGTTGTCAGTTATTCAGGATTTTCCATTTTCCATAAATAATGGGAAGATTAAGTGGTTTTTTTTTATATAAATTTATTGACTAAAATTAATTTTCAGTTTTCTTATTGGAATAAGTTTTAAATTTTTATTATAATAATAAATAATATAATAGATTAAAAATAATGTAAAAAAAATGCATTTTAATGATGTAATTAATCTGAAAGATATATTTTTCTACATTATAGATCACACAAATTTTAAATGTAATAATAATTTATAATTTTTTAGTAAATTTAGTAAGATTATATATTCATCATATTTAATATATTATCTCAATCAAAATGAAAAATTGCACCAAATCACTATTTATCTAAAACTTTATAAACAAAACCGATTTATAAAGTTAATTTTATTATCATATTTTATTTAAATTTTAAAATATATATTAAATAATAAAAATAAAATATTTATTAAATAGTATTTTTATTTTTGTGTTTTAATAGTTACTGTGATTTCTAAATAAGTTATTTTTTAAATATATAAATAAAATGTTTAAAAATTATAATTAATTTATTATTTTTCAAAATCTAAGTTTTAGTAAATTTTAACTATTATTAGAAATGGAAAAATCCAAATTTCCACTCTTCTTATTAAAATATAATTTACTAAATTTGAGGACGGCTATAAAAGGAATTCTCAAAGATAGTCAACATCGTCATGTGTAAACTGAAAATAATGATGGAGTCGTCTATGGAGGGGGAGGAATTGCTTGGATTATTAAAATTGGTTTAAATTTGGGCAATTTATTTTTAAGAAATCTTGCAGTAGTAGTGGTGTTTGAATCATGTTTTTAATGATGAAAATAGATTCAGCGCCATCAAAAATCTTTAGGGCACCCAAAATATTGAAATTTGATAACTATAACTTAATTTACAAAAATCTCACCAAATTTTCTTAAAATCTTACCAAAATTTCTATAATTTTCAAAAAAAAAATCAATCTCATTAAACTCCAACAATAATAATTCCATATTTGGAACTAACAAACAAATATAACATGATAGGCCAGTGAGATTATTTTCCTTTTTGATAGAATTGTGGTCGGGAAAAGATGCGTAGGTCTTCTATGGTTAAAAAATTATTTGGAAGTATACTTTAACTTTTGGTTAATTATTTCTTGGTACATAATATTTTCAACAAAATTTGTTTTTTTTATTTGTGAAATTTATAGGGAGTTAGATTTCGAAAAGAAATCATTTCAAGAGCTGGTGTGTAATCAAAATCACTTTTTTTTTTTTTTTGGTTGTGTAATCATTTTATTTTATTTGGCCATATAAATTAATTAAAATAAAATTAAAATTAAAATAATATAATTAATAATTATATTTATTAATAAAAAAATGTTATTTTAAATAATTTTATTTGGTTAAAATTAAAATAAAAAAAATTAAAAATAAGTTTACATTAAAATAAAAATAACTTTAAATTAAAATAATAAAGTGAATTTGATTTGGTTAAGTTATTGGTGGTTTTTGAGCTCCAGGTTTATAGGAACCCATGGTATTGACCTAGTTTCTACATATAGATATGATTAAATGATATTCACCAAAAATTTACTAATTTTAATAGTAAATTACATATATTTTTATTGAAGATTTGCCCACATTCTATATGTATGACTTTCGAAACCATAATAGATGCTCATAATACTACACATAGGCATAGATGCATATAATACTACACATCTCTTTTCAGTTTAAAAGAAGTTTGCACCTCAAGAGATTTGATCCCTCTAGATGCTTGGTAAATCTAGAGTATCTAGTGTTAAGATGAATCTAGGCTAGTTTAATTATTATTAATTGAAAATTGTAAATATTAATTTTATTTTATTTTTATTTTTAATTTTATGTAATTTGACCCAATCAAAATATTTTAATTAATAATTATATTTATTGAATTTATTTTTTAATTTATTTCTATTTTTTTTAATTGTATTTTACATTTATTCAAAATGTTTTAATTAATAATTATAATTATTAGTTTTATTTTATTTATTTATTTTAATTGTATTTTAAGTTAATTTTTATTGTTATCTAATTTGACCGAGTCAAAATGTTTACATAACATAACACAAGATTACAACATCTCTTCCATAATGGGCTGGAGAGCGCCTCTAACTGCAATAACCTTAGAGACGAGCTTCTCATATTTGTTTAATAACTTTATGTTTAATGTCACTAACACACTTCCAGACGAACAAATGGCACTGCGGTCTCTCTTGAAGTCTTACCCGACTGCATATGGTTAAGTTTTCAGTTTATGGTTAGGGTTTCGATGGCTATTGTCTCTTCCGCTTCTGCTACCTGAATTTAACTTGGGACTGTGGCGCCATCATCTGTTTCACTGGGGAGTCGTCGTGGTCATTCTAGACAGTTATCGATCATTTCCTTTTGTCGTTGCCCATCCCTATTTGTTGGTTGAGATGGAGGAGGAACTCGTGGATTATTCCTCTGATCCTTTCGAGTAGGTGTCGATCTGCAGGACCTCCTTGCCACACCTTCCCTCTCCCTCCTCTTTGTTGTCTCTGCATCTCCCTTTTTCCTCAACAGGTGGGCCTGTGGTTTAGACAGTTACCACTTTACCGTTCTACGGCTCCCCATCGCAGATTTACCTGCTTCATTTAGAATCCATCCCCCTCCTCCCTATTTATTGTGTCTCTTCCGGTTCAATCTGATGCCATTCCACTTACCGAACAACCCCTGGTCTCCCCGACATCTATTCAGTTCATCACATCTTGTTTGGAGACCACTTCCTCCCCTTCTCCCGCGGTCGGCAGTACTGAACCTTCACCTCCTTCCGAACACTCATTACCACCATCCTCTAGTTTTCCCATCTCACCTCTTAGGTTTCCCGCGCATCTTATATTACCTCGACTGACCTCTTGCCCACCCTCGTTTGGAATTTTTGATGGGCCTCTCTCGAAATCACAATAGTATGATGTCTCTGGGGCATGTGATGAACATGGAGTAGAGGAAGGCTCGACTACCCCATCTTAGGGCAAACCCTCCCACATACCTAAGAAAACCAAGTGCGTAAAGTGAGGCAATAAGAAGCTTGATCTGGTGCTTTGTGATGGTATTCAAATGGGATAGGTAATGGAGATGGTGGATTGGGTCCTAGTGGGTCGTGTGCACAACCATAAATACAACCTTGCACAGCTTTGCCACTCAATATTGGAGATTTGGGGAAAAGTTATGGAGGAATTTCCTTTGGTTGTTATTTTTCCTCGTGGATGGTTCACCCTCAGTTTCGAACGACTTGAATACGTTCAGTGGGTACTATCCCAATTTCTGCACATTGAATAGGCATCAGTCCTCTTGAAGAGATGGAGTACTCTTTTCAACCCAGAACGTGAACAACTGGGTGTAGGTCTGATATGGGTATGCCTCCCTGAACTTCCTCTCCACCTTTGCTCGAAGGACATCTTCAAGCATATTGGGAATTCTCTCGGTACCTACTTGGATTATGATAAATCCTATGCTGCTACCGACATAATGTCTATGGATCGAATTCTTGGTTACTTGGATACTACAGAGGGATTGGAAGAATCCATCAACATTCGGTGGAGACAATTTTCTCGTTTATAGATCCTCCATTAAGAAGTTGTCCCCTTTATATGTCATAGATGCCATACGGTTGGTCACCTCTATAAGGAATTTCCACTTCTCCCTTCTCATAATGAGAAGGATGTTACTATTGTGTCAACGACTGCTGATACTCCACTGGTGCGTCCATCCTCTTGGGTTCCCTCCATAGGAAACCATGCTCAGAAGAAAAATCTTCGACTGTTGTCTCTAGCACCGCTTCTCCACACCCACCTTCTCAATCGATCACGCACAACGACTGCTAATCCATCTTCAGGTAATCATCACTCCCTCCCTATTACATCATCTCTTTTTTCATATGCATCTGGTTCTGGTCCTGTATCACAATGTTCCTATGATCCACCCTTGGGTTTCCCCCTCATTCCTTGTCCCCCATCTCAGCCTCCACCCACCTATTCAGATATTGCCCCATTTATTCTTGATCATTCATCACCTTGCACTTCTTTTGAGTTATCATTTGATTCCAAAGGAAGTCACCCCTATTTCCTCAGATCAATGGCCAAATCATTCTCTGGTCCCTCTGGTATTTTTGGCATCATCCCTCCTCCCCATCCTCCCAAATCTACGAGAGGCATCCACTCATTTATTTATAAGGCCATTATCCAAATGGGGCTGGATGCGGTTGATGGCATTAAACTCACTCTTGAACAGGTCCTTAGAGCACAAAAAACCCTTCCTGGAGTTACCCAATGACGATTTTGTCTTTCAACTGTCGCGGTTTAGCCAACTCTGTAAAAAATTTTGCCCCTAGGAGATTATTTGATAATCTTCTCGTAGATGTTATCTTTCTACATGAGACACTTGGACTTGTTGAAATGATTTTACATGCTCTTCAATCCCTCAAACCTGGATGTATTTTCCATGCCTTGGATGCCCGTGGGAGATGTGGGGGTATTGCCTTGGGAATTAACCCACAATCGGTTAACCTTATCAATCATTACGAGGGGGTAGGGCTTCATTGGGGTAGACATCTCCTCATATGATCTTGGACATGAGTTTCATCTTATGAAAATTTATGGAACTTGTATTGATTGAGAAAATTTCTGGTAGCACCTACTCAACCTCTCTATTTTGAATGTCGATAACCTCATTTTGGGAGGGGATCTGAATTTTTCTACTGGTCTTGCTGAATCCTGGGGACATTATGCTCACATGGATCCTCTATCCGAGACTTTGGGGACCTTTTTGGAAGATCATCATTTGGTTGATATCCCTTCGCCTCATCCACAACCTAATTTGAGAAATCATAGGGCAGGGGTAGCCTCACTCATGAGAATATTAGATCGATTCTTAGTTCATGAGGCATTTTTGGACAACAAACCTGTATTCCAATAGTGGGTGGGATCGATTAGTCTATTTGATCACTCCTCTATATATCTAAAACTTGTCGACGAGCCAAAATCCCCTTTAGAATTCAACGTGACTTGGTTAAAGGATGGAGACTATATTAATGTGATCATGCAATATTAGATCTTTCATCCTCGTGCGCTTTATCAATCCCCTTCAATGTCATTTTCTTATAAGATTCTCAAAGTGAAGAAAATAACAATGACTTGGGCTAAGGAGAAAAAATCGAGGGATGATCAAGCTATTCAGGACATTGAGAAGGAACTTGCATCCATAGCAACAGATACGGGCAGGACATAGAGAAGAAACTTGGTGCCTCATAAGTAGGTCTACATGGTTAAAGGTTGGGGATGATAATACTAAATTCTATCATAAATTTGCCAATGGTAGGAGAGCCATCAACACCATTTGGCATCTAGAATATGGATTCAGAAATCATGCGCAAAATTTCCACCAACTTGCTAAACTGGGGATAATAACACACTTCCATCACCATTTCAAAGCACCTTTGAAGGCCTCTCTGGCTGAGATCATCAAAGTTGTTGGGTTATTTTCCCCAGTAAAAACATGAGGAAGTGGACCTTACAAGACCTATATAAATGAGGGAACTCTAGGACACTCTGAAGGATAAGATCCCTGGACCAAATGGTTGGCCCATTGAATTCTATCTAACCTTTTTTTATATCCTTGGGTAGGATATTCTACATGTAGTGGAAGACTTCCAATTTCGAGGTCGTATGTATGATGCTTACAATGGAACTTTCATCGTTGTCATCCCTAAATAGGACTCCCCTCGTAATTTCTCTGATTTTATATCAATCTCCCTCTGCAATTGCATATACAAAATCACATCCAAGATTATTTCTAACAGACTTAAGCCCATCCTATCTTAGCATATATCGCCTAAAAAATTTTCCTTCTTCCATCATCGTCAAATCCATGAGGCAATTGGCACAAGCCAAGACGCTTTACATTCCATCAAGATTAAAAAAATTAAAGGTATCATCTTGAAAATCAATCTTGCTAATGTATTCGACCATACAAATTGGCTACACATGCGTATGCTCCTAACTCATCCGGGATTCCCTATTCTATTTATTAACTAGATTATGTGATGTATAACCAATGTCTCTTTCAATATTCTTATACATTAGGGAAGATTTGAGGTAAAAAATGGGCCTCCTAAGGAAATTATAAAATAATAGTGGAAATAATAAAATAATATTTGATGCCCATGTGGTGTAGAACAGTCGGTGATGGGGTGCACTGTTAAGGCACAACGTTCTGTAAGGTCACCGGTTCGAAACCCGTGGGTGGGATGGGAGGAGAAAAAATGGAAAGATTAGGATTAGTCTAAACGAGCAAAAAAAAAAAAATAAATAAATAAATAAATAAATAAATAAATAAATAAAATAATATTTGATTACATCATCAAATTTTAGATGGAAAAAAGAAAAAACTAATTTTTCAACTCATATTTTCAACTTATCTCCCAATTGTTTTACTCAAATTTCAAGCAGGAGTGCTCGTTGGATGCAAAATTTAATTCCTCATCCAAGGAGTACCCATGTTGCATACTTTTGATGGGTCCCGCTACACGAAAAATGATAAATACATGAAAAATGTGACTGCAATCACGTTTTTTTATGAGGGTCCATCGAAAGTATGCAACATGGGTACTCCTTGGATGAGAAATTAAATTTTTCATCCAACGAGTACACCGACTTGAAATTTGAGTAAAAAATTTGGGAGATAAGTTGAAAATACAAGTTGAAAAAGAAGTTTTATTATTTTATTATTTTTTAATATTTTTATCCTTTTACTTAAAAAATGGTGAATCATCCCCCATGGTTGACACCATCATCTTGAATCCTATTGGTTCTTAAAAAATTTATTTTTGTTGTACATTTTTCTTAGGAGGCCCATTTTAGACCTTAAAATTCCCCTAATGAATGGATCCACTACTTCATTTTTCCATTCTGAGAGGGGAATATGACAGGGATGTACCCTGTCCCCCTTGCTTTTCCTCTTAATCATGGAAGCTCTCAGTTGACTCATTTCTAATGAGCACAGACAAGGTAGGCTACAATGCATTAAAATTTCTGAAGGATGCACAATATACCACCTTCTATTTATAAATGATGTCCTTATTTTCCTCATTGTCTCCATCGGAGACTCCTCTTCCTTCTTTGATATCCTATCATATTTCTTCCTGGCCACTGGTATGGAATAGAATAATCACAAATCAACCTTAACTGCCATTGGATGTTCTCAGCAGGAAGTTTCCTTGGCATTGAACCGATTCCCATACACTCTCCTCGAGTTAAAGGATGGTTTAAAATATCTTGG
Organism: Pinus albicaulis; assembly: GCA_034641835.2. Taxonomy (NCBI): domain Eukaryota; kingdom Viridiplantae; phylum Streptophyta; class Pinopsida; order Pinales; family Pinaceae; genus Pinus; species Pinus albicaulis. Next base: position 697,980,345 of record CM076580.1, read on the forward strand.
GTATAGATTAAAATCATATGACTATCATATTATTGATTGGTCATAGCTTATAGCTAAAGTGTAAAAAATAATATCAACCTGGTATCACAGTTGGCTATCTTGGTTTGGTAGACTAATTCTGATTAAATCAGTGCTCGAAGCTACCCTAATGTACTGGGTGTATTTGGCTTGGATACCTAAGAGAATTTTATCTAGGATTCAACATCTCTACTACCAATTCCTTTGGAAAGGAAACCGCGAGGGTCACACTTTTTCTGTGATTCGATGGGAGTGCATTCTATTGCCCAAGAAGTGGGGAGGTTGGGGGATTAAGAATCTTGATGTATTTGCAAAGGCTCTAGATGCTAAGATGTGTTGGAAGATTATGACCTCACATAATATTCGGACAAAGGTGGTCACACAAAAATATATTATGCCTATGCAACTCATAGATTGGATCAGAAGTCCATCTTGGAACATAAGACACATCTCCTCTATTTGGAAAGCGGTCCTCAACTCTCTCCCATATATCAGAGATGGTTTTTCTTAGCGAATCAGATCTGGGATCTTAACTCGTGTGGGATTGTATCTATGGTTTGGCAGCGGTAATGCTTACCAACTCCCACAAGATCTCACTCATAATATATCTAGCATCGATATCTCATATATTGCTCAGATTGCTGATCCGAACACCTCCACTCTATACTTTCAAGGATGGAAATCAGTTGATCAACTTGGTATCCCTGATCATTGGAGACCTGATTAGAAATAATTCACTACTGCTCTCTCTGAATCCCACATTCACATCACCACTGGAGACGATGAGCTTATTTGGACTCATGCGGTGCATGGTATATAATCTCCAAAATATCGATATTATTTCATCTTCTCATATCATCGACCTATGAACACTGTATGGTGGTGGAAAAGTCTCTAGAAATTAAAAGACCCTCTACGAGCCAAGGTTTTTATGTGATGTGCGTTCCACAATAAGGGTCCGACTAGTGATAATATTCTCAAGTTATCCTTTCATGGCCCCATCTGGTGTAATCTCTAAATATTTGGCACTGAATCCATTGATCACCTCTTCCTCCATTTTCCTTCCACTCATGCATTCTATTCTTATACCATCTCCACCATACACATCAACATGCATTGGGATGGCCAAAAGGTTTTTGAAGCTTGGAAAACCTGGTGGAATGCTTCCTTCCCAAACAAGGCCCGTAACCTTGCTCTCCTGATCTGTTGTGGTATATGGCTACTCTTGAATAAATCCATCTTCAAATACATAACCACTAATTGGATCCTTGCCTCATCCCACATCATTTCTATTTACAACAGAATCCTTCAAGATGGCTCTCTCCATCCTCTAAGAACTCTTGTACTTGAAGTTATTGACTGACTCCTCCCATGGGCATATTTTCATGGATTTTCTCAACAAATTGGATGTGGTGGGAGGGCTATCATTTATATCGATGATCATCAATACAAAATTTAAATGGGTCTGGGGCATGGCACAAATAATTTCGCTGAAATCATCTCCTTGAGACATCTCCTTCATTTTTCTTTCAAAAAAGGTTGCGAGCACATTAAAATTTTTGGTGACTCCAAAATTATTATTAGTTGGTTCAATCGAACTTTGGTCTATCATGTTCACACACTTCAGAAGATTTTGGAGGATTATTGGCAATTAAAAGCACATTTTGATACAATCTCTTGTCACCACATTTTCAGGGAGCAGAATCACATTTTCAATTCGCTATCCAAGGAGGCCAAGAAAAAGCCTCGGGGGCAACGGATGATTGAAGAGTAGTCAGGACAGGACTACTTCAGTTATTATCACCAGCCATACAATGATCATCTACTAGGAGGGCTCAACAAGCCCTGATTTTTTATTATATATGCCTATTTACATATTTCAAATTTCAATATTATATATTTTTGCACACATATGTATATATATGAGTAGTTTTTGTACATGAACTATCATTATTAGACTTCCTGTTAGGAAACTCCTTTTTGAATAACTTTTTGACATGTGAGCATAGTCACAATATTGATGCATATGCTATCAAGCATCTATTGCATGTAATTTTCTCAGTATAAATGAAAATTACGATTTTTCCTTGGGGAAAAAAATCACACTTCCTATATTGAAAATGTTGCACCATAATGTAATATTGAGTAGCCCAACAGTTAATTCAAGGGACACATTTAACAAAACAAAACTGGACAAGTAAGGAGGTTGAATCCATCATGATTCCATGTGGGTTTTTATAATAATTTTATTTTTTGATTTTATTGGATATATATATATATATATATATTGTCAAGTTGTTTATGATCCTCTGGGCTTGACCTATGGCTTGATGAGTCGTGACCCAGGGGCATATAATCTTCCAAAGTCACTCGAAGATTACCCACGGCCTAGGCTACACCAATCCTTAGTTAACTAGATTTTTTAGCATGTCTCCTCCCCCTAGCATAGGGCACAACCACCCCTCTTGAGGTTTGATCTTGGGTCGACTTGCTAACAAGACCCATCCTTGACTAGTTGTGCTAGTGGGACTTGACTATAAAAATTTATATATTAATAGTCAAATGTTTTGTATATTTGACTAAATTTATATATTAATAATCAAACATTTTTTATATTTTACTATATTTCAATATTTTTTTTTAACTTATTATAGTCAGTATCTATATTTCCTAACAACCATTTTTTAAGATTGTCTAAATAAATTCATAAAAAAAATTAGAAGGGAACATTATGCATTTACTATCACTTTAACCTTGAATTACATCATGCTAAGCATGTTTCTTATCTAGAAAAAATTGGCTTCAAACATATTATTGATAGAAATATTAGTGATTTTCTTATCAATGCAATGATATTGTAACTTGAAAGCATGAACATCAACTTCAAGAAATTTGATTTTTGTTTGAGAAATTCAATAAAATGAAATCTATATAACAATTTTATTGATTTTTTTTCCCCCGAGGAAATATCCAAGTAGATCCACCTGAAGGGATTACATCCCATTGGCTTATTAAAACATCCTAACCTTGAGGTCATCGAGGGGAATTGACCTTGTGACCTGATATGAATATGGAAAAACTACTTATTGCTATGTTATCTCCCTCATTAGTATTAAAAATGTGTGATTAGGATCATCTCATGTTAACCATTTGTGAATGGGTTTATATGTGTAGTTTCATGTTTTTTTTATGATCAAATAATGAGTTACTTAGTTTTTAAAAACACATGAACAACAATTGAAATGAGAAAATGTAACTCGAAACAATCACATAACACAATGGATGATAATGGATTTCACCCCTCCTGGGCTACATCTCGATGGACCTGCTTTAACTAGGTGGGCCCTCTAGGGATTATGAATCAAATGTTTGATTAAAATCATATGTGATGCTATAATGGATTTCTTGACTACTCCATTAGCTTAATAAGACATGAAAACCCCAAAAATGACTATTCAATTTCTAAATTTGGTTACCAACTGATCTAGGCTTGAACTCCCATCTTGGTGGCCATGGGCTTGTTTAATCTCCAAAGTGATAAAATCACCTTCAGATGTCCTCCAACGCCTCTAAAAATGGTACCAATGTGTTCAAAACATCAAATACACCTAAAAATGACTATTACTTCACTCCATTTAACCTTTAGCTGATCTGGGCATAGCCTTCCTTCCTGGTGGCCCTAGGCTTCAAAATTATTCAAGTGACCGAAAACACCTGTAGATTTGCTTCTATGACTCTGCAAGCTATTCCAATGGATTTAGAGCATGCCAATTTTCTATGAATGACTAGTCCTAAGCCAAAACTGGTTGAAATTTTTCAAGATAGTTTCCCCCGGATTCTGCCTCTAAATTTGGAAAACTGCCAGTTAGCTCCGAAAAATCTGGAGATTTCGCTAAATTTGGGGTGCTACCAAAAATCCCGCTAACTTAAAAAACAAGATAATTAATTGATTATTGTGGATTAATGGTAATAAGTAGGTACTAAACTCGTTTAGTGGGAGGCACTAAGTCTTGGTCACATGGAAGGGTTACATGGGAGGAGGGTTGGCCCACAGGGTCGACCCCCTTCTTCCCACCATCCGATTTGCAATAAGCTTCAAATGAATGTTTTGGGCCAATATTTAACAAGATCATAGTCAGGCTCATTGTTATGAGTGTGAGAAGTGTATGGGGGAGGTCATGGGGTCAAACCTCGACCTCGCCCCTCCATACATATTTTTTTCCACCATAATACACCCTTCTGAAACCATTAACAATGTGCCATCCAAACTTTATACCATGGAATTTGCATATAATTTAATGCCTCTATAATATATGCTTTGGACTTTGTGGAATTTTCTATAGTTTGAACATGCCACCATTTAATTATATGCCATAGCCTACTATTTGTGACTATAACCTTAGGTTAGAATACACCACCACATAAAATTTAACCCAAGATTTATATACAAATGCCACCGATCAGACTTTGGAGTTTAGGTTTAAAAAATGATTCGAAATGCAGACCTTTGACCTTGGTTAAAACGATATATGTGGAAATGTAACTCGAACCTTAGGATTCATAGTATGTGTCACCAATAATTAAATTTTCCACCATATGACATAATTTGAACCTTACCATAAAAATTCTAATCTGACCTTGGAGAGAGAGTCCACCAGGGGACACATGGCAGTCCCTCGTTGGGCATTCCTCTCACACAGAAAAACAAATTTGAATTCAACCTTAGGAGGTCATTGGGAAATTTCCACCTTCACAAACCAAACTGGAAAATCTAGCAGTGACACTTGTCACCGTCCCATTGGGCATAAACTGAAGAATATTCTATGCATGCTGACTAGGCTGTCGTGCAATTACCCTATACCTATTCTGCAATTTTTTTTAAAAAATTGCCTATTTTGAATGGTGATAAACAAACCATAAATTCTTCACCCGAACTCGATTTTCAACGAAACAAGTTGAGTTGGCTTCCTCCCGATGCATCGGTCGCTGTCATTCTTGTTTGGTGCAATTTTGAGCACTTTCATTTTTGAGCAATTTTTTTTCTTGATCCAAATTTTGATCATTCCTTCCCACTGACATGCTTTTGGACCCATAAAAGTTGGTTATCTCATTAGAGCTAAGCATTATTCTATTTCCCAAGTTCTATCATCTTGATTCTACTTGGATAAATCACTATGAAAACCACTTGGTTATTGACATGCCTTGCCTTGCCTTGAAAATGGCTTGGCTCTTCAACCACTGTTCTCCTTTTGCTGCTGAACCAATCAAACACTTGTTAGTTGCTTGGTGATATAACACTTTTTTGTACCAATCGATTCCTCAGTGCTTGGAAAAATAATTGATTGATTTCCCACTTAGAATCATGTTCCTCCTTTGCATGATGAGTGAAATACAACAATTAGTTCCAACATTAGTAATAACAAGAAAAGAAATTACCATTATTTTACCTCCATAGTTCCAAATTACATATCTAGAAGAATCCATTCACCATCTCCTTCTCTTCTTGGCATCAACACATAAAACACTCTACAATGGCTCCAAAATTTCTTGACATCTTGCCACAAACACACCATATTTAGATTCAACCATCATTCAGAAAAACACATCATGCAAGACACATAACTTGACGACATATCCTCTTTCTCCTTCAAAGAAACAAATTTCACATCATGTGAACATTTCCATTTAATCTTACATCTTGGTGTCAAAATTCTTCGACCAAACACAAGTTGTCAAAACATGCCTCTTCGAATGAGTGACTCTCAAGTCAAGGATAAGCATTTGTAACAATTTGATGATTCTTTTCCCCTAAAAAAATAATTTCACATCATGAAACACTTCGTGAACATCTCCCTTTCATCCTTGGAGACAAAATAAACATTTCCAAGTCTATATGACATGCATGCAACACACAATATATCAACACAAGCTGACACTCATGCATGTGCAAATGATGAACACTCTCAAGTTGACAACATACATGTTCAACAAATAAATCGACCAACAAAAGTCAATTACTCATGCATGTTCAAGCACAATGAAACCATCAAAATTCCACTATTCATACACAAACTCTCATGCATGTATACAATTCTTCAACTCTCTCACAAGTACAATCATAAGTACAAGAACCCATTCATATGTAAATTTACTTAAAAGCTGAAATGAGCAATTTTTGCTACAACAAAGTGAGTCAACATAACTACACTTCCAAACACCTTCTTGGCGTAAACATGCAACATGAATTCCATTGGAAAATAAATGCATCAACATAAAAAAACATGTAAAGCCTTAATTGGATAAGAAATTTAACCATCTCTTATACAACCATTTCAATGGAACTTGTTTCAGTTGCACATCATCATCATGTGAATCATCTTGATCCACATCAATTATGGAATATTCTTTACAATTCTTGTCATTCTCCTTCTCCACCTTCTTCAAATTTCGTGGATGACTTGTTGGATACAAAGTCCAACACATGTCTACAATATGACCTTGCTTATGGCAATGAGTGCAAAACAATTGGATCTTCTTTTCAAAATGGTTTTCTTTGTTTTTAGCTTTCTTCTTCCTACTTTAAAAGTTTCTTGTGCATGGCTATCTTCTTCCAACATATTGAAACATTATGGTTATCCAAACCACCAAAGGAACATGCAAAATTTCTCAATATTATGTGATAATTTACCATGTTTATCATAATCAAAAGAAACTTGATTAAAGAAGATGTATACCTTGAACATTCACCTTTGTCGCCTTCTTGAGGAGGTTACTTTGACAAGGTAGTGGATTTCTTCGGAATACCAACAATGCATTCAATTTTTTTAGAGATTTCAACATACTCTTGTTCACCATTCTCATTAGTTGCATGCTTATGGTCACCTTCTTGCAAAGTGGGTGTAAAAATTTTGCATTCCTCATGAACACAATATTCAAAATATTGAGGTAATGAACATGAAATGAAAGTCCTTATTGGAACAGCTTCATGTGCCTCCTTCGTTTTAGAACTTTCTCCATCATGTTGTCGATAACCAAGACCCAAATACTTAGGCCTTTCCTCAACAACAATTGGCTCAACTATGCCTTGTGCATGCTTTCCAAATCCTTTACCTTCATAGCCCATATTCCTCAATAATTTGGACCCTAATCCTCTAGTGTGTGTTTCAAAAGCATCTACACATTCATTTTGAGAGGAATTGAAAATAAAATTGAATTGAATATCTCTTTCTCAAGATCATGTTTGGCTAAGGCTTCCTTGGCAATATGGAGTTGAGTCTCCATCTCATGCATATTTTCAAGGTTCTTATTTGCAATATGGAGTTGAGTCTCCATCTCATGCAACTTTTCAAGAAGATCTTGCTTCTCCTCCTTCATGGAAATCAACTGCTCTTGAAGTTTAATGCTCTCCCTCTTATCTTCATACTTCTCTCACATCTTATCAGTCATGATGTAGAGTTTCTGCAATATCTCTTTATCAAAGATTTTTTCTAAGGAATAATGACTAGAAACAATCATGGAAAATTTTAGGGGCTAATATTTGTAGGTGGGCTAATTTTCCATGGTTTTTCCAAAAAAAAGATTCGCCAATTTCCATTTTTTTATAAAAATGATTCGCCCAAATTTTACAATATAAAATTATTTTACCTTAAACATCACCAACATTATATAGACAATATATATAATATCGTTATAAATTTGAATAGTTTTACAAATACATCAATAAACATTTTATAGTTTTCATATTAGGGACTAGTGAGATTCACCAATTTTTTAAACTTCAAAATAATTTTCCATCCTTAAAATTTTCCCTGGAAACAATTCTTAATGAAGCTACCATCACACTTGTAATGCATACAAAGTTACTTTGTTTTGTTTTGATATCTAAACTCCTAATCATGACTTCTTCTTCACACATAAACTTGCAAGTTCATTGTTAAATTATCCTTGCACAAATTCAAAATTCAATAGATATAGAAGAATTAGCTAACCTTGGATAAAATGAGCTAACCTTTTTCTCTGATACCAACTTTATTTGAATATGGGAAAACTAGTTATTTCTATGCTAGCTCCCCCGTCAGTATTAAAAATGTGTGATTAGGATCGTCTCATGTTAACCATTTGTGAAGGGGTTTATATGTGTAGTTTCATGTGTTTTTGATGATCCAATTATGAGTTAATTGGTTTTTAAAATCTCATAAACAAAAACTAAAATTCATAAATATAACTAGTAGTAATCACATAACATAATGGATGATAATGGAGTTCACCCCTCCTGAGCTACATCTCCATGGACCTGCTTTAACTAGCTAGGAACTCTTGGAAATGTATGATTACAAGCATATTTTATGCTCCAATGGATTTTATAACTTATCCATTAGCTTCAGAAGGCATGTAAACCCCAAAAATGACTATTCAATCTTTGAATTTGGTTACTAGCAGATCTAGGCTTGACCTCCCATCTTTTTGGCCAAGGGCTTGTTTAATATCCAACGTGAAAAAATAACCTTCAAATGTGCTCCAACACCTTTTAAAACTATAAAAATGTGTTCAAACCATCAAATACATCTAAAAATGACCATTCATTCACTCCATTTGGCCTTCAGCTGATTTGGGCATGGAATTCCTTCTTGGTGGCCCTAGGCTTCAAAATTCTTCAAGTGACCAAAAACACTTATAGATTTTCTCCTCTTCCTCTGAAAGATATTCCAATGGATTTGGATCATACCAATTTGCTGGGAATGACTATTCCTGAGCAAAAATTGGTCAAAAATTTCTCATGATAGGCCTCATTAAAGTTTACCCTAGTCTCTGCCTCTAAATTTGGAAAATTGCCAGTTAGCTCCAACAAATCTATAGATTTCGCTAAATTTGGGGCGTTACTGAAAATCTCGCCAACTTAAAAATGAATTTAATTAATGCCTAACTGTGGATTAATGTGCTAAGTGTGCACTAAGAGTGTTTAGTGGGAGGCGCTAAGTCTTTTTCATGTGGAAGGGTTGCATGGGAGGAGGGTTGGCCCGCGGGGTTGGCCCCCTCCTTCCACCATCCGATTTGAAGTAAGCTTCAAATGAATGTTTTGCGTCAAGCTTTAACAAATACCATAGTCGAGTTGATTGATATAAGCATGAGAGTGGTATTGGGGAGGTCATGGGGTCGAACCCCGACCTCGCCCTTCCATAAATAGTTTCTTCCACCATAATACACCCATACGAAACATTTAACAATGCGCCATCTGAACTTTATACCATGGAATTTTCATACAATTAATGCCTCCATGATAAATGCTTTGGAATTTGCAGAATCTGCTATAGTTTAAACATGCCACCATTTAATTATATGCCATAACATAGTATATGTGACCGAAACCTTAGGTTAGAATACACCACCGCATAAAATTTAACCCAATATTTAAACACAAATACCACCAATCGAACTTTGGATTTTAGGTTTAAAAAATGGTTTGAAATGCGGACCTTTGACCTTGGTTAAAATGATATATGTGGAAATGTAATTCAAACCTTAGGATACATAATATGTGCCACCAACAATTAAATTTCCCACCATATGACATAATTAGAACCTTACCAGAAAAAAATTGAATCTAAACTTGGAGAGGGGGTCCACCAGGGGACACGTGGCAGTCCCTGGTTGGGCAGACCTCCCACATATAAAAAAATATTCGAATTGAACCTTAGGAGGTCATTGGGCAATTTCCACCTTCACAAACCAAACTGGTGAATCTAGTAGTGACACTTGTCACAATCCCATTGGGCATAAACTGAAGAATATTCTTTATGTTGACTGGGCTTCCATGCCATCACCCTATACCCGTTTTGCAATTTTTTAAAAATATTTTCATGTTCTGAACGACGATCAATAGACCATAAGTTCTTCATCCGAATTCGGTTTTCAATGAAACAAGTTGCATTGGATTCCTGGTGATAGGCCGGTCACCTTCATTCTTGTTTCGTGCAATTTTGAGAAATTTCATTTTTGAGAAAAAATTTGCCCCCTATCCAGATTCCGATCATGACTGCCCATTAGCAAGTTGCTTTAACGACAGAAACTCGACCATTGAGATAACCTCGGGAGAAAGAACTTTGATTAACATAATATATAGTAGTTATAAAATTTGGGTAAAACCAATCTCGAATAAGACATTAACAATTGACACTGCCTCTGTTCTTAATTTCTTCATTATTGATCTATACTCTACCTCAAAAGGGGGATAACAATGTTTTTGACTATTTTTTACAATTCCTTATAATAGGTCCTAATCCATAGTGAGAAACATAACCACTTATATAATTAGTTTCAATGACATGATCACCCCAATTTGACTCAATGTATCCTATTGTTTATGGGGGGGAATTTCCATTCAACAAGCAGGGTAACTTCCAATCCAACATTTCAATTACGGTCACATTTTTTGAGATATGAAAGCCATCGAAATTATAACTTAACAACTGCTACTTAAAATGCGAGGATGATTATTGGATGCAAATACAATATGTATGTATGCACATGATGCAAATTAATCCAACTTATCATCACTAGGATAAAACCTTAACTAGAATATAAAATATTAGTTAAATTTCCTATAGTTAAATTTATGTAAAAGAAAGATATTTAGGAAATATAGAAAAAATTGATCTGAATGGGAATATTAGTAATGCTATGCTAAGATCCTGTTCAGAATATAAAAATTTGTGACTAAGGTTTGTCCTCCAAATAACAAGTAGAAGTATGTGGTGTTAATTGTTTTTGGTGATTTTTTGTTTATGAATTCTATTACATGACATAAAACATGGAATGAAGACAAATAACCATCACAAAACACCAAAAACTATTGAAGGAGTTCACCCCTATTGGGCTACATCTCCTTGGATCAGCTCTATGTCTTGATCCCTTCTCATTAGGCACAATGAATGAAACAAGGAGTATATCAAATGTTGAACAAGGGAATGATAAGTTTCTCCTTCAAAGAAACGTAATAATACAAGTACATCAATCCATAAGCATACTAACCTTCAGTCAATAATGTAAAAATCAACACATTAGGCATCATACATCAAGATCCTAAAATCCAACTTAAAAGAGCTACAATTGCACTACAATACACCATGTAGTACAAGAACAAAACTCTCCTTCAATAACATAAAGAAGAAATAAGTATGAGAAGTTATTGCATTGATGAATTTGTTGTTTTCAAGAAGAAAATGGAGAGTAGACAACCCCTGCAAGGCCATCCTCAACATCAAACTCTTCCACGAGTTGTTTCAACACCATGGTTGATCATGGCACCCTTCGGCTTCAACCTACAAAAAATCCTATCTAGAGTGCTCTATGGATCTTAAGACCTATTCCATTGAGTCCATAATTCCCCAAAATGGTACCTTAGCCTCTTTCTACCTCCAATTTGGTCAAAAAATGGCTGAGTTATGACTTCTCCAAGTTTTCCCACAATTTCCTCCCCAAATTTAGATAACTGGAGCTATCTCGGGCTAATTGGCACTAATTTAGGAAAATCCACCGGATTTTTCGGACCCTCCAACTTAACCACTGATTAGTGTTAACTAACACCCACTTAATTGTTAGTTAAACTGAGATTAGCACTAAACCATCACTTTTTTGACAAATCCGGATTAATGTTATTTAATTTCGGATTAGGGTTAATTAAGCCGCTCTTAAGGGCTAATTAATATGAATTATGATTAAGTCCCTCTACTCTTGTCGGTGGTCTCCTAGTGTCGGTCATGTTACGTGGGGGCTGGCCCCACGGGGCTGACCCCCACTCCCCCCATCAGTGCATCCATTAAACTTCATATATATGTGGTGAACTAATGGGTTAAGAACCAATGTGTAGGTGGACTGACGGTGCAGCTTGTTAGCTAGGTGAAGGTCTCGTGTTCGACCCCCTCCCGGTCCTTCTGATCCATAAAAAACTTGTAATATGCCATGAGGAGGACACGTGGCGGCCCCAAGTTGAGCCATGTGCCTCATCGTCACTGGCCCACCTGTAGCCAATGAAAACCTTCCAACACACCAAAATTGTACCAATCCATAACTGCCACTTGGAACTATGACATTTTCCAGAGGAAACGTTGACCAAGTTTGACCTGCCCAGTCAGCATGCCACATCAGCAGTACAGACTATTCACTGGGCTCCCTATCTTCATTTTTTTCCAAATTTTACCTGTTTAGAAAAACGAAAAAAATATGTTTATGGGAGCATACGACGTCGGCTTCGCACGAAATAAGTTGCACTAGATTTAGGACAATGAGAACTATGTGATCGTTCAGGTTTAGTGTCATTCTAAGAAATTTTATGTTTCAGAAAAAAATTAGCTCTTGATCACTCTTCCCCACTGAAAATATTTTGGACCCAAAATGCTCACTTTCAGCAATTGAGCTTTTGAAGGTTCAGTTCCTCCATTCTTTCAAGCTTGATCAACTCGCAACTTGTCATGCCTTGAACCATACTTGTCTAGGCTCTTTTTCAAGATGATCTTAGAATACAAACTGTTTGAATTCTAGTTCAATGTTCTTGTCTTGTCCATGTCTCTATGGTCATGCACAACAACATCATTCTCAAGAAGAATTCTCAAGGCGATATTCTCTATTATACCTTTGAACCAAGTGGAGTTATTGACAACACCCATCAAATGAAGGTGACTTAATTGTTGAACTTTAATCATCGCACCATTAAAATTTTCTGAATGCAATGAAATGGAAAAGTTACTTGCAGCTACCTTAAACTCAAATTACCTTTTCAAGTTTATAGGGGAAAATACATCAACGTCAATACATGCTAAGGAGCTCCTTCAATAACTCTTCTTTGATGAAAGACACTCCTTTTGTGCCTCAAAATTCAATTCTTTCCATTCCTTTTGGTGACCAAAACAATAGGTGCCCTACATGGCGAAAGAGATTATTGTGTGATTCCATTCTTCAACAAAATTTTCCTTTACATTTTTTTTGACATATGGTGTATGCCAATGTTAGAAGAAAACATTCTTGCTGCAAAATATGTACCAAGGATAAAATCCAAAAAGACTTTAACAAATAACCCATACAAGTTCCACATAGTGAATACTTGTGTAAATGAGTGCATAACACATTAGTATCCTACTACATGTGTTTCTACTACTCATACAATGGTTTGAAAATGCTTTCCAAAAACATAATTAGAAATGCATTTTTACAACATGGAAATAACTTGACATCCAAATTTTCAATTAAAAATCATTATTCACAAGCCAAAATTATCATGACAATGCTCAAAGAAAAACATTGTTGCATATAAAAGTGAGTTATTTATGAATATCACTTCTTACAATAGTCCAACTATGGGACATGTAACTAGTGAAAAACAATATTTACAGCTTCAACTAGACAAATAGTCCTCCCACTTCTTTCCCATCTAGGTAAGTGAACCCTCTATTTGTTCTTCCTATTTTTTCTGGAGCTGCATCAGGTATGGCTACATCTTGTGCCACCTTTTCCATTGTTGCTTTATCTTCAGGTATATGCACAACTTGCTTTCCCTTTCTAGGATGAAGACGTGGATGAAATTTCCAACATTTTGCAACCGAATGTCCATTAATTTTGCAATGAGTAAAAAATTTTCTTTGAGATCCTCTTGGATCACATGCCTCTGCCTTTGGATTAAATTTTCCCTTGTCGGGTTTCCAATAGACATGTCCATCCTTTTGAGAATTGCTTCCTTCTTTTCGCACTTATCTACACTATGGTTAGATGAATGGAAAAAAGTACATAGAAATATATTCTTGAACAAGATGTTAAAATTTTCATTTTTCTTCTCATCTTGAAAAACATTTGATACAATAGGATGATTATACCTCTTTTTCTTGTTCTTTGACTTGAAATTCTTACACGTACAAATTTCATGGTGAGTAGGAATTTCATGGTGAGAAGAAATTAATTTCTTATCTTCTTCATCTATCCCATCTCTTTATGGAGATAACTTCAAGTATTTCTCGTATTTGAAGAACCAAGTAGGTACTAGTTCCGGATGCAAATTTCAACACCTTGCCTCCTCATGTCCTCTTTTGTGAAAAAAGGTACATGATACACAATAACTATCGTCAATGTTGGGTGTGGAGCCTGATTATATTCTTTATTTAGATGTATCACAACATTGGACCCTTTTTCTTAATGGGGCGACAACACTGCTCGTAATTGAAAGTTGTCTGGGGGGTCCAAGGGTGCAGCGCCCTCGAAGCTAAAAACATATATAAAATTGCCTTGTAAAAGTATTTTAATTTCTAGTCAATCGGTTCTTCCATTAAAATTCATATGTATGTGGTGAACGAATGGGTTAAGAACAAATGTGTAGGCAGACTCGTGGTGCAACTTGTTAGCTGGGCAGAGGTCTCATGTTCGACCCCTGTCCGATCCTTCTGATCCATAAAAAAAAAAAATATTCCATGATGAGGACACGTGGCTGCTCGAGGCTGAGCCATGTGCCTCCTCCTAATTGGCCCACATGTAGCCAATGAAAACTTACCAACACACCAAAATTTCACCAATCCACAGCAACCACTTGGCAGTCAGAAATTTGTCGGAGGAAAAGTTGACCCACTTTGACCTGCCCAGTCAACATGCCACGTCATCAGTATGGACTACTAACTGGGCACGTTGTCTGCATTTTTTTTACAAGTTTTACCTATTTATAAAAATGAACTGAACATGTTTCTAGGAGAATACGGTGTCGGTTTCACACGAAACGATTTGCGACAAATTCAGGACGATGAGCACTATGCGGTCATTCAAGTTTCGCGTCATTCCAAGAACTTTGATTTTTGATAAAGAATTTAGCTCCTGATCACACATAAGCATACTTACTAGTAAGAAATAAAATATTCTATGAAAATATGAACATTTACAGTCCCTCATCTACCATATTGGACAAAAACATATTAGATGGATAGTAAAAAAATAAGAGGTGTAAATTTTATGTAGAATATTCACCAATTGAATAGTACAATATTCTAGTGGTATTAGTGATGACATAAATAGTGGAAAAGTTGATAGAATACAAATCACAACACCATTACTCCTCTTCAAGTTGGCACTCAAGTGCTTCTTCTCATTATAATTTTCAAAATAACTCTCGGAGTTACATAACTAAAAAGTTGCTATTACAGTGACTCTTTAGTCTTATAAATGTTATATCCTATAATTGTTTAGTGGGAATTCTTGAATCCCATTTTGGTAGTTAGAAAATTTCAACTTCCACTATTTTGACCTTTTTTAGAGACTATATGAGATTGGTATTTTATTTACAAAATAGAATTACAATTAACCTTTCTCTTTATCTTGGATACAAGAATCCCAAATTTCATGTTACGAAGACATGCTTAAGACACACCTAGATATTAAGTACTTGAGAGTGATTTCATAGGATATTAGTTCCTTGGGCATGGGCCAAATTTCAATCTTCAAAGTTCTAAAAAAGGATTGAATTAAATTTATTTTCTTGAAGGGATGAATTGTAACACACCCAATCACCTAATTCCATATGAGGGTTGTGGAGTGTAATTAGATCCCATATTCAAGGTACATTATGAAGATGAATTTTCTTAAAAATCATCTATCTTCCATCATATAAAATCAAATTTATGATATTTCCATGATTTCCAACTCTCAATAGCCTTCAAAAAATAGAAAATCATTCACAATCCTATATTTATGAACAATGTTTTTCCCATTCAAACGTTTTCCCCTCAAGTGTCGTATCCTCATCCATACATGTCCAAGTGGTTACCGCATGGTTGTCCTTTCTGTCATAGTGGATCTACACTAACCCAAAATCAAGACCCATGTGTAATACTGGACCTCATCATATCAACAATTTTCCATATAACCACCTTGCCCATTTCCCTGAGCGTTTGATATAACCAATATGTGAATATAGTCGAAAAATTGATATACCAAATAAGTCGATATATAAATTTCTTGATAAGGATATATAGTTGGTATGGAAATATGGTGATATGGCCAATATCCTCCGATGTGCTAATATATCCACATAAATGACTAGGTTATTGAAAATTTTCCTTATAATTTAAAATCACTGCAAAACATTAATAAGATGTTGGCCATCTCATCATGTCACCTCATTTTTTGACTTCTAAAAATAGATTTCCACATGGTGAAGGTTGACGTGTGCTCTTCCATGTGGCACCTACTAATGTGTGGTATGTGGTGCTCATGTTTTCTTAGCTAGCATGCGAAAAAGTGCCAAATTTGGGTGACACATGCCATACACATGGAATAGTCACATCATCATGATCCATGACATCACTCCTTTGATTTTTTTTTCTTTCTCTAATACCCTGAGGCCAGTCATTGGTAGGATTGGTAAAAAAAATTAGGGCCATCATATGACAATCACTTTCCTATGGCTATGCTATATCAAGGTCTTGACAAATTCTCTACAATGTTAAACTTCTTATAGACTCTCGAAGGAAAATTTTCATTAAGCCCCCCCTTTAGGATGGCTTGAGGTCTCGACTCCTTGAATTATATAGAATAAGCAACTTAAACTCATATTTTAAAATTCTCTGCTAGATTTTAACTAGAAAAAAGGGGGAGATTGTAGAGGGAGGGGCCATCTTTAGCCCTAATGAAAAAATAGTTTCTCAAATCACATGGGTTCTTGGAATACCTACAAATAATCAAGCATTAAGTTTAACCTTTTGGAAGGGATTGGGATAGATAAGGAACTCAAACTCTCCATAATAAATGTTAATGGGGACTCTATGCTCACTATACATCAGTTCACTAAATCTAAGGAGGCCATAAACATCAATTCCTCGACTTTATGTTAAAATATCCTTGCCTAAATCTCTCATTTTGAAGAGGTAGACTTGTATCATGTGTTTATATAATTAAACTCGATAGATAACACACGTTCTAAGAAGGGATTTGACATGAATCAAAGTGAAATCAAATTGAATTAGCATTTGGACTTCTCTCCAATCCCTTAAAACTATTGGGTACCTTAAATTATCATAATTTATTGCGAGAGAGAGCTTCTCATTCCTCTTTCCTCCCTCTAAAATCATTGATAAGTTCGAGGAGAAATTAATTTTATTTCGTAGTGGATCCCTATGCCCAATTTCATTTTTCATTGCGGTCGACCTTGGCCCATATTCAGTCTTAGATTTTCATGGATTGTCCCAGGTGTCAAATGCCAATGCACAAGTGGCCTCCCTTTCTGACATCTCTCCTCTGTGGAAGACATGTCTATTTATTTTTACTTAGGTATGAGTGATTGCATACTTCATTAGTTGTGGTGTTTAGTGAATTTTGATTAAATATGAAGTTACTTCCCTTGTCCTTTTATGTTCTTCTGACATCATTTCTTTGTCCAAGAAAATTTCTTACAGAGATCTATGTCTTCCCATTACTATATGACTCATGCAATATCCATCTATCTATCTATATATAAATACTCATGGGCCCTTTGTTCTCATCTTGGCCTTCCTTTGTTATAAAATTTTTTTCATGTGCTTCTGGTTGCTAGGTCTTGGCCCCTGCTCCCTTCCAAATGTTTCTTCGAATGGAATTTGTTGGAGGGGATTCCTTAGTGTAAATTTGTAGAGCTTGTGGTCTTCAATTAAAAATGGCTAGCAATTCTGATCCTCTAGAGAACATCAATGCATCAACTATGATCAAAAAACTGTTGGACACATCCGAGGCCTTTCTTGCCTCTATCTATAAACTCGAAGATAGGGTCGAGAGGAAAGGGTGTTCCTTCCAAATTTTCTTAGAGGCAAAGTTGTTAGTTCATCATGTTGAAATGAAAAGCTATTTGGATGGGTTGAGGGAGGAATTTCACCTTCTTGGGTCTTGGGTGGCAGCATTGGAAGTCACCTCCGCTCCTGTTGAAAGGGTGACTCTTAGAGGTCTCGGGCTTGGGGCTCCTACTAATTGTAAGAGGGTTCACCACACTAGAGGATCTGAAGCACGTGGTTGTGGCACATGGTGATCCTTGTTGCGTGTCTTGGAGAAATTTTGGTTTTGTATATGGTTATTGACAACTATGTCTTTTAGTTGTGTTATTTTGTAAATACATTTTCCTCACTGGGTATTTTTGTAGACAATAAAATGGTCATTTTTATTGTCTAAATTGATTAGTTAGCCCAAGAGGTAGTAAAAACATTGTTTCTTTGTCGAAGATTTTATTTATTTATTAGAAAGTATATGTAAGGGTTTTGGTCTCATCCCCATGTTTTATTAATGAAAACACCCTTACTCTTTCGGTTGGAAAATAAAATAACTAGAAAAAATACATTAAAAAGGACCATTTCTTATATTAGTTAGACTACATGATTATATGTCTTGATTATTTATCTTACCCCTATTTAGTACATGGCATGGAGGATGAATCCTTGATGATCAAAGCTTTCAAGGATTTATTTTAGTACTATGCCACATGTTACATTTTAGTGATTTTATGGATTTTTTTCAAAGTAATTTAATAAACTAGTAAAAAATTCAACTATAGTTAAGGTTTTATTAAATTTATATATAAATTTAATAAAATAAGAAAATTAGATGAAAAATGTGTTTTAATTTTATTTTTTAAAATTTAAAACATTATTTTTATATTTTTAATTAAATTAAATGATATTTTCTATAAATGATTTCTTTTAATAATAAATAAAATTGAGATAAAATTCTTTAAAATTAAAGCTTCTGGTGGCAAATCAATCTCTGATTGTTGTGTTTTGAATTATTATGTTAATTGTGAGATACACAATTCAAATCTTGTTATAGGTGTTTACTCCACTAAAAAACTATTAAAATTAATAAAATAATAATTTGCATTCTAATATTATGCTATTCAAATTACATAGGAATTGGCATGATTATATTTTCATATTTGTTAAACTTTGTTAGACCAATTCAAACTATATTTTCATATTAGTTAAACTTTCTTAGAATTTACATAGGAATTGGCATGATTATATTTTCATATATGTTAAACTTTGTTAGATGTATTCAAACTATATTTTCAAATTTGTTAAACTTTCTTAGATAAATTCAAGTTAGATAAAGATTGACATGATTATATTTACATATTTCAAATTCAAATTATAGAGAATTTGAAATTATATAGGACTTGACATGATTACATTTTCATATTTGTTAAACTTTGTTAGACCAATTCAAAATATATTTTCATATTTTTAAAATTTGGTTAGACATGAAATAATATTATTATGGGTCATGACTATTTTTTAATTAAGGTAAATCTTATTTTATATATATATATATATATATATATATATTTTAATGATAAGGAAAATTAAAATGTTTAAATAAAATTTATTTTATATAAATACAATAGATAATATGAACCCTCAAACCTTTGGATTGACAGTGAATGAGTGTTTTATTAATGCATTGTGTCCAAAAATATCACCAATTCAAATCTCAAAAATATTCACCCAAAAAAATAAAAATGATAATATGATATGTTTATATTATTTGATGTTTATTATAAATATTAATAAATATTAAATTTATTAATTGGTAATGGCAATGAAAATAAAATATTATGTTTTAAAAGGTTTAATATTCCAATTTCTTGAGTTTATTAGCAGACCACCTATAAGTTTTCTTAGAGGCATGTCAATATTATATATTTTATAATCAAGAGATGCTCTCCAACCTAATACGCAAAAAAAAGTGTTCTCAAAATCAACCTCAATAATTTTCTTGGACCTTTAGTCAAATTATTAATTTTTTCTTTAAATTTTAATAACTTATACAACAATATATATAACTAACTATATTAATAAAACAATCAATTTTAATTTTGGTTTTTTTTTCCTTAATTTAATATATAATATAATAATTTATTATTAATTTGGTCAATCATATTTTTATTTTTAATCTTTTGTGAAATTTTAATATCTTCCTAAAATTTTAATAACTTATACATCAATATTATATAACTAATTATAATAATATAGCAATAAAATTATAATTTTTGGTTTGTTTTCCTTAATTTAATATGTAATATAATAATTTATTAGTAATTTGGTCAATAATATTTTTATTTTTATTTTTTATTTAAATGGACCAAATTATTTTTATATTTTATTACATATTGATTTAAAATCTCCCATTAACATTATTATTTTGATTAAAATAATTTACATTATTATTATTATTATTATTATTTTATTTTATTATGTTTATTAAAATACATTATATTTTTAATGACAAGTTTTGGAACATGAAGAATCTCTGCTATTTATTCCAAATGATAGATCAATTTTTTTTATCTTGCTTTTCAGGATAAATCAAATTGGAACATGAAGAATCTCTGCTATTTATTTCAAATGATAGATCAAATTTTTTATCTTGTTCCTCAGGATAACCAAATTAGAGTGTTGGAAAGGTTGACCAATGAATAATTATGATGAAAGTATAACTAGCAATTGCACTAGATGTTTCAAAGGAAATGTCATAATGTAGTAGCATATAACACTAACTAATGCTTCTTTGAAAACTACTGAAAGATTTTTTTTATCAATAAATGACAAAGACCATATTACAATGAAATCTTGCTACAATATTTCTTCCTCAAGCCTTACAAGTTAGGAAGCCTATGTTGAAGTTAAAGACATTGTCTCATTTTCCAACATGAATGTGTGGTAAATAAAGAAATATATCGTGATTTGGTCCCTTTGAAATCAGAGGTTGTTTTGGTACAATTAATCCATATTTCGTCTTAATCATTTCCTCTTGCTATAGACAACCATAATGAGTACAAAGCAATTTTTTTACAATTTGAAACTTATGTCTAGAAAAGAATATAACAATTATCTATTTTGTTTTTAATTTCTCCAACAATTTGAAAAAGGAAATATACTTTTTTATATGGAATTATCCTACCTTGTACAAGTAGACGACCTTTTTTTTTTGTTTTAGGGAACTCCTTTTCGTTGGAAAGACACATAGGGATTATCTACTTATGTAACTCATCTTGTGCATTTGTATTTTTATATAAATAAAAATTACCAGTTTTTGTTTAAAAAAATTATGCTACTTAATGACATTATTAAAAAAATGGTTTCTATCTTGTGATTGTTAATATGGTGCCTCATGTTCCAAACATAAATTCAAATTATAAAGTCAATCCTAATACAGAAAATTATTGCAACTCTCTAGCAAGACAATACCAAGATTGGTTACTTTTTTAAATCCATCTTTTACAATTGTCGTCTTCTATATAAATAAAATTTATATATTTTTTGTTTAAAAAAGGGTTACTCAATGGCATTATTATAGAATGGTTCAAAATTTTATAATTTTCATTAAACAATTAAATACCTTTACACAAGTGCCCATATTTCACCATATTTCCTATCTAAGTGCCCATCTTGCCTTGGGACAATAAAAAGTTCCCTATATTAACTTGGAACAGGAACCCATGGAGAAATGGACTGATTAATGGTTGATAGTATATAAAAAAAAAATTGTCATGCAAATGTGAACATTGGAGTTAATCTGAAAATAAAAGTGTATCATATAGAAAAAATATTTAGGGTCGTGGTTTCTATTGAAAGATGAAACATGTCCAAAGAGATATAGATAATATATTTGAATAATGCAATGGGAATGGAACCAAACCTTATCCCTCATCCTTCACATTTTATTGATGAAATTGGATTGGAATTGTCACAAAAATTTCAACCCAGGCAACAAATTATATATCAAGTTGTATACAACAACACATCCACCCAATATGGGTACTGAGAGAACAATTTAAGTATTCTTGAAATTTCAATGTAAGAAAAAAATTACAACCGTGAGGGGTAGCAATGGTTGCAAAATTTCACCATATTTTATTAGATATTCTTATCAAAATACCTTCATCCGATTACATTGATTTTTTTTTTTAATTAATCAACACTAAGGATTGGGGATTGGAATACAATATGTTCTTGTAGCATGCTACACAGAAATGGGGGTTTTCTCTCTCTAAGAAATGATGGAAAGAAACACACTAAAAGGCAAATTAGTTGACTGGTTTTGGAAAGGGTATGGATGGGTGAATGGAGTACAATATGTTTGTGTATCACGCTGTACAAACCAGGTTTAATAAGAGTTAGCTATATCTCTCCAAGGTTTGATGGAAATAAATGCACTCAAAGTTAGCTCTCTCTCCAAGGTTTGATGGAAATAAATGCACCCAAATTTAGCTATCTCTCTCCAAGATTTGATGGAAATAAATACACCCAAAAGAAAATTAGAAAGTTGGTGATGGAAGAGTATTGATCTTTGTATGGAGCGAAGGGACAAAAAAAAACACATCTTTAATCACCCATCCAAGAATTTATATTAGCCATATGTATAGATTATGGCCCATGCCAAAATTAATATTAACCTTTTGTATAGATTGTCACTCATCCAAAATTTTATATTATAATATTAAAATGAATTATTACTAAAATAAATTATATTATAATATAAAAGTAATTAATTATTCAAATAATCTATGTTATATTATATAAATAAATAAGTTAATAAAAACACAAATAATCCTTATTTCATTAAAAAAATATATATTTTTTTTAATATATAATTAGAAAAACACACACTATTAAGATTTTTAAAATTAATTAATATTTCTAAAATTAACATATAACATAGAAAGTTGGAACCTCTCAACAAAGTAGACATATTCCACTCCTGTTGTTTTAACAAAATTTTAAAATCTTGTTGTTCAGGAAATTATATTCGAGATAGATATATGGTGAGTCTCTATCTTCAATATTTATATGTTTAAAATAATATAAATATAAAATAGATAGGCATGATACTTATCGGAGGGGGAAGATAATTTTGAAAAAGGAATTATAATTATAATTTAATTGTATATAATTATTCTGTAATATATATATATATATATCAAAAAACTGAATTTATTTTAAAATAATTGTTTTCTTTTTGTGGTTTTTCTTAAATTAATTAAATCATAAAATTAAAACTTTTTTTTTACAATTTATGATTTTTTATGAAAAAAGTGATAAATCCTATTACACAAATATTGAAAAATGGAGTATGCAAAAAATATGGCAGAGGATCAAAATTTATAACGAAGAAAACAAATCAGAGTGTTGGATTTGAAATGTGTTCATACAGGGAAATTGGTGGTGGTTGTTGGACCCCAGTGTTTGAGAGCTACAAGATCGTATGTTGTCGATACCTTCTCTTCCTTGTAATATCCACCTTAGAGAGTTACAAAATCGTATGCTCTCACTGCCTTCTATTCCTTGTCATATCCACCTTAGAGAGTTACAAAATCATATGCTCTCGCTGCCTTCTATTACTTGTCATATCCATCTGCAAAATCAACAAGGCCATTTATCAGTTCCATATCGCCAAAATAATTTATGATATATGTGTATGTTACATTCATAGTGGAAATGAACATCAGGCTTAATGCTTGCCCTTGCATGTCTAGCCGCAAGGCCTTCTCTTTTGCAAATCTTATCCCATAAATAGGATTGATAATGACCCGTCCATCTATGTCTGCAACATTAACATAAAACCAAGGTCGTTGGGAATAATTTAAAACCCATTTTCTTATAGTTGATTATGAAGTAGTAGGTTTCTCTGGAATGAGACATTACATTAAGCAAAAGTAAAACTAAGCAACCTCTGTCTAGCCATAATTAAAATAAAAGAAAATGATACAGTGACCAAACTTTGAATATAAAGCTAACCATAAGAACCCAAGTATGGAGGGATTGATGAACAAATAAACCAATCCATACAAGAGAAACCCTCTTCTGAAAACCTAGAGGGGAATAAGCCTCCGTGTTAATCCATCAAGAAACCATTAAGCAAGAAAAATTTGTTTGATTACTTTTTGAACCTGCTCAT
The DNA here is from genome assembly GCA_034641835.2 of Pinus albicaulis. Lineage (NCBI taxonomy): Eukaryota > Viridiplantae > Streptophyta > Pinopsida > Pinales > Pinaceae > Pinus > Pinus albicaulis. The sequence goes on from CM076580.1 coordinate 698,004,300, forward strand.
TACCTTCCTTAACTATTAGTTTTCTCTTAATTATTAACTATTAATCCTAGGGCCTAAAAATATTCAATCGTCTAACATCCATCCAACGGTGCAGACTGGTGCACAATGGCGGTTGGGGGAGTTTTTTTCAAGGGTGAACACCTTAGAACGTAAATATATATACCTTTATAAACTTTAAATGAAAAAAAATCATGAAAAATTTGTCAAATTTCTCATTATTTTTAATAGATTTAAAAATTATATTCGTGTCAGTAGCTCTCCACCCACCAATTTCCTAGGCATTTGAGATTATTCTAATTCTAATAATTTCCTCCATGATAAGTTCTTCATTATTGTTTATAAAATCAATTTATATATAGGTAAACATTATTTAGAAAAATGGTCCATTTTACAATAAGATGTGTAATTCCTTTTTTTTTCTCAAGTTAAAGTGTCCATTTTAATGATTTTTATAGTGTTTTGATAGAATGCCCTCTTTTTAACAAAAAAAAAATCTTAAAGTTTAGGACAATTTCTTCCTTTATACTGAGATTTACAATAAACATGACTCCTATGATAAAGCATGATTATGATATCGTTAAGATGTGAATCTATGTTGTAATGCGCATCCATCATATGGATACATAAAACAAACCCTCTCTTAAATGGGTGTCCACATAGAAGTTTGATTTTGACATTATGTCTAAAACTTTAAGTTATTATATTCAAAATAAAAAATAAAAGTATCACTTGGTTTTTATGATTGTTATATTTTATTTGTAGCATGTATATAAAACATAAAAAATGCATTTAAAATTATAAATTAATTACTATTATTTTCTATTGAAATTACAAATTTATTTTCTAATTTATTATTTTTGAAGATTGAAAAAATTTAAATGACTTATTTAAAATAATGTTTATTTTGAAGGGGTGATAGGAGGAGGAGGGTTGGGTGCTCTATTACAAACATCCAAGTTTAAGCTTATGTCCTTTACCAGGGGATTCAATTACATAAAAAAAATTAGGTAGATTCTCTCACTATTTTAGAAGGCTTAATATTTATTCAAAATATTTTGAAGGGCCCCTCTTCAAGGGACAAAACATTTTTTTTTTCTGAATAAGAATAATTCTATTAAGAAAAAACATATGGTACAAACAGAGCTTGCAGAGAAGCGAAGCTAAAGAGAAAGGGAGCCGGAAATGATATAGCATCAACCTCGGTCCCATAGAGCATCCATGGCATAAGCAAAAAGATAACAAAGAGAACAGAAAAGAACGAGCTAGACTAAGGAGTCTACCCAACATGGGCAGAATCTTCCAATCGACATTTTTTCCCTTTATTTTTACTGACTTTGACCCAACCATTTTGATCTGGCTGGACCGGAACCACTTGCAGACTGTTCTGTGCTAAAGGAGGAGTCTCCTTGTCTGAATCGGAAGAAGAAGTCTCATGCGTGCATTTCTGCGAGATCAGAGGCGCAGAAGGATCCTCGGTGCAGGCTGAGGGCGAGTCCTTCGGATGCTCCAAATGTTCCTCTTCCACTTCAATGTCCTCCTCATCAGAGCTAGAGATCTCTAAGTCATCCATAGGGGGTCTATCACAAGGTTTCCAGCTCTTGGATTTGGATTTGCGATAGATATTCTTCTTTTTGTCGAGTAACGTTGCACATGTATTCTGGAGATGCCCCATCTTATGGCAATGGCGACATCTAAAGGCTGTGTTCTCATAGTCCAAGGTTTGCGTCCAATGGAAGTCCCCAATTTTAAGGATGATCTAATCTGGCAGCCCTTTGCTAATGTCTATTTCCATGCAAATTCTGCCAAAGGTATATATTCCTTTCTCCCCCCTTGAGGTATCTGTAGCCAAGAAGCAGCCTAATGTTTCCCCGATACCTTGGAAGACAACAAAATGCCATAGATGCGCAGGGAGATTTGGAAGTCTGACCCAAATAGGAAGCTTGGTGATGGCCGCAGTAGAGGGGTCGAAGTCCGGGAACCAGGGGGTGAGGAAAAGTCCAGCTGATCCCCAGAACCAGAGGCCTCCTGTTAAGGCTTTCTGGTAATCTTCATTGAAGGCGAAGGCGAAAATAAAGAAGCCTTTCGAGCATAAGAATACTTTGTTGTTGTTGGTCCAATTGGAGTGGATCCACTAGTATAGATCGGCAGTACGGGGCCATAGTCCATTAAATCTGCATATGATGGTTGTTTCTGCAAATGTCTGGTATTGATCGTCTAGAGATGGATGAGTGATTTCAATGGCAGGGGTTTCCTTCATTTTTTCCACCAAGAAAGGTTTGGGAGCCTCAGCAGGATGGGCAGTCTTCTTGGCAGGTTGTGCATGAGCCGCATCTTTATAGGAAAAACCCTTGGAGGCAGAGGATTGCCCTACTGCACATCCCCTTAGCCGAAGTGATAGGATTACTGTGGCATTTCTTTCAATATTGTAAAAGGAAAGAGGCATATTATTATCAAGCTGCTTACCTGCGTGGAGAAGCCGCAAAAGAGAGGAAGGGATCCCCAGCCTCTGTTTGAGGATCTTTGAGAGATGGCGTACTGTAAGAGAGGGCTAGACCCCAAGGAGCAGGGTTTTTCCCGTCAGAAGAATTATTTGAATCTGAAAAGTCGTTTACTGGAGATGAGAAGGATCCTGGCTGCCAGAGTTAGGAATCGAAGTTGATTCAGTGAGTTCGCAGGGTTTCAGAGCTAGCTCCAGATTCCGGCGATACTGCCTCTGCATGTGGAAGCACAATGCGGAAGTAGCCAAGGGAAGGAATCTACGGGCAAAGTCGTAGATGAAAACGAGCCGGCGGTCAATAAAAGAAGAGAAAGCCATATCGCACCATCTTGCCTCTGCGCAGTTAGACGGCCAAAGAGCTATGGCGGCCGTGACTGTCATATGCTGTAAAGCGCTGCAGATTGCATTGAGTTCTATTACTGAGAAAACTATTTCAATGGGGTTTGAGAGACCGTCGTGAACCAGACCCCGTGTATCAAGAGGATGCTTCCACTGTAACAAAGGAGCCAAGATTCCGGATCTGGCAGAGTTGGATGGGAGCGGCTATGGAGAGGTGGCGGCCCATAGTCTGAACACAGAAACCCTGGCCATTGTGATGTTCAATCGTTCAATCTACCGGGACAAAACATTAGAAATACTTATGAAAATAATTAAAAATAATAATAGAAGTTTAATCTTTAATATCATATTTGATATTTTAATGTTCTCATTGATCTCAATAAAGATGTGGACTTATGTGCTATTGAAGGGTGTAGGTTAAGATTGGGAGATGTAAATAACAATGCACTCTCTTATTCCTTAGAAGTAAATGGTTTGAAATTGCACAATTATAAATGATTTCATTATCAATTGGTAATAGTATGACATGATAATTTTGTATTTTGGTGGGTTATTTTTATAGGATATATACCTACACAACAATGGTTTTTGTTGTACAATTTAGATTCCTTTAGGTAGCTTCTCTCAGTATTTTGGGAGGCTCCATATTTAATAAAATTTTGGTGAAGGGCCCTTCTCCTATATTATAAATACTCATGAAAAGAAATGAAAAAATAATGGAAGTATTATCTTGAATAACATATTTTATATTTTCATGTTCTCATTGATCTCAATAAAGATGTGGACTTATGTGCTATTAAAGGGTGCAGGTTAAGATTGGGAGATGTAAAAACCAATGCCCTTTCATTAAAGGAAATTTCAGCCTAAAAGTGGTCTCCTAAGGAAAATTATTAAAATAATAATTAAAATAACAACATAATAGTTGTGAATTTTGGAGGGAAATGAAAAAAACTACTATTTTTAATTGTATTTTTGGCTTATCTCATTAGATGTTTACTCAAATTTGAAGTGTAGACACTTTTTTCATGCGGAATTTAATTCTGCAGCCAATGAGTAACCATCATACATACTTTTGAGAAGACCCACATTGATAAAAATTGAAGATACATTAAAAAAAATTGTTCAACACATTTTTTAATGTATCTTCTATTTTTATCAATGTTTTTCTTCTCAAGATTATGCATGATGGGTACTCGCTGGACGCAGAATTTGATTCCGCATCCAATGGGTGTCTACACTTGAAATTTGAGTAAACCTATAAGAAGTTAAGCCAAAAATAGAATTAAAAAATGTAGGTTTTCTTCTTTTCCCTCCAAAATATTTACATGTATCTCTTTTTAAATTTAAAGGATTTTGAAAGGTTTACATAAAATGACATGGAAGATACGTGAAAAATTCCTGAGCACTTTTATGCTAAAATTTCCTCTAATTCCTATTCCTTAGAAGTAAATGGATTGACATTGCATAATCATAAATGATTGCATTATCAATCAGTAATAGTCACGACATGTTAATTTTGTATTTTGGTGGGTCAGCTTTGTAAGATATATACCTACACAACACTCTTTTTTGTTGTACTATTTAGACTCCTTTTGGAAAATATTGTAATGTTAGTAGATCAAAAGGTTCATGCATTTTTATTTAAAATATAGTTATTTACTACCTAATATATCTACTTCTATCCATGTAAATACAAAATTTCCATTCTAATTAAAAATAATTATAATAAATAAATAAAATATATTTATTTGTGAAGCTAATAAAAATATATTTTTAAATTAAAATAAAAAAATAAATGGTCACTTCCTATTAAACAAAATAATTATCAACTAAATACATCCAATAATATAAATATGCATTACAATTAATACTTTGCATTTGAATGTAATGTTTGGCTTCTAATTAGTTTTCCATCACTCAACTCTAGAATCATGAAAGATATGGCCATTGTTGTAATATGGAGAAAAAATGTGCATCTCCAAAAAGCTTTGTGGTTGTTATAAGTTCGAATCTCTTAAATTAATGTATAGTTTCTTCGACAATTTCTGTTTTACATCATCCTGCATCGAATGAGTTTGGAACTCTTTTGATTCATAGCTGCATTGGCTAGGAATCTTCTAATTGCAAATTTTTTGAGTGTACTCATGCTCTTGTTGAAGTTCCTCTTCGATGGATATGTTATATCGAGAGGTACAATAAATATTTTCAAAACAAACATATTATCAGTCAAAGGATTTGAGTGGAAACCAAGAATGTTTGCTTTTATAAATCCTAAATTATGGCCATTGTTTGAAATAGCGGATACTAAAGGGTGGTGGATATGGGCTTAATGGTTATCCCCTCTTTAATACGTTCAAAAATTTTTTGTAGTGAATGATTTCTTGGAAAAAATATGGTAGAAGGTTGATATTATTTTCACTGATAGCTATTGGTATTGGATTGGTGTTGCAACACTCACAGGGTTCGTTGTTACATTTAATATCTTGTTCATGTTGGCGATGCATTATCTAAACCATACATAGTAATCAATTTATGTCTCTTTAAATAGAACTCAAAAACACCATAGTTATTATTAGCCTATACAGATTCTCTCAAATCATGATGGACAAGGTGGAAGGGATTATACAGAATGTTGATGATTTCTGATACTATGTAAAAACTAGGATGTCCAGTGATTATATTTCGTGTGCTTGCAAATCTCATATTTGTAGATAAAAAAATTAGTTTGGATATGTTATGTTGCAGACATTGGAAATTTACAGGCCCATAATACTTACTACTTTAGTTGGTGAAAGCGGTACCGGTATATGCAAAATGAAAAATATTGAAAGGATTTTCCTCAAAATTCTTGACAAAAAACTTAGCGGGTTGCTCCATGGCATAAAATCGTTGTTTTAGAGACCCTGAATTCTCTCTGGCATACCAGTAGAAGCTAGAAACACAAGCCATAGCCTTCTGAGTCATACAAGCTAGAAAAACGAGCCATGCCTGGAAAAATCCTAGGTACTTGAACCTCTCCTCCCTACCATTCTGAATAGAAAAAAAATCCATTAGCCAATCACAATGAATGATACCAAATTAAATTATATTCAGTTGAAAAAATGCATGACGAATATGTGGAAAAGGAAAATAGAAAATCACAAAACCCTGCAATTCTACTGAGACGACATGATGGATCACAAAAAAGATCGTAATCTTTCCTGTAGTTTGAAATGTGATTAATCAAGATCTCTTACGATGTATTTAGTTAGTTGATAACAAATTAACACAAGAAGTTGGTTCACTATAAATATTTGTAATTTTTATGGAAACTAATTGTTCAATCATTTAACAGACCTAATGGTTAACAATAGTACATGGTGGCAGCTAGGGGAGTTTCTTTCAAAGAAGAACGCCTTAATGCGTAATTTTTTTTTGTTTTGTAACTGTTGTAGAGGGGTCCCTCGAGGTACACTTTTTGGTATATTTTTGTATAATTTTTGTATATGCATGTTGAACGAATGAGTAAAGGGGCTTTGGGGTGGGTCAATGTCCCTATTTTGATGTAAAAGGGTTTAAGGGTAAACTGTGGGCCTCAAACCATGGTTTGAGACCCTAGTATCTGCACACTAGAATGATATAAATAGATAGATCGATTATAAGGAAGAGATAGACTATTATTGATGTTTTGATCTAAGTTCATACGTCTGTAATACTTTTGTAGGGTTTCAGTCTATGTTGGGTAGAAGGTTCTTGCTGGTTGTGTGCGCGAAGACCTAGTCCTAACTTTGTGCGAACTCCGTTGGCTGTGTGCACGGAAGGGTAAAGTGTAAGGGAAAGTCTGATGTATTGAATTAATACAAGGAATAATTTTGGTGGAACATTATGTTATCTATATGAGTTATCTATCTATTGTTTCTGACTTAATATCACATTACTTCTGTTACGATTATCTACATGAATACATTTGCTATCTATGCATAAAGTTACATTTATGTTGAATACATTGATGAATACTTTTAAGTAACTGCACATTATATAGATCTGGACCTACTTATGTTATGATATATATATATATATATATATATATATATATATATATATATATATGTGTGTGTGTGTGTGTGTGTGTGTGTGTGTGTGTGTGTGTGCGCGCGACGAAGTGATTTGTGATTATGTTCTATGATTATGATAAAGTATTATTCCATATTGCGCACTTCTCTTTATGATCGATATAAGTCTGCAATCAATCTCCTTAGAGATACTACATTATTTTCTTCCTCAGGGTGCGGAAACGTGGTTCCAGCACCCCCATACTTCTTCGGGTGAGACTTTGATCTATGCAAGCGGATCATTGCCAAAAGGACCAGTAGTTGGAGGGTTTTTTGGTTGCACAATAAACTCTGAACCTGGGTTAGGACCCCTCAAGCCAAAAAATGGTTCTGTTGTCGGGACTGGGATCATTTTCAGGGAGATTTGATGTTGTGGCACCCTTCGCAGAACAAATTGTAAGATTGGCTAGATATAAAGATCCTTGAATTTTCACTCGAGGAGAATCGAAGTAATAAGTTATCTGACGAGAAGTGGGTACAGAAATACATCTATACATAAGTTCACAAAATATTTTTTTTCTCTTTTGCAACTGATCTACAGGAGTGGTTTTCGCGATTGACTGAATTCAATACCTGCATAAAGGACGACGTAGTCACTAAGTGGACTACTGAATTGATTCAGCAATTAGAAAATCTAGACAATAAGATCACCCGTGTAGTAGATCATTGAATGGATCGCCTCTTGGGAGGATTTGTGACAAAATTTTCCATTGACCAATTTGTGTCATATACTAAAGCAGAAGGAAGATATTTCAGAGGTCCTAGAGGTAAGTTATTGTGCTCTTTAAAGTTATTACTAAAGATGATATTATGTTATCAGGGCTCTCTGTGTGAACATATTTCTTGAATGTTGCGAAGAGGCCCAAATACGTGCAATGGAAAATTTTACCGCGAAGATTCAAAAAAATTTATTTATATCCCTCTGAAGCATAAATATGATAGTGAAGGTGAACTAGAAATTAGTAGCTCTAGTGAATATGAAGAAGAAGGTTCATCAAACTAGAATGATTAGAGAACCTTGATCTTATTTCCAACCCCATCCACTCCACTTCTACACTCATCTCACAAAGCACCCACTCCACCTCGCAGTCCATCTCCACCACCACCTCCCCAAGGCGCAAATATGGCCGCGTTGATGAAGTTACCTAATTTCATAGGCATTGGAAATGAAGATACTGAGCACTTCTAGTTTGTGACTGAGCCCGTATGGTAGGCTTAACAGGTTAATAATGATGCTATTAAGAAAGTGCAACCAACCATTGCCTTCCAAGTTCACTCATTAGATTGGTATATAAGATATGTTCAAGCAAACCCTAATGCCACCTTGGACCAAATAAAATATGCCCTAAACGAGAAGTTCAAGAAGCCTAAATCATACACATAGTTGGTTACAGAAATGAAAGAGATTCATCAGGAGGTTAAATAATTTTTGTGGAGGTAGATCAAAGGTTGAAGTGCACTATCATAGATGGTGGATCCATCATCGATGATACTCAACAAAAGGAATGGTTCATTTTTATGTTCCTGCCACATCTGCATCAACCCTCGGGTCAAGAGAAGATTGCTACATAGGCTGAGCCTGTGGAGGCTGCAATGAAACTAGAAGCTACCCCAACACTTCTTGCACTAGGAATCAACAGATTCAAAATAAGTTGGAAGCCATGCATTTAGATATTCAGAGCTTGCGTAAAGAAAAGGGAAAGGAGGTTTGTGCAAAGGTCAGGTGCATAAAATGTAAAGTTGTTGGGAACCATAAGGATCAATGTCTTATCTTCTATAATTATTTGAACACCGTAGGTCCTAGTCCATGGAGGAGTACGATATGGTGCACAATTTGTCAAGTTGCTAGATTACATGACATAGATTTTTGCCCAAGGGCCGGAAATTATCAACCTAAGTTGAAGCAGTTTTTTTGCAGATTCTACTCATCATTAGGACATGATTAGCAGCATTGTCACACCTATGATATGATGTTGGACAAAGCTGAAATATATAGAATACATACTGAACCTACCTCACCAGCATCCCACTCTGGGCGTGGTGGATTCCAGGTCAAAGGAAGTGGACGAGGAGGTGTATCAACTGGTCGAGGAAGAGGAAAATTTATTTTTTATAGCTGCATAGATGTTGGTTACTATTCATGCGACTTCCCAAATCCAGCGCGACAATCATGCAGGTATTGTAGAAAATTTGATCATGTGATAGAATATTGGCCTATTTAGATTTCTAAAATGCAGGAGAAGAAGAAGCAGACTCTGACACAAAATCTTCACATGAATGTGATCACTAGGAGCGGTGCAACCACTAATGAAGAAAATGGGAAGAAACCAACTACTGATATGTTGATCCTTAAGGCACTTGAGAAAAAAGAGGGATCTCATTTTCAATGCAAAAAAGAGACTTTCTTTTGAAGCACAGAAATAATTTGCAGAGGGAAGCGCATTAACATCACATATACCAATGAAGGAAGTAGGAGGAGATGAAGAGATCAAACCGTTTCTACAAGCTTGCATTAAGATAATGTGCAATAAAAAGGCAATAGAGAACCTTCAGGCTCTGATATATAATTGCACTGAGAAGGAACAACCGATGGTATAACATAGAGATATCAATAAAATATATAAGAATAATAAGAGAACATGTAGAAAGATGCATATGACCACAGAGATCGATGCTTATGAAATGGAACAGGTTATTCTAGATCTGTGATCACATGCAAATGTTCCACTTAAGAAAAATTGGCAATGCATGAGACAACCCTAGCTGGAGTGGTCTACCATTCAACTGCGCATGGAAAGTCAACAGAATATCATTCCATTAGGAAGGTTGTCGCAGGTTGTAGTCATTATTGAGGGTGTTAAGGTGATGGCAAACTTTGAAGTTGTAAAAATTGTAGATGATACTGATCCTTATCCTGCGCTATTGGGACTAGACTAGGCTATTGTTATGGATGGTGTCATAAACCTAAAGAAGAGAAGAATGGAATTTTAAAGCAATGGAGTCAGGGTCATCATTCCTCTATACCCAACATAATGACAAATATACAAAGAGACTGTGCACGCTAATGAGGATATTGATCAAATATATAAGCTAAATTTGCGTGAGGAAAATTGGATTAACCCAATAATAGATATAAATCTTAATTGAGAGAAGGATAGCTCTTATTTTTCATATTCTAATGAGGAATTAGAAATCTAGAAAAACCGGTTGCATGAAGTATCTGCGATGCGCTATAATCATGTGACCATATATCTTCGATGTATAACATATGAGGTACACGAATTACCGCATTATGATGGGTTAAATGATATAACAATGTTTATGTGGGATCTTGAAAGGATTGTTCCATAAGGACATAGATTCCATGCTCTAGATCTCAGGTTGCATGCTACTCCAGGAAGAAGGTGGGAAACTCATAAAGAAAACATGGGAAACTTGGAGGAATGTGCACGCGTGACAAGGTTACGCTTTGAGTATCCAACCATTCGAATGGAATAATTATACTCTAGAAAGGATGATCCATGAAAACATTTGGCTAGATGGAATCAGGTATGGGGTGCAGAACAAAGACCTGAATGGGTCCACATGTTTATCCACACATAAGGGAAGGTACCTATTGATTGGTACCTGGAAATAGAGTTGCGCCAAGGTACTAGTGAATGGTCTGCGATGACAGAGAGTTTTATCCTAACATTTAGCTTTGAGAGTGGATTTGATAATATTGGCCAAGATTTTCACAATACTGAATAAGTCATATTTGGTACAACAAACCCTGCAATCGAGTGCACTCCACAACCATGGGATGCACTGATGAAAGATATTGTGAATTGAAGAAATATGACGGTTGAAGAGAGTGAAGAGAATCCAAGTAATATCATGATTCCAGAATCTAAAGGACAACACGCAGTATCTGGGCCCTCGATCACCTCGCTAGATTTGAAAAAAACCCTAAAGATGCGACATATGAATATTGGATCTCAAGAGAAACCTAAGTTGGAAAAGATTGGAGACTATTGGGATGATGATACAGTAGGAAAAGTTGCTAAGTTGCTGACAGAATACCAGGACTTGTTCCCTACAATTTTTTCAGAGCTGAAAGGAATAATTGGGGAACTTGGAGTTATGAAGATCACATTGAAACCCAATGCATGCCCGGTGAAGAAGCACCCATACACGATGAATCCAAGATATAAGAAGAAGGTGAAAGAAGAGTTGGATAAGACGGTTGTTGCAGGCATCATTGAACTAGTAGAAGAGTATGATTGGGTGGGTCCAATGGTAGTGCAGGACAAGAAGACAAAGGGAGAATTGAGGATCTGTGTAGATCTGCGCAAATTGAATGATGCTTGTGTGCATGATCCATTCCCTACTCCATTCTTTGATGAAATCTTGGATAATGTTGGAGGTCAAGAAGCTGATTCATTCACAGATGGGTTTTCAGGGTATCATAATATTCAAATTTGTGCCAGAAGATCAAAGTAAGACCAATTTTTAATCTGAATGGGGATATTTCCATTATACAATCATGCCCTTTGGCTTGAATAGTGTGCTTTCCATATTCTCATGCATAGTAGTAACTTCTTTCAAAAGATTTATCCACAAGTTCTTGGAAGTCTACTTTGATGATTGGACTGCATTTGGGTTGTTGAAAAGGCATGTTTGAAATCTGCACTTAATGTTGGACACCTGTAGAAAATACCAGATCTCATTGAATTTTAAGAAGTGTATAGTTTGTGTCCCATTTACGATACTGTTGGGACACATTGTCTGCCAGCAAGGATTAATGGTAGATCCTGCGAAGATCGCAGTAATAGTTAACCTGGAGATACCTGAGAATGTTAAGAAATTGTGCTTAATATTAGGAAACACTGGGTATTATCGGAATTTTATGCAAGGTTATGTATTGATAATTGCGCCCAAGGAGAAACTGCTCAAGAAGGATGCAAAATTCTGCTGGGATGAGGATTGTCAAAATATTTTTGAATTGCTGAAGGAAAAGAGGCTCACTACACCCATACTGGTCTTCCCAGATTGATCAAAGGTGTTTCATGTGTATGTTGATGCCTCCTGTATTGTGCTCGGAGCTATTTTAGTGCAGCCAGGAACAGGAGATATTTATCACACTATTTCCTATGCAGGCCAAAAAATCTCAAGCGCAAAACAGAATTAATCAACGATAGAAATAGAAGGACTAGCAATGGTGTACACGCTGCAAAAATTCTACCACTATTTTTTAGGAGGCCATTTCAAGATGTTTATTGATCATTCTGTTTTAAAGTACCTAGTCAATAAGCCAGTGTTGTGAAAGGGGGGGGGGGGAGATCCGTAGGTGGTTGTTGTTATTCTAGGAATATGAATTTGAGATTATTGTAAAACCTAAAAGACTGAATGTTGGGCCAGACCATCTATTGCACATTCATACTGGTGAAGAACCTACAAACTTGGTGGATGGATTTCTAGACGCACAACTGTTTGCGATAAAGGTGGTTGATGAGAATTTCCCTCATATTATTCCGTTTTTGACTACTAGAAATGTGCCTGAATAATATGCAGTTCAACAAAAGAAAGAGCTTGTGGCGTGCGCAACATACCTCGCTATTATTGTTGAAAATTTATACAAAATGGGTGTAGATGAAGTCCTGCAAGGATATGGTCTGGAGTATGAAAGATGTGAAATATTAGATGAATCTCATGGAGGGGTTGTCGGTGGTCATTATGCAGGTAAGGAAACCATGCAGAAGATTCTTCGAGCTAGGTTATGGTGGCCCATAATGTACAATGATGCCTATGTGCATTGCCACACATGTGATGTATGCTAGAGGATTCCAAAGCCTTCACGCAGAGACACGATTCCATTGCATCCACACATGTCACTGCAAGCATTTGAGAAATGGGCTATAGAGTTTGTTGGACCTAACAATCCTCTAGGAAAGAAGATTTTTGCATGTTACATTGTCACTGCAACAGGCTATGTACCTAGATGGTTTGAAGCTAAACCTGTGAAGGATTGTACTGCAGATATGGCTTCGTAGTTCATATTTGAAAATATTGTGACTCGCTTTGGATGTCCTAATATTCTGATAAGCGATCAGGGTACGCATTTTGTGAATGAAACCATTGAATCATTTATAGAGGATTTCTAGATGTGTCATTAGAATATATCTCCCTATCATCCCCATGAAAATAGTGAAGTTGAAGTATTGAATAAGATATTGGAGACTACAATTACCAAGGTGTGAAATGCTAACGAAAATGATTGGGATTAGCCCATACCTACAGTTCTTTGGGCATATTGGACCACATGCAAGAAGTTGACTGTTGGGACACCTTTCAGGATAATGTATGGACAAGAAGATGTGTTGCCAATGGAGTTCATTGTTACTAGTCTACGCCTTGCAACATTCACAAATATGGTAGAAGTCAATGCCATGCAGGAATGATTACCACATTTGGTCGCATTAGAGGAAGATCGCTTGATTGAAAATTATCACCAGCAAGTTCAAAAGGCACGCGAAAAAACATGGCATGATAGGAACATAAGGAAAATGGTGTTTAAGGAAGATGATTTGGTCTTATTATATGAAAACAAATTTGCACGCCACCAAGGGAAGTTTAAGATGCATTGGCTAGGTCCTTAGGTTTTTAAGGAAATCACTAATGGTTGTGCAATTCGCCTGGTCACATTGAGTGGAGAATACCTTCCTGGGTATGTTAATGGAAGCTGTATATGGATGACCATGTGTGTACCAAATGACTATATGAACGGAGTATCAAAACTGCCCAAATGAGATGGAAGATGCACAGAAAGGTGCAACACACGTGCAGTAGCTGCACGAGGAGGTTGACTGGGTCTCAGAGGTGCCAAAAACTAGTCGTTGGAAGAGTAAATATGGAAAATACAACTTTAATACCGTTTATGAGAGTGTTTAGGTTGCGTTTAATGAGGGGATTTTTCGAGATTTGGGATCGTTTTGTCATTTATGAAGACACATTAATGCAAAAGGAAATGTTGAAGATGCGCCACAAGTATAAATATGACCTATGGGGTTGCAATAGTTCCATTTTCTTTCTGAATGAATTATTTTCCTTGATCTCCTTGTTTCTACTACATACTCATTGTCTATGTCTGGTCTGGATACGAGATTCAAGGAAGAATTTCACCGCAAAGGTTCCACCCAGTATGAAAGGTACATGACCCATATATGACCCTACTATCCCAAAGTTCATTGTTTCACCGATGGCTTAAATGCCTGCACTCACAAAGTCTAAGAAGGGGAAAACATCTGGAAGAATAAAATCCCCGAGGGAAAAGTATCTGAAGATGCACTCCAAATGAGTTGAGCATCAGAAAATACCAATAAAGAAACTCCGCGAGATGATTATGGAGGAAGAGGAGGATGTGGTCAAAGTGGCCCCATGCTCGTGGTTGTCGACCATGTCACACCACACAAATTGACGATAAGGGTTCCCAAAGATCTTGACAAGGTGCGAGCAAGCATTCAAATTCCTTTGATCCATGAAAACATCCCGATCGAAGGGAACATGTTTTCAAAAGTGCCACAGCTCAAAGTGGAGGATTGGGACATCACAGACATGTATAAATATCCTAAAATCGCGCCAGAACTCTACCTAGACCATGTCTAGTATGAAGGAGGAATCATGTGCCTGGAGCTGAAAATATGGGTGTTGGGTCTGCACAAGGTAGGCCTGTTGAATTTACTATAGATACCTCACTTTGGGCGCAACCTAATAAATGATATATGTGTCTGAAAATTTCTCGTGCTCGTGCATGATGATGCACTACAGTTGGGAGAGCACATCCCCATTGATGTTGCATTGATCCATAGGATAACTAGCCTACCTGATCATGGCGTAGATCCAATGGCTAAATTTGTGGGTAAAGCGCAATAAAAATCCATCACATAAAATATCAAATTCAAATACCAAGTCTCGCACAAGAGAAGAGGCTTCATCATGAGTGAGATAAATGGCCCTGATGTTCATTTTGGCATGCTCATATTGGCCTGAAAGATGATGCGAAAGTTTATACTAAAGGAGGTGCCCGCGTAGGTTATTTCTCTCGCCGAACAATGTGAAAAGGGGGTGATATAAAAATGGGAAAATTATTTGTGCAAGGAATTTTTAGAGAATGTGCACGAAGCATAGGAAGAGGGAAAGCAATTTGTTTATGCCTGTTTGTTGTTATTGATTGCATTAATTGGGTGCAAGACCCCTGAGGACAGATATTTTCTCGAGATAGAACCCTAGATGTGTGAGGTCACGCAATACGCGACACTTTAGAATTCATCAGACCCCGCGCATTAAAGAGAACAAGGTTTTCTTGTTGTTGTTCAATGCCTCACTCTATCAAGTGGTACAATTTAGGGTGAGGTTGTCTCCAACACCTTATGATTAGTATAAAATGATTGTAGACTTTAAATCAACGTTCCATAATATGCACATTCACGCGAAATGCGTCGTGGAGGGATTTTTGTACAAGTTATCATATTTAGTCATAGAAGAGGATTTGATCCACATCACTACAGAATGGCCACTAGTGTGGTTAGAGCTTGGTGCGACCACATCCCTTCCTAAGACACCAAAAAATCCATGCACTCGTACTCAGCCAGAGAAAACAAAAGAAAATCTGACAGAGAAGGAAACCACACCAACAACCATCGACGAAACTATTGAATTGGAGAAAGATACGAAGCTGGAGAAAATTGGTACTGCACTAAAGGACACCGTGGAAGAGGTCGAAGCATAGACTTCTAAAGGAACAATGTGCAGTTCTCAGACTGCTAGAGGAATGAGGAATAAGATAAAAGGTTCTAAGGACACTAGAGAGGAGATCTTGACGTTGAACGAGGATTACTTAAACGAGATTTAAAATACAGTCATGTCTATGATCGAGGATCAATGGAAAGATATGGAATTTTAGTATAAGACTGCACTCGAGGTAGTACAGGTTGGGATCCAAGAATTAAAAATGCAAGTGATCCTAATTCAAGCAAGCATTTCTCAGGCGAGCCAGACACATACAAACTAATATATAACCAACACATAATAGCTGGACATAGCCTTACCAATGACTATATATGTTTGGCTTATGCGGATCCTTACGCCAGCCATCCATGTAGACCATAGCCGGTGTGCCCAGTTTAGAGATGCATGTGATATTAGTATTAACTATCTATTTTACCTATAGCAATGTTGCACCTGATGCACAATATGATTTCCGATGAACTTCAATTCCATTAGGCCCATTCTCAGGCCAATGTTGTAGAGTCAAAGAAACAAGCTCCCAAATCACAACGTAAATAGCACGTTGTAGAGGAAGCCTATCGCACAGCTGAAGCCCAGCGCACTGTGCTTGAACTTCTCATTCCTCTCTCCTCCCTCTAAAATCATTGATCACTTAGAAGAGAAATTAATTTTATTTCATAGTGGATCACTAGGCCTAATTTCATTTTTCTCTCTAGTTGACCCTTCCTCATCTTCAGTCTCATATTTTCATGGATTGGCCCAGGTGTCAAACACTAGTGCACAGTTGGCTTCCCTTTTCAACATCTCTCCTCTTTGAAATTCATGTCTATTTATTTTTCCTTAGGTCTGAGTTATGTTATACTTCCTTGGTTGTGATTTTTAGTTCATTTTAATTAAATATCAAGTTAATTCCCTTGTCCTTATATGTTCTTCTGACATGATTTCTTTGTCCAAGAAAAGTTCTCGCAAAGATTCAAGACTTCTAATTACTAGATGACTCGTGCAAGAGCCCAAGATATATCGATATATGAATCCTCATGGGCCCTTTGTTCTCATATTGGCCTTACTTGTTTATCAAAATTGTTTCCTAAGTTTATGTTTTCTGGGCTTTGGCCCCTCCTCCCTTCCAAATGTTTCGTCGAATGGAATTTATTGGAGGGGATTCCTAAGTGTCATGTTACAGATATATTTTTCCTAAATTCAAAATGGCTATAAAATATGATCCTGTGGAGAAAATCAATGCATCAACTATTATCGACAAATTGTTGGACACATCTTAGGCCTTATGTGCCTCTATCTAGAATTTCGAAAGCATGGGCTAGAGGAAAGGGTGTTCTTTCTAACTTTTCTTGGAGGCTAAGATGTTAGCTCATCATGCTGATATGGAAATTTCTTTGGATGGGTTGAGGGAGGAAAATAAATTTCTTGGCTATCGGGTGGCAATATTGGAAGTCTCCTCCTCTCCTGCTGAAAGGGAAACTCTTGGAGGTCTTGGCCCTAGGGCTCCTGCTAATCGTAAGAGGGTTCATTGCAGTAGAGGATCTGAAGAAAGTGGTTGTGGCTGGTGGTGATACATGTTATGTGTCTTGGAGAAATTATGGTCTTGTGTATGGTTATTGTCAAATATCCCTATAATTTATATATTTTGTAAATGTAGTTTCCTCATTGGGCCTTTTTGTAGAGAATACAATGATCATTTTTATTGTCTAAACTGGTTAGCTAGTCCAAGAGGTAGTAAAAAAATTGTTTGCTTTGCTGAAGATTTGTTTTTTTTATTAGAAAGCATACATAAGTGTGTTGAGCTCATCCCCATGTTTTATTAATAGAAACACCCTTACTCATTCTATTGGAAAACAAAAAAGGAATAGAAAAAATACCTTAAAAGGGACCATTTCTTAAATTAGTTAGACTACGCAATTATATAATCATGTCAAGATTATTTATCTTACCCCTATTTAGTACATGGTGTGGAGGATGACTCCTTGAGGATCAAAGATTTCAAGTATTTATTTGAGTACTATGCCACATGTTACATTTTGGTCATTTCAAGGAATATTTTATGGATTTTTTTTCAAAATAATATAATACATTAGTAAAAATTTCAAACATAGTTAAGGTTTTATTAACTTTATGTATATAATAAATTTAGATGAAAATTATGATTTTTTGTTAATCTAAAATAGCATCTTTATATTTTTAATTAAATTAAATTAAATGTTATTTTGAAAATTATTTATGTTAACAATAAATAAAATTGAGATAAAATTATTTTAAATTAAAACTTATGGTGGAAACACAATTTGTGATTATTGTGTTATGAATTACTATGTAAATTGTGAGATACAAAATTCAAATCTTGTTATAGGTGTTTACCCCACCAAAAAAATACATGTTAAATTAATAAAATAGTTAATATAACATGCTAACATTATTCCCTTCAAATTACATAGGAATTGACATGATTATATTTTCATATTTGTTAAACTTTGTTAAACCAATTCAAACTATATTTTCATATTTGTTAAACATTGTTAGACCTATTCAATCTATATTTTCATATTTGTTAATCTTTCTTAAATAAATTCAAGCTAGATAAATATTGACATGATTATATATATATATATATATATATATATATATATATATATATATATATATATATATATATTTATTTATTTATTGAAATTATATAGAAATTGACATGATTATATTTTCGTATTTTTTAAACTTTGTTAGACCAATTCAAAATATATTTTCATATTTGTTAAACTTTTTTAGAAATGAAATAAATTATTATGTGTCATGCATATTTTTTAATTAAGGTAAATGTTATTTTATAAATTATTTTTTTTAATGATAAGGAAAAATAAAATATTTAATTAAAATCTATTTTATATAAATAAAATAGATAATATTAGCCCACATACCTTTGGATTAAGGGTGAATAGGTGTTTTGTTAATGTACTTTGTGAAAAAATGTCACCAATTCAAATCTCATAAATATTCACCCAAAAAAACTAAAAATGATTATTATATATGATTATATTATTGGATTTTTATTATAAATATTAATAAATATTAAAAATTTTAACTAGTAATGGCAATGAAATTTTCTTGAGTTTATTTGTGGGCCACGTATAATTTTTCCTAAAGGCATGTCAATATTATATATATTATAATCAAGAGATGCTCTCCAGCCTAGTATGCAAGAGAAGTTGCCCTCTAAATCAACCTTAATATTTTTCTTGGACCTTTAGTTAAATTATTAATATTTTCTTTAAATTTTAATAACTTAAACATCAATATTATATAATAACATATAGACATATAACAAATAAATCTACCAACACATTAAAATCATTCTAGGTAGAGTCCAGTCATTGATGCATGACCATGTCAACTACACATACCATGACTCATGCATGAAAACAACAACCTTACCAATACACATTGTCCACATGCAAACACTGACACAAACAACAATGCATAACTAATCATACTCTCATGATGACACAATTCACAACAACAAAAATATCTTTCACATGGCGACATCAGTACAACCATGACCGAAACCATTCATATGCAACAAGGACATAGACCACAAGGATGATTAGCACACGTGTACCCGGCATGAATGCATGACCAACACACATCGCCCATTGATTCTAATGGGTGAACCACGTTCAAATACCACTCTGTAACACCCTCCTCCCATATCTACCCAAGTAACTGACCAACAGAGGTAAACATGTGACAAGAGGATAGTATGAATTGATTCAACCTCCTAGTTGACCTTGAGGAAGTGGAATCGATGGAAAAACATCATAAAAACTTTCCACATCAATAAAAAGACTCTTAGGAACCATACTAACCACTCAGGTAACTAGCCCCAAGTTCCCATTAAACCCCTAGAAACTCCCAAATTATGTGCATGGGTGTGTTTGGGAGGCTCTGGACGCTCCCACATCATAGGAATGTGTGTGTCTAAGGAATTTTTCCCATAAACCTATGCCAGCGTCCACGAGGTTTGAGCCACTTTTGCAGGCTCAAAGTTGAGGCCACTGGCTAGAGCTCATTGACAATTTCATAAATGAAATATAATAGAGAAATAACTATACATTTTTATAAAAATTGACAAGGACTTGACTAGACCCCTACTAGCCATGATAGGCACTTCTTCAAATATGTCACAAATATGTAATATATAGGTTTAAACCACATATCTAAGAATATGGGTCTCATACTTATCTAAGAATCTCTAAGAAGCATTGTTCCCTTACATCAATAGTTGCATTATCATATATTATGTCATATATACATTTTTCATTCATTTAAAAATAAAAACATGAGGAGAGCCAAACATTATCATTATCATAATAAATGCTTACAACAAGCATAATAACAATATAAATATCAAGCATACATCATCCATAGAATAAACATATACACCAATACATTTACACATAATATGTCAAGGAGATAACTTCTTGTTAATGAATAGAAAAGCCAACCGGGGATGGATACCATGTTCCACTCGACCATAGATCGATTGAGCGAAATCTATCTTCATCTAATCACCCCTGTGCACATATTCCAATCATGAATATGAGACTCAAACTAAAAGAACCAACCAGGGCATCCCAAGGCTAAACCAACTCACCCTCATCAATAGAAACTAGGTTTTACCACAATCCATCCCATATAACTAGACCAAAACAAGCATAAATGCCACCAGATTTCTCCACCTACACCATGAGGAATTTTCCTGTCTCCTAATCTCTCAGGCTTTACCGCAATCCACACTAGATCATTAGGCACTATACCAAGACCCACTCTCTAGGATTTACACTAGTAAAAAATGATGAAATTAATGACTAGGTGACTAAAAATGTTAGTCACCGCAATTATTTCAAGTGAATTACTACTAAATTTGAGCTATTTTAAGTGACCGAACTAAAAATGACTAACTTAAATGACCAATTTAGTCTTGGAATAAAATATATGACTAGATAATAAGTGACTAACTTAAATGACTAATTTAGTCTAGGGATAAAATATATGACTAGATAATAAGTGACTAAAGTAAAAGTGACTAACTTAAATGACTAATTTAGTCTACAATTAAAATATATAACTAGATAATAAGTGAAAATTTTAACAAGGATTAATGTAAATGACTATTATAGTCCAAGAATAAAAATATGGCCAAATAACAAGTACAACAAGTATATGAAATAGTCATTTATGTCAATAATTTTTAATTGTGTCACACCATATATGGAAAATTTCAATTTTGGTACCGAAGTGTTACATTTTACTATAGGTGTCTCTGAATCCATTTGCAGTGTTAAAATTTAGAGACAAAGAGGTCTCTGAATTTACAGTGTTAAAATTATGAATACCCTTTTGTCTCTAAAGTTTAACAGTGCAGATGGATTCATCTACAATTAACATAATTGCATGTATCATCTATCAAATTTACACTAATGCCTTCATTATAATTTTAGTAAAGGTAATATTATTTAGATAGCCAAATTTATATTTAATATTTGGCCATAAAGTTTAATTTTTAAGCTTCATTGATTTATGTTAAAAGTGTGAGTTGTTTTAAATTTAAGGTTAAATCTTCATATTTACATTTAATAACTAGATAAATATAGAATTTCTTATGTTAAACATGTGAGTTCATTTAAATCTAGTATTAAATCATCATATTTACATTTGATAAATACTAAATAGATAAACCTACAATATATATTTATAGACCTATTTAGTAAATAGGTATGAACATTTGTTAATTTAAGTATGAAACTTAATTAATTTTTTAATGATGTATGAACCTTGTCTTTTTGTAATTCAATGTTATGTTCATGTAGGAAAAAAGGAGTACATATAACTAGTTACAAAGTAGGTGGTCTCACCTCTACTTGGTTTGTTGACAAAAATTTGCACCAGATGAAAAAAATGCAAAAGAGGGACTAGGGACATTGTCCATAAACGCTTGGGACAGAGGCACCAAAACACATATAAAACATAAATAACACCAAATAGCATACTATTCATCTAACGTGATGGATTCAGGGTTGTGTGGGGTTGTTCCTAGATGTAGTAGAGGATAGAAGTCACACTGGCCATGCCCTTCAAAGTGTGCCAACCAAGTCTCTAGCTTTTCTACTTTATCAGTGAGTTGATTTTGGCCTCGCCAAACAACTACCAGTCTCTCCCATACTTGGCACTGTAAATAGTGCATTTAGTACAATGTTTCCATTTTCTCTGCATTATCCTCATGACAGAATCTCTCAGTTGTGTCCACTCTTTCCATCAAGATGTTGATCAGTGCACGATCATTCTCTATGCAAAATTTTTGGATAACCTGCCCTTCATTTACCTCAAATAAATCAAATCCACAATTCCCCTTGCCACCATGGCCTCCTCCGCCCCAACGACTATGCTTTTGAGCCCTCAAACACCCACCTCTATTATCTCCCTGCTTACCTCCTCCACCACCCCCATGCACACCCACACTAGCGAGTCGCACACTCCCCGCACTCTTTCCACCCTGGCTTAGAGCTGCCATGATTATTTCTGAGTTTTCCTCCCCCACAAGGCCATGGATGATAGGGGAGGGAGAAAAAACACACAACACCAGGGGTTTCATAATTCGCCAAGATCGAGGAACCCCGTCGTGTGCAAAGTCAAGAGACCAGACCCCCCACTATAGAAAAAAAAAACACCATTAGCGAAGGAGCCAAATGTCATCTCCCACTACCACAAGGAAGCACAGAGACACCTCCCACTACCAGATAAAGACTTCCTCCACCAGCAAAACCAAATACCATCACCCACCAAACCAACACAGGAAATCGAACAACAAACAATGACAAAGTAGCTGACGCCTGAGTGTAACCTCCCCTGGGGCAGTGGCCAACCTCAAAATTCTCCACATAGAGACCACACACCAATCCACCAAATACCTTCACACCCAAGCTGGAGGGAACGAAATTTGGAAAAGAAACTATTTTTCTGCCACCACCCTCCAGGTTTCCTAGACTACAAATTCTAGATTCCTCTCTTATCTTGAAAAATAGGCTCACTGAAAGCCAAGAAAAAAGGAAACCAGTGATCTCACATCCCTTCAACTTCCTATCCTAAACTTAGACGCAGTCAATGTCTAAGGAACTGAATAGAAGAGACTGATTGAACACACCGCACCAGAAAATTTCGACAACAAGCACACACAAGCCACTCCCTCCGTAAACCTTCCTGTGACGTTTACACTTCCTCTTTAGAGGCCACCATCAAGACCAAAACCAAACCATATTTAGGAGTCTAATGTTGGTCTCCCTCATCTTCCTTTGCCTTATCCTTTCACCACCTCCAAACTCCAATGCACAATTATTTTTCACACGAATTTCCAATGTGAAGCGAGTAACTCTCAACCCAAAACCCATTAACCCCTCAACCCTCACCCCTAAAATCCTTAACTGTTAATCCCCTAAGCCCCTAATCCCTAATCCCTTACCACTAACTCATTATTCACCTAACCCCTAACTGCACCTAAATCCCATAACCCATAAGCCCCCAATACCTAATCCCTTAACCACTAACTCATTATTCCCCTAACCCTTAAATGCGCCTAAATCCCCTAACCCCTAATCCATCAATCCCTAAACCCTTAACCACTAAATCATTATTCCCCTAACCCAAATCCATAATCCCTTAACCACTAACTCATTAATCCCCTAACCCCTAAATGTGCCTAAATCCCCTAACCCATAACCCCCCAATCCTTAACCCCTTAACCACTAAATCATTATTCCCCTAACCCATGACCATAAGCCCTTATTCCCCTAAGCCCTAAGCCCCTAATCCCTAATCCCTTAACCACTAACTCATTATTCCCCTAACCCTTATAACATTCCTTAAAAATCGTTGGGATTATCCATTACAAATGAGAGCAGGTCTAGTTGGGACCTACGATCAGGTTAATTACCCCTTGTTGGCAAGATTAAAACGGTTAATATTAGATATACAAATGTAGATCAAATATTTCATTAAAAAGAGGGAACCATACCCTCTCTGCTAGGCTATGCCTATGAATCGCTTTACCTCTTTTTACTCTCACATGAATGTAGTCTTGCTTGGCTGGTACATAATAAGGTTTCACATTATCAACTGTTTGTTTGGGACAACTTTCAGTTTTTTCATCACTGTTACATTCTTCAAGCTTATCCTTTAAATCATCCTAGTCTTTTGTACTTTATCCAACTTTGTAGTGCTTTCCATTCCTCTCAGTCTCATTTGTTTCCTTTGTCTGTTAAGGGACAAGGTCAACAACATTAGGATGTTTTTGCAACAAACAAGGGTATTTCCAGGACACAATCAGGTGGAGAAAGAGTATAATCACCAACTTTCTCATGAATGTTCAACACTCGAACTTAATCTTTTTTGTAGCAGTCATGAGGTGCAGTGTGGTTATTGAGACTTCATCAGATGTCCATTCTCTGGACTTAAATTGTGTGAGACCACTGTGGCTGAATTTGAAACTAGAGATTGAACATACATTTGGTTTAATTGAAATAGAAAATTTCATCAATAAATGTAAATCAATGGCTAACAAATATTAGAAATTAATAAATATAGAAGACATGGCAACAAGCATTAATACCTACAAAATTGTTTCATAGAGACATAAGGAATAAAAAACTATTGTGCACAAGCAGAGACCAACGAAACTATCATTTTAACCCCTAATCCCTTGAACACTAATTCCCAACCCCTAACCCATTTAACCCCTAAACCCTAAACCTATAAACCCTTAACCCTTAACCCCTAACCCATTTAACCCCCTAAAACCCTAACCCATTTAACCCCCTAAACCTAACCCCATTAACCCCTAACCCATAAAATCCTTAACTGCTAATTCCCCTAAACCCCTAACCCATTTAACTCCTAGACCCTAAACCTCTAAACCCTTAACCCCTAACCCCTAAACCCTCAACCCATAACCCATTAAACCCCCTAATGCAGCAAGAAGATGCCAAGCCAAACTGTATTACCTTTTTACTCATAATGATGTTATTCATTGAAAAAAAAAATTCAAACCAAAAAACATTCTATGGTGTAGGGTAGGGATTAATTCAAACTTGATGGCCTTATAGGTGTTAATATGTTTTGGCTGATCACACCGCGCTTGCCATGTGTTGATTTAGAGAGAAAATATTACAAGTAATGAGATGGTCCCAAAAACACAGAAGGACCCATGAATGTGACTCAGTGTCTGCCACGAGAATGAATTAAACCCTTTAAAATATGCAATAATAAAATGCATGGAATTGAAATGTTAATTGAGGATAACATAAAAATGTGGTTGCAGAGAATTTGATGAAAGAAGCAGAAAAAAATGCTAAAGTGATGAGACATCCTTTCCAGTCTTTTGGGAAAGAATAAGTTTAAGAAGCTTGAAAAAATTCTTGGATTCATGTTCAATGAGTGACCATAAAATTAGGGGTGTCAAAGTGGCTAATAATCATAGTTTATGGTGGATGATACTCACCATACATAAAATTTGTCTTTAGGTCATTTGTTTGGTGGGCAATGTTGGTGAATCACTATATTATATCATCATACCATATGTTTCTTTTTTAAAGGAAAAAATATATTGAACATGAAATAAGTTTCATCTCATGTAATTGTTTAATGTCGTGATGTTGTGAATGGTTTTCACATTATATGTATCATATATTTGTAATCACTTCTTTCAAGTTTAATTTAAGAAATAAATGAAGAGGTGCGGAGTCTTACCATAAGAAGGATTTGCACTAACTCTTCTCCTCATATCATTCAAACATTAGCCCATAAATCAAACACATGCCCTAATCTCTCTAGTATGGAAACCCTTGGATGAATATGATAACGAACTCCTCCCAACCGCTAGTTCGAACCCAATTATTGAATGTCTTTGGTTGGCATGTGTAAATGCCTTTAATGCATCCATGGATCTGTATGAAATCCAATTTTTCATTGAAATGATGCAAACACCCAACTTAACACGAGGTATAGAAATTTCAACCTTACAACTCTCTCATCCAATATTAAATACTTCACTAATTAGTCAAGGGGTAATCCAATTAACTATATATTAAATATTAAAAGCACTAATATTAACACAAGAAAATAATAATAGTATTTGATATAAATTTATAATATAGGTAGATGTTAAATTGGCATGTGAGACCCCCTTGTTCATGGGACAATGGATGCCCTTCATGCAATGATTTAACTATTTAATCCATGGAGGTATACATACCATAATTTCCATTGGATTCAAACCTGTGACATTTAAAGGGGAAACACTTTAACACAATTCTAACAGGTAAATACAAGATTAATTTGTGTATATGTATCAAAGTTAGTCTAAGAGTTGAATGACATGCTTAATTTTGCATGAAATGAACAAAACTCGTGAAGGGTTGATCACAATAGGCATGTATGGTCGATTCCAATTATCATAAATATGTTAGTTTGGATTTCCCAATCCACAAATTACACACATTGTTACTATTGTTAAAGGTATGTGAGGTTGGTTTACTTGTTCAACATCGTGAACATCTCGTTGTGTTCATTAAATGTATTTTAGTTCATTGACAAAGCCAATAGTTTGTCAATTTGGTCAACTTAGCGAGTTGTGTGTCATGTCAATCATCTTAATGAACAACATGTCGTGTCAATTAATTTATTTATTGACATGCACATTCCATTTTCATTGTTAGTGATGTGCTAGGTTGGTTATTAACATCTATTTTTTATTAACACTGTCTTGGATATTAACCCTATCAACATGCATGTTTAACTACAATTGCGAGAGGTATGTTAGGCTAGTCAACCCCATCAACATCATTTATGTTCAATTACGAATGTTGAGGCATACCACATTGGTCACCCGATTACAAACATGTAATTTTTGGTTATGACTAGTAGAAGCGTGTTAGGTTGGTCAACTTGATAAACTACATGTATATTTGGTTACAAGTAGTAAAGCCTCATTCAATACAATTGTTCGAGGCATCCAAGGACACTCAACCCATTTAAATTAGTGCATAACATTGATGGGGGCTTTATTATTGCTTGGTGGGTGAAAATAGTGTGCTATTTCCCCCCCACAAGTGTTCAATATTTCCATGTGACATGTTCATTCCTCATGGGTTGAATTTCCTTCTTAATGGGGTTGTTTATTTAAGATAGGGTTAGGTCCAAGTCTAGAGTGACTATCGTAGAATATATACCACTTATTTGTGGCTGTTGAGTTAAATTTGTGCTTTCATAGCTTTTGAGATGCTTCTACCACATTGCAGTGTCTAAAATCAATTAATTGCCACTTTCTTGAGTTCATCAAAAAAATTTCAATCAAAAAAACAAATGTATGTGAAAGAAAGTTAAACGGCCCAATGCTCATTGACCCACACCACCAAAATTACTATATTGATCTCCTTGCTTGTATTTGTTGGGGTTGAACCTCATCCCTCCTAACATAAGTCATTTATTCCACCATTGCATACACATGCATACTTCTAAAAAACATGGCAAACTTGACCATTGTAATACCTTACAAAATAATTTCAAAAACATTGTTACATTTGCACCACAACATATACATATGTGTAATTTGTATCAATATTTCCTAAATTGCTATATAGTTCTCTTAATTGCAATATTCTACCACCTTGACACCCCTTAAACCCTACGAAGATATTTGTATTTATTTCATGACCCTCTCCATTTTTAAATTTCCTTAAATTAATCTTATAACACCCTCCATTAAAATCATTACCTACACTTAAATGTATTCATTAAATCTATAACTCAACAAAGATTAAAACTACAACAATAATATAATTATAATACTATATAAATGAGATATCTTCACATTTAAAACTAATGATATATTAAGGCCGCTGTGTTTCATTTCTTCCTTGAAAACCATTTCCCTACTAGAGTGGACCAACAAGGACTCAAGAGGCTCTAGTGACCCTCATTACAAGGAAATCCTAGCATAAAAAAGGCGGGAACTTCCAAACCTTGGGGGAATCCTTCCCACTCTCTCAAATTTCATGAGAAGGTAAAAACAAATGCATTTGGAGGGAAAATTTCCCAATCCACGAATAGAAGGCTGAAAAAATGAAAATAAATTAATAACAAATCGTAGTGATTTTTTTAAATTTTTTTTACTGAAATCCACTAGAATGACAGCCTCACTGGAACAACAACAAAATCTGGTCCAAGGGTTTTGAATTTTCATTGACTCATTAATGAGGCGGTATGACCCTGGTTCATTTGGTTCTGTCCGTTTCCGATGCTTGTTCTGATCCTGTGTTAGTGGGTTCTTGCTCTCTCTAGTTCTGTCAAGTTTGGAAATCGGTAGATAGCATGGATTCTGATTTGTGACCTTAAACGATGTGTAATTGGTTAGGGATGCCATTCTTTGGTTCTGTTCATTTCCGGTTTTGGTTCTGGTCCTGTGTTATTGGGTTCTTGCTCTCTCTAATTATGTCAAGTTTGGAAACCGGTAAATATCGTGGATTCAGATCTATGACCTTCAACGATGAGTAATCGATGAGGGATTTCATTGATGCAATGAATGGCAAGATGCTTGATGGGAGGAGCATCACCGTTAATCAAGCCCAGACCAGAGGAAACAGAGGCAATGGTGGAGGTTGTGTCTCACGTGGCTACTATGGGGGCGACGGTGATGGGGTTACGGTGGAAGGGGTGATAGTGGCAACCATGGTTGTCGCAGTGGTGGTGACTACAATGATGGTGGGAGTGGTGGTGGTGGTGGCTACAGTGATGGTGGTGGTGGTGGTGGCTACAGTGATGGTGGCAGTTGTTCTGACAGTGGAAGCTAGGTGATATAGGAAATATGATGCTCTTTTAGGTTTTTATTTTTTTCTACAAGTGGTATTATGTTTTGGTTCTGTAATAATCCTGTTGATGCTAGAGTTATATGCTGGTAACTGTCCTTGGGCTTGGTGTTTCAATGTCTTGTAAACTTTGTCTAGTTTTTTATCTGGATCTCTATGGCTCTCGTTGAGCTATATCGAAGCAGAAATATACAAACATATGGTTCTAATACATCTGTAATTGAAATCTATATATGCGATATATGGTTTTACTACCTAAAAAATGGTTTCGAATTTGCGCTCAGGATTTCCATTCAGATTCTGAGATCTATCCTCTGCAGCTAAGCCGAGCCATGGGCAAGAGCGATAGGAGTTCATCAGAGGACCTTTCTTCCTCCGAGGAAGAACGGACACATAATGAAGAATCGAGCCCCGATGAAGAAGAGGGGACCAGGAAGAACTCGAAGCCATAACTCAACCGATGGTAGACAACGATGAAGAAAATTAGTCGACGGATGCGTCCAGCCCAGACGACGATCAAGATTCTTCTAGCAGCGATGAGGTCGAATGCTTCTAGCAATGACGAGGCCTAAACAGATGACGAGGTAATTTTTTCAAACTCTATTTTTTAATAAAATCAACATCTTGCTTATTCTGTCTCACATTGTCATGCCACTTGTTCTACGTAGGATCTTGGTGCATTTAAGTTTTAATATTCAACCTTTTGTGATTATATCTGGAGTTAGTTAATTTATAACGTTCCCAAGTTCATTAGGTTATAAATGATACATTTTATTTTGAATTTTTTGTTATTTTTCTTGTCTACGCATGTGTTGTAACAAAAAAAAATTGCATTTAATCTCTGTTTGAAAAATTTGTATTCTGCATTTTTAGTCCTTATATTGTTTTCCTTATGACCTAGATTTCTTCACAACCGCAAATATCCTTGAGTTAAGCTTACCATGAACTGGCATATTTTGAAAGAAGACCTTTTTTTGTTAGAGAAACGATGTTCTTGTTGATTTTTGTGTAATGAGATCCATGCCGATGTTTGTTTGAAGATATTTTGTTTAGTTGTCTCTAAATTACTTTAATTAAAATGGTATTTTTCTCGTGAAAGTTTTGAAATGTGTATGAACAAGGTATTTTACCTTATCCTTATGTATGTTACTTGTGGGATATTTGAATTATTTTGATATATTTCTTCACTTGGAAAATTTTATCTCGACCTCAAGCTTGAGTTCTTTGAGTTGAAATAATTTTTTTCTTAAAATGTTCTAGACAACAATCATTCACACTTAAATCTATTTGTAACTGTGGCTTATAGTGATGAATTTTTCCAAGATTTATACAAGAAAGTATTTTTTTTGGTAAGAATTTTTTCTAACACATTCTTTCTGCTAAGATCTCGTGAATTCAAAAATTTCAGTTTTGTTTATTGTTCCCTTCTAACTAGATATGTAACATAGCATTGAATATGGGGCATTCCTGAAAGAAAATTGAATAAGGGTTAAATTTATTTGAAGGACGTGTTTTATCTGGTAGAAAGGATAAAATATCTTATGAGAGCCTATGTTTGATTGGAACTGTGTTAATGCATTTTACGGAAGTCTTGTTTTTATTTATTATAATCCACGGCTTTTTTTAAATTGTCCTGAAACTTCCTCAATTAAAATATTATATTATTATTTAGGCATTGAAATGCACCTAAGCTCGAGAATTTACTTGAAGTACGCTTTCATTTTTTGTTAAAAAATCGAAACTAGGAAACTTTGTATCATAAAAGTTCTAGCAAAAGTACAAAATGCTACTGCCCATAGTATTCAAACGAAATATGCAAGTCTCATATGCTACAAAGCAAAACTTGCAGAGATTCAAAGTTGTAAATCCCAGGAATTCCTTGGGTATACAACTTAAAACCACATAATCTTCTAATTACTTTACTAAACATAGATATTAGTGAAAAACATTATGAATGTTGACTTATTCCTACCCATTATTGGAAGAAAAGGAGTTTGGATTTCCAAAATCAACGTCTTTCATCATTTGGTGAACTATTTCTTCCTCCTTAGAATCTGTTTGCACTAAATTTGTTGACATCCTACGGTTGAAAGCTTCAAAGTGAGAGCCTTTACAAAGACTGATAATCGTATTTTTCAAGAATCAAGATATCACATGTTGCCTCAAAGAAATTGATTTTTAGTGTTTGTTGGTCCACAATATTCATTATGATAATATTTTGTGTAGTGAGTTGGTGTTCATTTTTATTTACTTTAGAAGTCATTGGAAAAATACAAGATCTATTGGATTATATGGACTTTTCATGTCTTTGAAGAACCCTTTTAAAATCATAGGCTTCAGTATAATCCATTAGTGTGACACTCAATAAAAAACTTTGATGCCAGCTGCTGACAGTGGTATTTGTAGCTCAAGTTGTTGCACAAATTGTCCAAATGCAACCTTGATTCAAACACATAAAACATAGCTCCCTGCTTTGCAAATCACACAATTGAACACTTAAGGTGTCAGGAGAACGTAGCTTTTTGAAGACAAAATTGAGAATATCAGAGTGAGCAGTGCCCAATAAGAAGTGCAAAATCCATACCCATAGTGGAGAGAGTACACGACACCAAGAGTTAAGAACTAGTTAGAAGTAAAACCTAGAAAACCAAAAGGGTATGTGTGAAATAAGAATCCACGAGTGGAAAGGTATTGAAAATAAATGAACAACTGGAAGATTGGAAACATGCGTTATGCACTTTTGGATTTTGGGGGTCAAAAAAAAGGAGTGGACATTGAACATGCCTTCTTAGTAAGGCCAACAAAAAATTCTAGGATACCAGCTAGACAGCCAGAGGGACTCTTATTGGGATAATTATTGGTTGAATAACCTTTCTCCATATGATTCTGCTAGCTTCTTCCACTCAGTGACTCATTATCACACCTTTCCATTGAAGACCATTGTAGAGGAATTTAATATACAAACAAGGGTTAATTTCAAGCAGGTGAGAGAGGGGCGAGCTAGTCCTATAAAGTCTAAGCTCCTTTCTTGACAGTGGCTATGTGATAAATGGTGATTACTTGTAATTATTTTACTACATGTTTTTATACCCATAACCTAAGAGGATTAAGGTATTGCATGAAATTGGCATTCCCTATTTTTTCAAAGTGCACTTATTTTAAGTGTGATGGCCTCACTGGCTAGAGAATCAACCTGATATTTTTGTTCTTTTTAGACCTCGTGAAGGCTACAAACCTCCTTTGGGATTTTGGCTACAAAACAAGTTTTCTTTTGAGTGGGGTTGATTTCAATACCATCAATTTGATAATTATGCTTGGGTCTCGTATGACCATCGACTATCAAAGACTCTATTTTGATGTTCTTTTCCAAAAGAAGATTTTGATAAAGAGCATAAGCCTTAGTTTGATTGTTTGTGGATTTTTTATACCCCAAGGAAATGATAGTTCAAGCTCCCCATTGGGATCTAGTATGATTCCCCCACACCTTCCACCCCTAATTTACTTGAAGAACATTATTGTTACACAATTTTCACTTTGAAATGCAATTTGACCTAGAATGTTAGCTTCATCTGAAACTTGAGCTTGAATAGTTGGAGTGATACACTTTACATCAAAGATATTATAAATAACAAATTATTACACCCTAACCATTTTTGTCACATTAGCCTTTTTATCTGGCATTTACCTTTCCTTGTGAGTTCTTTTTAAACAATTTTGATAAAACATGTTTTATTGTTATGTGAATTTAATATTACTTGATGTGAAATGTTAAACCTGGGTTAATAATTAAATTCATAAATATCTTTCCAAAAAGACAATTTCCTATTTAATAAGGAACACTATTTAAAAATGCATATTGCCTTCTATATCTGATTTATTCTCTCAGTCAGACCTGGTTCAGGTTTGGCTGGACCCCAAACCTTTCAGAGCAGCCAAACCAGTCAGAATGAACCTCTAAATTTTTCTGGGAAAGCGCAAAGGAAATTTTTTGGGAATTAACATAAAAGTAAAAATGTTTATCAGAGAGCTTTGTAGGTATTCCATACCATTCCTCATTTTATAAGCATGTTTTGATGTTGATGTTGTTAAATTCTGATTTTTTCTTTGAAATGGGTACCTATACAATGGATAATGTTGTTATGTATTAGGGGTTTTTTTGTGTCATTTATTTATTTTAGTTATTTTTTGTTAAATTGCTATAAGTTTATCCTTTTATTTTATATTCTTCTATTTGTTATTCATTTTTCCTCATTTTCTAAGCATGTTTTGATGTTGTTGTTAGATTCTCATTTCTTCTTTGACATTGGTATCTATAGAATGGATAATGTTGTTAGGTTTTAGGGGTTTTTTTTGTGTAATTTATTTATTTGTTGTTAAATTGCTATAATTTTATCCTTTCTTTTATATTCTTCTATTTGTTATTCATTTTTCCTCATTTTATAAGCATGCTTGGATGTTGTTGTTAAATTTTCATTTTTTCTTTGAGAATGGTATCTATACAATGGAAAATGTTGTTAAGTTTTAGGGGTTTTTTGTGTTATTTATTTATTTTTTGTTAAATTTCTATAAGTTTATCCTTTTGTTTTATCTTCTTCTATTTGTTATTCGTTTTTTTTTATGCATTATTCCCATATATATGTGTGTGTGTGTGTGTGTGTGTTGTTATGTATGAGGGGTTTTTTTGTGTAATTTATTTATTTTAGTTATTTTTTGTTAAAGTGCTATAATTTTATCCTTTTGTTTTATCTTCTTTTATCTGTTATTATTTTTTATTTATCATTTATTCACACACACACACACACACATATGAGATTTTGTCTCTTTATGAATGGCAAAAGTGGAAATAAGCTTGACCCACCCTAACATATTTAAGTGGAGAATAAGGTTTCTTGGCACCTTGCCTAGGGCCATACAATAATCCACATGAAAGCTACCTCAACAATATCAATATAATCAATAGCCACATCTTTCAATCTCCTTGTATAGGGGAGTCACATTGCTTGTCAGGATCTGAATTTGGGTCATTGTCATATGCTCTCTCTCTCTCTCTCTCTCTCTCTCTCTCTCTCTCTCTCTCTCTACACACAAAGGTTGGGATCTTTTTGTCTCTCTCTTTAGATAATTTTATTAATGTCCAATAAGTGACAACAAAAATAGGTCAATTAGATCGAAGAATACAATAGTAAGAGTACAATGTGCGAGTGCAAATGCATTTATAGAAAATGTGAAAAATAAAATAAAGAACGTGATGCAAGAGAAATAAGGCAGAGTCAGCAATGTGACAAGCTAGTCACATGTTGTGGCTTGGGAAGAGGACTAGCAGTCCTAATAAATTGAAGACTTTATTTTAAATTATTTTATTTAAAAGTTAGTTTGGGCTAACATATCCATTGTAATATGTATGTTAAAATAATAGTTATATTAGGATTAGTTAGAAATTTAGTTGAATAAACTGTTCTGAAAATGAATAACAGTTTCTCAACCATATGGGGATTTTGGGGAAAGGCATAAAACAAAACCAAATCCACCATTTTGGGGTTCTACCTTTCATAGAGAGAAAGAGAGAATGAGAGGGAAATAGGTGTGAGAGAGGGTTGAAAAGAGAGTAGGAACAAATGTAAAAAACATCCATCACAAGGCTCGGTTATGTGTATTTTTCTTTTTAAATAAATTCCAAGTGTTTTGGATTGTGATCGGGCTCTTTGTTTCAACCGTCAATGGTTTTATTTCCCTGTCGAAATTAAATATTGCATTTATGTGCTATTATATATGCATATTGTATTTCTGTTAATGCTTAGACAGATTGAGTGCAAGGATGGAGTTCCTGTGAACTTCGCACAAGCAAAGCTGGGGTAGAAACTAAGGGATGTGAGATAAAGAACAAGATCAGGAGGGAATCTATGAATTTCGGACCGCAAAAATCTCAAGAGAGATAATGTTGAAGAATTCTGAATAAATTCAAAAAGATAGTGGAGAGTAGCATCGAGGGAGCCGTATTGCAGAGCAGCAGCATTGGAAAGAAGATCATATTGAATAAAGAAAAAAAAATACGTAGCACAATTCCTAAGGAGAAATATGTAGCATCAAGTCAAAGGTTTAAGGATTGACGGTGAATATTAGAGCGGGAAAAAGAGGCAAAGAAGAGCCAAGACTATTGAGCAGACGGTTCTGATAAAAATGCAGATCCAAAGACAAGAGATGAACGGTTCAGCAAGAGCAAAACGAACATGTGTTGACAGGGATAAATTTTGCATTGGTGATTGAAATACTTAAGAGTTAAGGAGTTTCGCAAGTTAAAGATTTTAACTTGCGATGTGAAGTAGCACAGAAGGGAAGTTGCATGGGCCCTTGGATCACGCAACAGATCAACGGTGGATGAGGGATCGTGATTTCACACTTCGCAAGATATAGGGGATGTTTAAGTGTTCGCATGAAATGTTAAATGGGATGTGATGCGATGCGAAGGGGAGGAAGGATGCGATATGATAAGGAACGACCACGTGTTGGCTTGGCTCAAATGTGCAGATTGCAATTTTATGGCTTAGCATATTTTTAAAGAGTTCGAAGTTCCGAGCAACGATTGCGATGTGTCGTGATTGTTCGGGAGAGTGTGGGACCCTCCGGTAAGGAGTTCCCATGTGTTTGAATGTGTTTTTGGATATGAGCATTATATGGTTAAGAACATTGTTGATTGTTTTCGCGTATGTATGTATTTTATTCTGATATTTTCCCCCGCTGCGTATAAAGCAAGTTATGTGGATCCTAACCCATAGTTCCATGATTATAGATTAATTTGCAGCTATGACTGCATCAATTGGTATCTTAGCAACAAGATCTAAGAGGCAATGTGAAGAAATTTGAACTAATAAAAGTTGAGAAATATTTCTCATTGATTCTAGTCCAGTGAACCTTAAGAGGTAATACTGTGGACTGGAGGCTTATGAAAAATCATAAGAGCTACAATAGCATGAAGGAAGTAGTAGCACAGAAAATAAGGTAAGAATGTTTTGTTTCAGTTTTATTTTGGATTTGGAACTCACAAGTAAATTCTCATACTCAAAAGAAGAGCATAAGAGTTTAATAGAGGTAGCCAGAGGAGTGAAAACATATCAGCAAGAATATTACAGCCTTTAAGGGTAGTTATGAAGGAAGCTAGCAATGGTTTTATTGGAGGAAGAATAAGTGTGGTCAGAACCTAGTATTTCAACTAAGGTTTAAATATAAGATGACAGTATTATTCTCAAGTGAAAATGAGTTGTGAGGGTAACCCTAGAAGGATCATAGAGGAGTGCTCAAGGAGGGTTCTGGATTGAGAACCAGTTCTTGCGAAAAGACCAAGAATGAAGGAAGTTTGGTGAGGTAAGTTGTAGCAGGAGGGACTGTTACTGTAGAGGCTACTGCATCTCATAGAGGGTGAAATAACTCAAGAAGATGACTATTGAAATTCATAGCAAAGGTTCAGGAGGAAACCACAAAGTGAAGAAGGAAGATGCCAAGACAAATGGCATATAGAAGCAGATCAATGATGAAGAATATAAGAGAAAAATAGTTGAGATGATAACCCATCTTGATCTATTGATGGAGTTGCTACAGAGGAGTAAAGAAGACTAGAGGTGTGAACGATTTACGAGGAATAAATTAAAATGGCATGGGCTACAGATGAAGAGGGAGTACAGGTTGAATGCTCAAGAAGAAGAAGCATTACTCAGAGCGGCGGTGTATGAAAAGAAAGTACTTGCATATGAACTGGAGACAAGTACTAC
Source organism: Pinus albicaulis (assembly GCA_034641835.2). NCBI lineage: Eukaryota > Viridiplantae > Streptophyta > Pinopsida > Pinales > Pinaceae > Pinus > Pinus albicaulis. Next base: position 698,040,676 of record CM076580.1, read on the forward strand.
ACTTGTTTCAAAGATGAAAGAGTTTTGTTGCAGCTCAAAAGGTGGATCACAATGATTCCACAAAGGGAAGAAGAAGAGATGACCACTGATGGTTATCTGAAAGGATCACGGAGGAGTCACAATCAAAAGAAAGAAATCAGCGGAGATGCTAGTAAAATACCAAGCATGGACAAGCTTGGTGTGGTATCTACATACACGTTGATGGAGTCAACTTGTAGAGATGAATTTTTGATAGTCCATGATGAACAAAGAGGATTTCATAAAGGAAATAATACTATTGCTACTGATAATCATAGTAAAGGTTCTAAGGGATATTATGAAAGTTCAAGAAAGGATAATATTGATAGAGAATTAGCTGAGATAAAACTTCAGCTAGAAGTTTTGAGAGAATTCATACAAGGGAATGTGGAACAAAAAAGGTATGGTCGGGTTCTTGGGAAGAAAAGATTCAAGTGGAGTCAGTTACAGAGTAGGCTGAGATCTAATACAAGAATTCAGCTAGAAGAAGAACTTAGAAGAGCTGAGTTGCAGCATAGGATGTATACTGGGGGAAAAGGTTTACTTATGCGAATCTAAGCAAGGGCTTATTCTTGGTGATAGTAGTAATAAGGATGAATATATGAGACCAATTGATGGTTTCATGGATCCTTGGAAGGATGAGAACAAGTAGAAAGATTTGATATTTGAGACACAAAGATAGGCTATGGATCCTTATGGTTTTGAAACAAATGACTATTGTATGTATGCATGTGAAATAGGTAAAGAAATTCAATTTTATGATTTTTTCATAAAGGATGAAGGAGGAGGACAGAATCTAAATTCTGTTCAAGAATAAAATGAGACAACTGAGTCTCATGTACATGCACATGTACAGTTAAGTGAAATCAATGATTTCCATCCTACTGCGAAAGCTAAAAACAAGGAGGACTTGGCGTATGATGATGGCCAAGAACATAAAGAGGAAAAATATGATATCAAGCATTCATATGTTATGCTTGAGAAAGCTGAAAAGAAGACTAGTGAATACTTTTTGAGTCCTGAAAGAGACTTAGAATAGAAAGAGAAAGTTTTGGTGATTGAGTCATCAAATAATACCACTAGATCTTGTGAGTTTAATGCTAACAATTTGAATGTGTTTTTAGGTTGTGTAGAATACAATCCATCCCTTGGAATTGTCTCAAGTAAAGCTGAAGTTTATCTAGCAAAGTATAATGAGGAAGAAAATTTTCAAGCAAGGCATGATGAAGAGTGTCTTGGTGATGAAGACCAAGTTGATTTGTTTCAGCAGAAGGAATTCATAAGTTCCTTATTTAATGAAGGGAGCAACTTTAATGGAGATGAAGTAGTAACTCCTGATGAGATGAAACTTGTTCTTGATAAGGACAAAGAGGAATTGGCTTGCTTAAATATCAAAAGGAAGATTATTGGATGGACATTTAGGACTGTCATAGAAATAGTGAATTAGAATTTTATTCTGATTAAATATGAAGAAGTAGTGTCACAGAGAGGTTTGCTCAATAACAAGGAAGAATAAATCCATAAAGATGAAAATGAGGCAGTTATGTCTTAAACTAAAGGATAATCAATCCTAGAAGTGGAAAAGACTGAATTGACTATTAGGACTAGTTAAGAAGTAGAAGGACAACAATGGAATTTTGTCAAGGAAGAGGAAGAGAGTTATTTTGAAACTATAATACGGCATACTGAAGAGGTACTTGAAGGGAATCAAGTAATTAGTGAATGGTTGAGTTGCTTGCTGAAATAATTTGAGAAAGAGAAAGAGATTGCAGACAAAAATATGGAACCATTTCAAATTGTAGTTGAAACAGAGATAGATACTAGTTTCCAAAACTTAATTATGTTAAATAGTATACAGGAAATAGTGAATAAATATATTACTTCAGTCAGAGAATTAGAAGGAAATTTACCTTTTGACAGTAAATTTGCAAACAAGGAAAAGAAGAGGGATGTTCCAAAGGGAGATATCTTCAGAGATATTCAAGACTTTTGGGTTGCAGCAATGTCCGGAGTAATATTTGCAGCAACTTATGGGACAAAGTGTAGTAGAATGTGTTGGCAAAGAACAGGAAAAAATATTATATTACAGCAGAAGGTTGAATTTCAAGAAACCATAGATGACATATGGGAGTTAATGCAACTACCAAACAGAGTTACAACAAAGTGAAGAAATCAGTCCACTGTGGAAGTATTTGGAAAGTGAAGAAAATTGAAGGTAGAAGCAGTGGAGAACTATAGTCAAAGTATGGAAGCCTAGAAGATTGTAGCTAAAGAATGGTAAAGACAATGCAGCTTATGGATAACAACAAAACAGAGTTTGGAATCCTGGAAGATTCAAGCATTGAAGACACATGACTAGGAGGTCATGAATTATTTTATCTCGTGAGTTTGATGCAGGAACATTAAGGCAGAGTCAATAATGTGACAAGTTCGCCACATGTTGTGGCTTAAGAAGAGGACTAGTAGCCCTAATAAATTGAAGACTTTATTTTGAAGTATTTTGTTTAAAAGTTAGTTTTGGATAACATAGCCATTGTAGTCTATAGGTTAGATAATAGTTATATTAGGATTATTTAGACATTTATTTGAATAAACTGTTATGAAACTAAATAACAGTTTCTAAACCATATGGGGATTTTGGGGAAAGGCATAAAACAAAACCAAATCCACCAATTTTTGGTTTTTCCTTCCATAGAGAGAAAGAGAGAACGAGAGGGAAATAGGTGTGAGAGAGGGTTGAACAGAGAGTGGGAACAAATGTAAAAACTAGCCATCCTATGGCTAAGTTCTATGTATTTTTCTTTATAGATAAATTCCAAGTGTTTTGGATTGTGATCGAGCTCTCTGTTTCAACCCATTGGTTGTATTTCCTCGTCGGAGTTAAATATTGCATTTATGTGCTATGATATATGTGTATTGTATATTTTTAATGCTTAGACAGACTGAGTGCGAGGATGTAGTTCCGGTGAACTTCGCACAGGAAAAGTTGGGCAGAAACCGAGGGAGAGATGAAGAACAAGCTCTGGAGGGAATCCACGCATTTGCAAACCGCACAAAGCTCAGGAGAGATAGTGTTGAATAATTCAAAATAAACTCAGAAATATAGTGGAGAGTAGCGTGGAGGGAGTCATATTGTAGAGCAGCGGCATCAGAAAGAAGAGCAGATTGAATAAATAACAGAATACATAGCAGAATTCCTAAGGAGAAATCAATGGCGAGGATTGAAGCGTCAAGTCAAAGATTTAAGGATTGACGGTGGATATTAGAGCGGGAAAAAGAGGCAAAGAAGAGCCAGGACTTTTGAGCAAATGACAGCAATTAAATTGCAAATCCAAGGACAAGAGATGAATGGTTAAGGAAGAGCGACATGAACACGTGTCGATAGGGAGAAATTTCGCATCAGTGATTGAAATACTTAAGAGTTAAGGATTTCGCATGTTAAATATTTTAACTTGCGATGCGAAGTGGCATGGAAGGGAAGTTCCACGGGCCATTAGATCACGCAACAGATCAACGACGAACAATGGATCATGAATTCGCACTTCGAAAGATATAGAGGATATCGTTTAAGTGTTCGCACGAAATGTTAAATGGGATGCGATGCGATGCGAACAGGAGGAAGGATGTGATGCGACAAGGAACAACCACGTGTTGGCTTGGCACAAATGCGCATGTCACAAGATTTATGGCTTAGCGTATTTGTAAAAAGTTGGAAGTTACGAGTAACGATTGTGATGTATTGCGATTGATCGAGAGAGTGTGGGACCCTCCGGTAAGGAGGTCCCGTGCGTTTGAATGTGTTTTGGGTTATGAGCATTATATGGTTCAGAACATTTTTTATCGTTTTCGCGTATGTATGTATTTTATTCTAATATTTTCCCCCACTGTGTATAAAGGAAGTTATGCGGGTCCTAACCCATAGGTCCACGATTATAAGTTAATTTGTAGCTAGGGCTGCATCACAAGGAAGCCTACATTCATATGTGTGTGTGTTTTCCTTATTAAAATATCTTTATATTCTTTTGGGGGGATATATATTGTTTGGACTAATCAAACAAGGCTTGAAGCCGTTACAAAAATATACTCGACAAGAGCTCAACATGTTATTTATGAGAATTCAACCTTGATGGAGATGATACCAAATATGTTTGGACCTGTCTCTCTCTCTCTCTCCCTCTCTACACCTCACGCTCCAAATTTTAGGCAAAGGTAAGATTTCCTCAAGACTCAAGGTGTTAATTTTAGTTAACCATGGTATGTTATATGCTTAGAGAAATTTACTTCAATATTTCTTATTAGCCTAATTCAATTTCCAGTTATGCAATCACATTAACGTTGACAATAAATTCTGATAGAACATAAATAAATCGACATAAGAAAAACCAAGAAAAGAGACAATAATTTGGTGGATGCCAGGGAAAAACCCCAATGTGGGGAAAACCCTTTGATCAAACCTTGTTATTATTCTTCAAATTCAGCAGAGAGAGAAAGTACAATTTACAACAGTCAATAGGATGCCCTAGCTAACAAATTCAATGTTGGTCAAATCCAGGTAAACTCAGCCTATTCTCATAGTCAAATTCAACCCAAAACAGTCCAAAATAATGCAGTCAAACTTGGTCAATGCAGTAGTCAAGCTTCAGCAATATGTGGAAGCATATGTGGAGTCACCCCATTTCGCCAAATGTTGTACCTTTGGAGCAGAAACATCATACATGTTCTGCCACTGGAGTGAATTCACCATCTTCCATTATATATAAATGGATTGGCATAACCAAATAATCCTTGGGCAATGATGAAGGTACTCAATTGATGTTGTATGATATCACAATAATCAGTGACAAGCTTGTTTAATGCTTGCATTTCACCACTTTGAATCTATGGATCCATTTTCAGTTTTATCTTCACCCTAAAAATAGGCACTGATGCTTTCAACCATGATGTAGAATAGTATTTTGGTGTAACAATGTATGTTAAAGAATGGAATAGAGTATTTCTCTTTTTTTATTGGTTTTTGACTTCTACTCAAATAAGGCCATAGAATTTCACATCTCTAGGCTCAACAATGTCCTTAATTTGTCCTAGTATGGTGTCATTTTTCTCATGCAATTCCCTTGTCATTGATTGATCTCAATCAACAAATAAATTCATGCTATATTTGATGAATTGAAAAACATTTTAATACGATAAAAATTGATATTTTACACTACAAAAGCACCATCTCTATTTGGTGTACTTTGTATCCTCAAGTTCTCCCATAAATCACTCACCATCATATTAGCCAATTCCCATCTTATCTTCAAGAAGCACTTAAAGGTGAGCTAATGGCTACCAAATCTTAGTCCTTGCGAGCTTAACTAATAGTAACTTAGAGTGAATTTGGTAAATGTAGTGGACAACAATATGGCTTGTGGTGAATTTGATGATGGAATTCCACTCCTACCAGGCATTGATCCATTCATGCTCTATGTCCTTAATAATATTATGTATTAAAAAATTCAACATGTGCATCAAACAATTGGAGTGAAAATGTGAGGGTGTACATGCTCAATGGTTTTCGTGATACTTTACAATTAGCTACATTATCTTTAATTACTTGTATCATATCGGATGGCCCTATATGATTATTACTTTAAGGTAAGAGGTATGCAATGCTCCCAGAAGATGGTACAAATGATGAGTCTTGGGTTGCAAGGAAGATTGCATCATTAGCCAACACACCAAGAACATTTATCAAATGTTGGTTTTTAACATTTGTTGAGACGTCAAAGACAATGGAAACCCCAATTTTTGGCCACTCGTCCGTAAAATTTCTTAGAGAGCTCTGGACATTAACTTTTTTCATGTCTAGCAACACAATTCTCGCTTTGTCATATCCAACGATTATGTATCCATTAGGGGAAATTATTGATGGAATGATCCATAACATACCAGTAGGGGGAGTGAAAAACATTGAACAATATATGCACAAATAAGTCTTTTTCTATACTTCATAGGTATAATGTATTTTCACATCTTATTTTGTTTAGACAAAATGACTCAAATATGTTATCATATGTGGTTTTATCAAACTTTACTAGGGTGTAATCAGTTGTAAGAGTACAATGGTTTCAGGGAAACAACTTTTATTTTAGAATTGGTTTTACTTTCCTTCATATATTAGCTTTCTTGCTATTTCTTGAATAACTTACAGAGCATTATGAATTGGTTAACAATATAATAATCAGATGAGTAGGTTGGGACCAAGATTTGATTACCATATTTTCACCTCTATCTTTGTTTGTTGCCATTTTTGACATTGTTTTATTTTAAAATGTCACGCATGATGTAAGCTTTTATTTCTCCCATATGGCCACAAAGTCTCATGGAATTTTAGATAAAATATATCTATGCAATGGCTTGCCGCTTAAATCCTTTTAAGAGCTTAAACGTGAAAATGGAACTTCTTAGCTTTTTAATGCGCCTATTACTCTAGTTAGAATGATTTTTATTTTCAGTGAATTTTGTTTGGATTCTAGAATCGAATATTGAGATGCAATTGAGATAGAGAATAATGTTAAATTAACTCATCATATCAAACTGTAACACCACCGTAGAAAAATTAGTTAATGTAAAAATGTCTATGGAAAATACTATCATTTGAACTATTTGTCAAGTTAATGTGCTTTATACTGCAAATTTTACATTCATAATATCATATTACTTTACACAGTTACTATTAGAATGTCGAGAGGTTTCTAAAGGAATATCCTATTGAATTTTTTTTGTTCATGTCACATCAAGCAGGGGAAAGGAGATTCCTTAATTCAGAGCTTTGGCATGTGTGCGTTGGACCTCTTGTGTCCTTACCTATTATTGGGAGCAAGGTTGTGTATTTTCCATAGGGTCATAGTGATCAGGTGAGGTGGCTGCTCATTAATTTTAATTTTCAATCTTCTTTTGGATATAAATGACCGAAAATAGTGAATGCTTATCTTCTTTTCATCATAAAATACAACCCCGTTATTTTGAAATTTTAATGCTATGTAATGTAACTAATAATAATCAATGTGATTTCAGGTAGCTGCTTCAACAAACAAGGAGGTTGATGCTCATATATCCAATTATCAAAATCTTCCAACTCAATTAATTTTCCAACTTCACACTATTACAATGCATGTGGGTTCCCTACATTTCATCATTGCTTTGCTTGTGAACACTTTTATTCATATCGTTATTATACAAGATTTAAAATTTAATAAACACCTTATTGAATGCTAGGAATATGTGGAAGCAGATGACATATATGCTCAAATGATATTGTAACCTCTTAATGTTGTAAGACATTTTCAGTTTCATTATTTGTGCTTTGCCGTAATTGCCAATTTTAGTGAGAAATGCTTTGGTACTAGTTCCATTTGTGGAGGGAACTAAAAATTGATGATACTATGCAACAAGAGAAAAAATATTGTTATCTTGGTTCTAAAATCGACACACCAAGGAAGCAACTGAATAAATACTTTTGTAAAATGTCCATTGCAAGTAACACTAGCATCGATGATAGGTTTTATGTGTCATGTTTTGTTGCTGAAAAATTTTGTCCCCCACTTGTGAAGTTCTTATTTTAAATAGTTTTTGTTCTATTTGTGATTTAATAGATAAGTGCTTAGACTTTTAGACCTTTTTTAAGAGAATACTTCATTCTATAAAGGAGAAAAATGTAAGGGTATTTATCATATTTGTCTCCTATTAAGTTTTGTTTGCAGGATTTCACTTCGCAACCACCTTCCCAGGAACTGACAGCGAGGGGTATTCATGACAATGAATGCAAATTTCGACACATTTTTTGGGGTAAGTTACAACAGTTATTTGAATGTTGTTTTGGAATAAAATTGGATAGTGAATTTTGTATATATGTGCAATTTATTTTGATACTCTTATATCATTGCAATGCATTTTGAAATGTATGCATGTAGTGAATATATCAAACTTGTTTCCACATTTGAGGTCATACGTGGTAGATCTATTTCAAAATTCTTATTAATGGTGTTAGTAGCTACCCGTACACTTTAAAAAGTATCTAATATATCTAGTCCCCAGTTACTTTACCTTTAAATGTGGAGCCAACATGTTTAGTTTTTCTCTGGATATAATTTATTGGCTTTTGGGAATTCGATTATTTTTCCCCAGGAATAGTATGCTGACAATTGAAGATTGTTATATTGAAGCTATATTCCCGATTAGTATCGCAATTCGTAAAGTATTTTCTTATTCTTTTTTAGTTTCTTGTTGTAATCTTGTGTCATCAATACTTTTCTCCACCCATTAGATTTAAAATGACAAGTTTTATTATTGAAGTGTGACTACTTCTTAAAGATAACTAGAGGAAACGATAAACTAAAAAAGTGGAGCATGAGGAATTCTTAGGAGAAATTGCTTGCTCTGCTATGTTTGATTATGCTGGATGAAATCAAAATTTCAATGTACCATAAGCATGGGAATTCAAAATACTGGGATAGAAATGTCTGCTTCTATTTGCATTTATTACTTGAGTTGAAGATAACATTTCATCAACAAATGTTATACATTGAGAACACAGTAGGTGCAAAATTTATTCTATGGTGACGTTTTATTTTCTTTGTCTATACATGTCATTTGGCTAGATAGCGGCTACTATTGCCAAATTGAAGAAAACTTGTTCGATTTTCTTGATTTTATGGGGAAAAACGACATTAACAATATTTCTTATGTTGAGGTGTATATCGTATAAATCCTTTATGGTCTACTTTAGTTTATCTTCCAGTGTTCATCAACTTTCATGTCTTATACTGAACATTTTTTCTTTTCTTTTTTGTAGAAAAGGAACTCAATATTGATGGTAAGAAGCATGAATTGAAGAAAGAGGAGAACAATAACACTAAAGCGACGAAATGTAAATTAAAGAGAGAGAGAGAGAAGAGAATTGTTCTAGTGGTACCTGTAGAGCCAATATGTTGCATAAGACACACACATAGAGACTGATGATCATATCTTCAAAGTTGGTGAATTCACTTGCAATGTCTTGGCAACACAATGATAATGTTTTGAAGTGATGAAACAATATTTCATGTGTAATTTTACTCCAACCAATATTAAGTTGGAAACTCATATTGTAATATTTGATATTTTATATAATATAATTTATGTGGTTGGAATTATTTATAGTCGCACTTGATATTACTTAGTATTGTAATTAACATATGTAACTTTTTGTTTTCATATAATTAGATGAAGATTTATATTTTTTTTAAATTTAGTTGCAAACTCATACTAATTAATTTATGTTGATTAATAATAAACACATACAATTAATCTAAAACTACTAAATAGGTAGTTTATGTTTATTAATGATGAACACAAATAAAATGAATATAAGACTAAATTATTTGTTTATAATGATTGTTAATGAAAGTGAATGAAATGAATATAAACTACTAAAGTAGTCATTTATATAATGAATATGAAACTACCAGAAAAAGATAAATGACTACTGCAAATGATAAATTTGTGATTACAAATGACGACTAAATTTTGCATATATACGACTATTAGTAGCTAATTTACAGTATCTTATAACACGACTAGAATTTATTCATATTTCTTTGGTCATTAATTGGTTTCAAACGATGACTAAATTTTGCATATATATGACTACTAGTAACTAATTTATAGTATCTTATAACACGACCAACATTTTGGTCATATTTATCTAGTCATTAATTGGTTTTCTCGAGTGATCATCTAGTAATATATTTTGTTGTATATTTGGTCATTAATTGTGACCCTTAATTACTAAATCAATAACTAAATAAATGACTAAATTAATGATCAAATATACTACTAGACAACAAAATTGAGACAAATAATTAATGACTAAGCTAAAAATGACTAAAAGTTGGTTGCGTTATAAGATACTCTAAATTAGCTACTATTGTTCATTGACCGAAAAATAGTCGTTTATATGCAAATTTTAGTCATTTTTTTGTAACTAATTTGTCAATTTTTAGTAGTTTTATTGTATATCCAAACCCAACATTCCTAGGCTTGATGGAGAGCACCCGCCTTTAGGCTTTACTGCAATCCATAATGGATCACTAGGCCCTAACCGAGGCAACACACTATGTAGATTTACTGCAACCAATAGTCTGGTTAAGGGGTTACTAGACCATGTGTTATATCATTCATAGATCCACCTCACTCTGCTTCAAATACATTTGGCAACCTATCTCAACCTAAACATGAGAACCCCATCACACCTTGGCTACCCGGAAATGGAAAGACTAGGCTTAAAGCACTGTCACACCTGGAAAAACCCATGCCATGACATAAAAAAACCACATGCAATACCATGCATGCCAAATATAGCAAGTAAATCACACATGCAAATCGATACCTACAAATAATCTTGTTGTAGTTGCTTAATCATTCTCTTCCTTGCTTTCTCCTTCCTTCCTCTTGCCTCCTTTTCCTTTCTTAATCCAATGCCAAAGTGATCCAAGAAAAATCCAAGTGTCCAAGAGTGAGAGAGAGATAAAATAATGAGAGAGCTCCAAAAATGAACTGACAAAAGGTACCAAGTGATCCTCAGAAGCATTTTTATGAATTAGGCCTCTGTTTTCTTCCTTTTCCATTATTTTCCTTCATTTTCCTCCTCACATACAACCTCTGACCTTTCACCTTCATTTTCTCCTAATTTCCATTATCTTCATAAATAAATGTGCCAAAAATGTTGTTTCTCCTTTCCAAAGCCTTAGCCTTTTCCTTTGCCAATTTCCTTAGCCATCATAATTGAAATGAACACCAACTAGGATGTTTTTCCCAACATTCAAGTTGGAATAAGTTTCCATCAATCGTGGTTATTATTTTTCCTTTATTAACTTTTATTTCATGGAAATTTCACGAGGGTTGTTACAAGTTTCTATAGATGAATCCTTATTTCCAACTACCCTCTCCTCATAGGATAGAAGTGATCCTACCAATTCATCAGCTATCAGCGTTGTCAAATACTTGGCTTCTTCAATAGCTGTTACTATAATATCAAATTTAGTAGACACAGATCTAAGGAAATTTTCAACCACTATTTGATATTTAATGTCATCACTATAGATATTTAACTGCTTTACAATATTCAAAACCCAATTGATGAATGAATCAATATTCTTTATTTCTTTCATCTGTTGAATTTCAAAATCTCTCCTAGTATTTTGTAACTTAACAATATTGAATTTGGTCATACCTTGATAGGTCGTAGCAAAAATCTCCCATGTTATCTTTGCTGACGATATGGTCATATTTATTTTGGATTACTATTTTGGCCATTGCTTGTTGGATAAGTTGCAATTCTTGTGCATTCTTCTTTTTATTTATCCTCAATTTTTCCCTTTATGCATCAGTGAGCGATTTTTCTTCTTCATCATCCTCAGGTTAATACAATCCTCATGTAGTCCCAAACATTATGAACCTTAAACATCATCTCCATATTAATGACCCACGTATCATAGTTCTTCCCTGTAAATGATGTAAATTGCGATTGGAAAACTTATTAAAGTCATATTTAAAATCTTGTCTTCAAATAATAATAAAACCAATTTTTATAAAAATAACATTTTTAAACATTTTTAACAAAGCCATTTTATAAATTCTTCAACAAAACCCTTTATTTTTTCAAACCCCTTTATGAAACCTTTATAATCTCATTTTAATGAAACCCCTGTAATAAAACCCTTTTATTGTTTTATACATACAATAAAAAAATCACTTAAAAAAAACATGAAGGGGCTATCACCAAAAAAAACCTTTTTAAACTATAAATAAACCCCACATGACTTCTAATATAACTTTGGAATGAAAGGGCTTTAATTTTGGGCACTTGAATTTTTAAGCTTGCATGTGTGTTGCATGTTTCGATGCAATAAATGCGACTAAAACAAAACTTCACCGCCTATTTGATCCAATGCCTATGGAAAAAAACAAAAACTCTTGGAATCATACGTTTTCCCAAAATGTCACGCATTTAGGATTTAATCTTGTGATGATTTTTCTTGCACGTTTTTTTTTTAATTGGTAGACTTTTCCTCTTGGCTCTCTTTTTGTAGTATTCTCAGATTTTGTAACTGTTTTTTTTCTAATACAAACTTAGTGGAAAGACATAAATTTTCACAAAAAATCACACATAAATAATATGAGTTGTTGTTCTTCTCTATTGATCACACAAATTTGATTGATTATAATGAACGACTCAACTAAAACTCACTCAAACTAACTTCATTGTGCAAACCCACACTAATTTATTTGACGTTTATAAATTGAACTCAAACTCACACAAGTTAACTAATATTGCACTGCATGCATACAAAAATAACTAGCTATAAATTCTAGTTATAATTAGTCAAGTTAACTAAGACAGCACTACATGCATAAAAAAATAGCTAGCTATAAAGTCTAGTTATAATGAGTCAATATATCTATATTTTTTTCTTGGTTCTTTTCACTTTTTCTAGCGACCATGGTAAAATTCATGTATCTATGTGGACACCATATTCTAAATTGTTTAAACATTTCATAGAATGTGTCAATATCTCTATCTTTTTTTCTTCCAATGCGAGTGCAAGTGAAGTGGAAAAATATCTGGAAGGGAGTTGGTTGGATTAATCATCGAATGTCAAAAAGATAGAGGATATTTTACAAGTTTGTAAAAAAACCATCACATCCTTTGGTAAAAGAATTATCAATCTTCAAATTACAATTTTTGACTGCATGTTATTTTTAAAATATATTTCCCATGAGTAGTTTAATAAAGGTTCTGCAATGCAAGGCCCGCGATGATGGCCTTTTAATATAATTCAACGCTTCATGCTTTTCACACAAAATTTCTCCCCACAACACATGAAACATAGTAACAACCTAACAACTTGTGCGAAGTGCGGAGGTGGCTTTGATTGTGCGGAGCGTAAAAAAACTTTCGCACTCTCCACACATTTATCACACAAATATTTTACTTAAATATATGAAAATATGAAAATGGTGTCACTTATTTGTCACTTATCTCCTTTTATGACATGATTATTAATTAAAGTACGAACGCATGTATCTTACTTTATTGAAAATAAAAAATAATTAAAGTTGAGGAACCTACGACATAAGCTTAATGTACAATCTACGGGTTATTTTTTACAAGTGAAAACCATTAAACCCTAGACATAGGCCCTTTTTGTGTTTCTAAAAATATTTAAAAACAATTTTTTTGTAAAAATTTGACACACACAAAATCAAAACAACAAATGAAAATGAAATCTTAAAGACATTCTAGATGCTATGAGTGTTAAAAGATAATGGAGAATCCCTAATTTTTGAGAGTTGGTTCACAAAACCTTAGGATAGGAATTAGTTTCTATTTCTTAGGGTACGGTTCTAACTTCCCTACATCTATGTATGCTATATATTAGTTGATTTGTATTGAGAATGTACAACGTTCTATAGAATCAGGCTCTCCTGGTTCAGTCTCTCCATTGTAGAGCTGGCCATTTTTTTATTTATGAATTCAATAAAACATATTTTATCATGGTATCAGAGCTCCAGGGCTGAATCATAGCCGGAGTGCTGTGATCCCTGTGAGTATCTATGTCGCAGAGGAGAAGCCCTTGATGACTAAGTGGAATTTTTTTTTTCTCAGGTGATTGATCTGATCAGTGTGGTTTTTTTAGGAATAGTCGCGCCAATCATCGCTTTTTTTGGACAAACATTCATGTCGATAAGTGGGGATCTTAGAAGAAAAAACACGCTGAGCAACTAGAACCTTAGTTAGTTTCGTTCTCGGGCCGATCAGCACAGAATTTGAGTTAGTAAGCGCACCCCTGTAGGAAAGAGAGGATATTTGAGAATATTTGTGCTAGTGTTCGCCCACTGATGAAAGGAAGAGATCTGAGATCTACTATCGGTGAAAGGTCAACGATGAGGGAAGAGATCTGAGATCTACTGCCAGTGAAAGGTCACCGATGAGGGAAGAGATCTGACACAGATCTACTGCCGGTGAAAGGTCGTCGATGAAGGAATATATTTGAGATAAATCTACTATCGGTGAAGGTTCGTCGATGAATGAAGAGATCTGAAGCAGATCTATTGCTCGTATCAGCTCATGGATGAAGAAAGAGATCTAGAGCAGATCTATTGTCATTGTATTCTTTGTGCAAAGGAGCTAGAGAGCTCGTGCTAAGAGACAGAAGAGGTCATGGCAAAGGAGCCGAGAGCCTTTGGTGCAGCGTGCAAAGCAACCTACTGAATTGATGCCAGATCAGGTAGATTTGTATCATGATATTTCTTTCTGTGAGGATCTGGGGTAGATCCATAATTATTTTTTTCTCTCCTGTCAATTACTTGAAGTTTTTTTTTTTTTCAGAACCGTCAAGATGAACAATAAAATAATTGAATCATACTTGAATGAGAGCAACAAGCTCGATGGTTCCAATTAATCTAATTGGAAGTTCAAGATGCAGACTGTGCTAGAACCACAGAGTTCCTGGACGATTGCAAATGGGGATGACCCAAAGCCAGTAGCAGGAGCCGCAACAACTCAAGACTGGGAGAAGAGAGAGAGCAGGGCAAAGACGAAATTGAATATATGTCAGTGAAAGACTGTATCATACCGCATATCAGAGAATGAAAATCTACAGCAGACATAAGGACATTATTGAAGGATCTATATGAGATCATGAATACAAATTGTCTCTTGTTCTTGAAGAGAAATATCCTCTCCATAAATATGGAGGAGAATGAAATAGTTGTTGCTTTCATATCGCGAATCAAGATCTAAAGAAAAAATTGGTAGATATCAGTGAGATAGTTGCAGACACAGATTTGGTCACGATTACCATGAATTCTATGACTGATGATTACCAAATGTTCATCATTGGGATAAGTGCGAGAGAAAAATCCCCAAAGTTTGAAGAACTGACAGGAATATTAATGCAATAAGAAGAAAGAAGATTGACTCTAAAACACCAGAGTGCAAATCTTGCGTTAATGGAAAATAATAAATTCTTCAGAAAAAAAAAGGAAATACATCACAACAAAACGGAGGAAACCCACAAAAAATACCGAATCAATCTCAAGGTATGTATCTGAATAGAAACGACTCTGTTTTAGAATTTTTCTATTCCGGAAAAATCGGTCATATGGCTAAGCATTGTAGGAAAAATAAATTTGATGAAGGACAACAAAGACATAAAAGACATGTAGGTCATTTCACAAATGATGACCATGTTCAGGATTTCAGACTGTTCATGGCTAACACTGATGAAAATGTTGAAGCATACATTTGGTATGTGGATTTGGGAGCATCCACACACATGACAGGAAATAGAAAATGGTTTGAATATTTTAAAGAAATCAACAATGGAGCACAAATCTACCTTGGCGATGATATAGGCTATCAGGTCAAAGGGTACAGGAACATTCCTGTTATTTTGTCTGATGGTAATATCATACATATTCAAAATGTAATGTATGTACCTGGAGTTATAAAGAATCTGATTTTTGTATCCATGATTACATATCAGAATCTCAAGCTAGAATTATTTAAATCTAATTGTTATATTAAATATTTTTTGGATGGTATGAAGATTATTGCTTTAGGGATTCGAACAAGAAGTATGTACAAATTAAATGTCAGGTTAGAACCAGATCGAGCTTTGACAACATCGTTTTTGACTACAGAAGATCTATCGCATCAGAGCCTTGGTCACATCAACTTCAACAATCTGTTGTTACTTCAGAAAAAGGAAATAGCAAGAGGTATTCCTACTTTAAAAGTGCATAATGATTCAGAAGCTTGTGCACTAGGAAAAGAGAGATATACTTGAATTAGTGCACACTGACGTATGTGGACCCATGCAAACAAAGTCATTAGGAGGTGCACTATATTTTTTACTATTTGTTGATGTCTGCACAAGTTTTCTTGGGTATATTTTCTGAGTAAGAAAAGCCATACATTTGAATACTTTAAGCAGTTCAAAACTATGATCGAAAAGTAATCAAGGAAGTATATAAAAATTCTCCACTTCGATCAAGGGGGAGAATACAGAAAGGCTGAACTTACCAAGTATTGTAAAGACCATGGAATATTGTAGCAATTCACATCACCCCATAGTCCTCAGCAGAATGGAGTAGCGGAAAGGAAGAACAAAACATTGGTTGAATGTGCTCGGAGCATACTGAAAGTTAAGGATATTTCAAATGGTTTTTGGGCTGAAGCATTGAATACTATAGTTTATTTGAAAAATAGGATTCCTACCAAAAGTCTCGAGTTCAAAACTCCTTTTGAAGCATTATACGGATTCAACCCTGCGGTAAAACATTTGAGAGTATTTTGGTCTAAATCCTTTTCCCATATTCCAAAGGAAGATGGAAGAAAATTAGATTGAAAAGCCATCAGATGCACCTTTGTAGGGTATTGTTCACAATATAAAGCTTATAGATTGTTTAATCCCTCTACTCACAATATTTTTGTTTAGAGATTTCATGTTCCATGAGCAGTTTCATGATGAATCTGATAAAATAAATTAGGAATGGGATATTCCTTTTTTGGTGGAAGCAAGTGAAGAAGGAGGTAACAACCATGAGAATCAGAAAAAGGCAGAAGGAAAAATTTCAGATACAACAATCGAGCCGAGTCCTTCAATGGAAATTTGGAACAGGATGGAAGCCACACCGATGCTCAGAAGATCAGGTAGGCAGACTCAATTTCTTGCTAGATATAGGGAAAATGCCTTTATAACCAGTATGATGAATGTTGTTGAACCTTGTAGTTATAGAGAAGAAAATCAATGTATTGAATGGAAGGAAACTATGGAACAGGAATATGAATCTATTCTCAAAAACAACACTTGGGAGCTAGTTGAATTTCCCAAAGGGAAACAAACCATAGGTTGTAAAAGGTTGTATAAACCCAAGATTAATGTAGACTGAAACATAGATAAATTAAAAGCTACATTGGTAGAAAATGGGTATTCACAAAAATAAGGTATTGATTATGAGGAAACCTTCGCCCCCGTAGCTAAACTAAATACTATCAAAATGATGATTGCTTTAGCTACTATAAAACACTGGATGATTCACCAACTAGATGTAAAGTCTGAATTTTTAAATGGGGAGTTGAAAAAGGAGGTTTAATAAGAGCAACTTGAGGGGTTTGTCCAAAAAGGGAAAGAAAATTTAGTCTGCAGATTAAAGAAAGCTTTGTACGGACTAAAACAAGCACCCAGGTCATGGTATGAAAATATAGATTCATTTTTTCTGCAACACAGTTACAATAGAAGTAAAAATGACCCTAATATGTATACTATGAAAGATGAAAATGGGTGCATAGTGTTGATTTCTTCGTATGTAGATGATCTCATTATTACAGATGATGTTGTTGATCTAATCAGAGAAATCAAGAAGAAAATGTCACAAATGTTGGAAATGAAAGACCTTGGTGAATTAAGATATTGTTTGGGTTTTCATATCTGGAGAGATTCAGGAAAAAATTTTCTATCCCAGGGTAAGTATGTTAGAGGATTACTAGAAAGATTCAGGATTGATCAGTGTAAGGCTGCAATAGTACCATTACAACAGAACATTAAATTTCAGAGTGAGGATGTCTCTAAAGAGGTAGATGTGACAATCTATCGACAGTTGGTTGGGAGTTTGATATACTTAACCACTACGAGACCAGACCTGGCTTATGCAGTTAGTGAGCTAAGTCAGTTTATGTCCAAGCTATTTGAGATTCACTGCATTATAGCGAAAGGCATTCTAAGGTATCTACATGGAACTATAGATTATGGTATTATTTATACTAATTCTTCTTATGTTAGATTGACAGGGTTGACAGATTCCGACTGGACTGGAAATGTAGACGATCAAAGATCCATAACAGGCTATGCATTCAACATTGGATCCAGGGTGATTGCATGGAGTAGTAAGAAATAGAACATAGTTTCCTTATCTTCAGCGGAATTAGAGTATCAAGTGATGTGCGCAACAACATGTGAGGCAATTTCGTTGCAGAGACTTCTCTAGGATGTCGGGGAAGAACAAAAATATGCAACAACTATCAGATGTACCAACCAAAGCTCAATCAAATTGGCTAATAATTCGGTGTTCCATAAGAAAACTAAGCACATTGATATGAAATTTCACGTTGTCAGGGAGAAATTTCAATCTAAATAAATCCATTTTTCATATTGTAAAACTTGTGATAATGTTGCTGAAATTTTCACTAAGCCTCTTACAAAAATTAAGTTTGAAATATTTAAGGAGATATTAAGTATATTTGTGAACCCCTTCTCCTTTAAGGGGGAGTGTTAAAAGATAAGGGATAATCCCTAATTTGTGAGAGTTGGTTCATGGAACCTTAGGATAGGAATTAGCTTCTATTTCTTAGGGTATGGTTATATATTCCTTACATCTATGTATTCTATATATTGGTTGAGTTGTATTGAGAATGTAGACATTTTTGCAGAGTCAGACTCTCCTAGTTCAGTCTCTCCATTGTAGAGCTAACCAGTTTTTTATTTATGAATTCAATCAAACATATTTTATCAATGAGGATAACAATTATTGAAAAAAAATAACAATAGATCCATAAACAAAGAAATTGAATGTTACAGTCACAATATCTGCAAGATACAGAGCTAAGTAATGTGAACATGACCACATATGTCTATTAAATTTAAAATGCATAAACATCTTGTAAAAAATATGAAAAAAAAAATTATGACATGTCTCCATACATGTAGAAATAGGCGCAATGTTTTCAGTGGCAGCAATGTCCACTCATTGCTGAGAAAAAATAGCTTCAGCAAGGAACTTTTGTTTAATATGACTATTGCGCAGGATTAGATATGGGGTAAGTATGGGGATCACGAGAATCACCAAAAGGTTTTCACTACATCCAGGTCAAGTTGTTGCATGTGTTTGCGATGAAGGGAACAGGGGATCCTATAGGAACCACCTTTTGTGCTAGTATTAAACCAAAAAGAGATCAATCTTTTTTGTAAAATCCATTGCTCTAAATTATGTCATGTTTCCAGAACAAATTTTATGAAAAAATTAATATTTATCACAAGGTGAGTTTCCTTTATTGGAATTTGACTGTCTTTGTTAATTACCATTGTTTTTATTTTTTCTCGTTGTTCTCGTGGAGAAACATCACATATTGTAGTGTAGCCAACATTGCCGTTGAAACCAAATCATCAATTTTGCAGGGAAATGTTAAACATTTCTCTTGACGATGCAATTGTTAAAGTGAGCTAATTACTTCTGCATGAAGAATTTGCTATATTTAAAGAATCAGTTAACTGAGTGTTGAGAGCATTGAGTCAAGCAGAGTTTAAGTGATATATGGATTTAGAGAGTATGTGCATATCAAGTTATATTGAAAAGGTTTAAATACTCTTCACCGGGTTCATTGTAATGAGTGTGAATCAAATTTTTCTGGTCAATAGAAGAGGCTCCTGTGATTTGTGTGTGTTAAATTGTGTTTATCCTTTCTACCTTTCCAACAAATTAGTATCAAATCTGATTGAAAAATCCAAGAGAGCGCTAAGATCATAAAGATTAGAACTGAAAGATAGAGAAAATTATTTTTCTCTTAATTTAAGGTATAACGCATCTATCAGTTATACTGAGAGCGTTATAATGCTGGTTAGCTCGTGCGTTAAAGGTGGAAAAATTACGCATGTCCGTTTTTCTTTTCGTGCATTAAAGCACACAACGCTCCTTGCATTCACGATGTGTTAGTGTAAGTATGATTCAAGGAATAAGTTATTACTTAAAGGGTGAAAGGAGTACATATCAACCTTTTTTTTTAAGGTTTGATTTCTTTAAAAAAATATTTCATAAAGCACACGAGTTAAAAGACTATTTTTGAAGATTTAAAGTATTATGTTAAGTTTTTGAAAAAGAGCTTAATAAGTTTTCAAGCATAATTATTTTTTTTATAAATGATTTTTTTATATAGAAAATACAATTTAAGGTTTTATTATAAGAGTTATTTTTGAGCTTTAAAATCTTATAAAAAAAAAAAAAGTTTTAGGGCTTTGTAAAGTTTGTTAGTCCACAAAATTGTGCTTTATGGGGTGCATACTAAAAATTATATTTTTTTGCAGGGATGATATTGAAGATAGTATCATGCAATCACGGAAGTAGCTATGACAACACTCATGGTTCGCAAAGTGCGACTGAAGAGGAAAAATAAAAGGGATAAAAAAGAAGAGGCAAAGATTGTTTTCGTGTTTAATGAGGTTCGGGCTACAGCGGAGGAACTGAGATGTCTAGCAGAAGACAGATTTTCTAGCTTTGAGTTTCATTAAGCAAGAAATGGATGAAACAATTATGTGCAAGATAGAAAAATCTACATCTTCCAAGGAAGCAAGGAAGATCTTGAAAACAATATTTTATGCAAAGGAGAGTGACATGCAGCAGTAATATGTGTCACAGTTTGTCGAGTCAGATGCATATCTGAGAGTAGATGAGCAAGAATATTGGAGGACAATAGAGCTTGGAGAATCCCACTCAAAAGTGGACAATGGTCGTGAAGACTATAAAATTGAAACCCATTATGCAAGCATACATATGTATGAATAAGATGCGACAAATATTGCAAAGAGAGAATTTGAAGCCTCTGTATGTAAAGCATAGCAAGAGCATATCAGTGTTCAAGCACTCCACTGTAATATGGATGGTGTAGATGATGGTGAAACTCATTATACAAGCATGCATATAGATGAAGAAGATGCAACAAAGATTGAAGAGAGAGAAGTTGAAACCTATGTATGTGAAGCAGAGAAATAACATATCAATGCTCAAGAACTCCACTGTAATATGGATGGTGCAGATGATGGTGATACCCATTATGATAGCATGAATATGGATGAAGAAGATGAAACAAATATTGCAAAGAGAAAAGCGGAAGCCTTTGCATGTGAAGCAGAGAAAGAGAATATCAATGCTCAAGAACTCCACTGTAATATGGATG
The DNA here is from genome assembly GCA_034641835.2 of Pinus albicaulis. NCBI lineage: Eukaryota > Viridiplantae > Streptophyta > Pinopsida > Pinales > Pinaceae > Pinus > Pinus albicaulis. Next base: position 698,061,728 of record CM076580.1, read on the forward strand.
GTGCAGGTGATGGTGAAAAACATTATGCAAGCATGCATATGGATGAAGAAGATGCAACAAAGATTTCAAAGAGATAATTTGAAGCCTCTGTATGTGAAACAGAGCATGAGCATATCAATGCTTGAGCACTCCACCATAACGGGGATGGTGCAGAAGATGGTGAATCCCACTATGATGAAACACATGTGGATGATGACTGCAAAGTGAGATGTGCATTGGTGAATCCAATCAGAGCTAGTGAGTTTGGTAAACCTGAAATTTCCAATGAAATTGACAATGAGCACATGCATGCTCAGATATCCCACCATAGTGTGGATGAACATCATTTTGATGTTCTGTGTTGTTTCTTTTATGAAACAAGGATTGATTATGGTAATATTGTAAGTGCCATATCTGATGAATCATTACAGATTGAATTTTCCTTTGTAGCATCAAAATATGAAGCAGTTGTAACTACTCATGAAGCAATGTGCAAACAAGCAACAACTGATTTTGTCTTAGATAAAGCTATCAATAGAGCATAAAGTTTTTTGCTAGATCCAACAATTGGAATTGTTGAAGTTAAATTTTATGAAGAACCATTAACTGGTGATGGTTCATTGCACATGATGCAACAAAAGTAACATATTGATATGTTGTTATTTAGTGAGAGAAACCCACTTGTGTTTGGAAGCCAAGTGGAAGACAACATGTTTGCAGCAACAGAGGTTTGTAAAAAAATAGAAAATAAGGAAGAGAAGGAAGAGGAAGAGGAAGAGGAAGAGGAAGAAGCTCTCACTGAAGGGCATAATAAATATGTTTTTAACATTTTTTTTCAATATGCAGGTACTCAAAATAGCATGGGAGCAGAATTTGAAATCAAGGTTGTTAATAAATTTGATGCAGATTTGAAGTTCACTGAAGAATGGATTCAGAAGCCAATTGAAAAAAATGTTGTGAGTCTTAAAGCAGTAGCTGGAATAAAAGAATTGAGTGAAATGGTGAATAATTATCTTGAGAGTGCAGATTAGAGGACAAAAGCAACAATACCTGATGATGAATGTGAAGAAGCAGAGCAAAGAAGACAATTTGAAGATGTAATTTTGTGGCAATAGTCCATGGTTGAATGAATATTTTAAGAGAAGGTGTAGAATACAAGATCAAATTGTTTTTCAAGAAAAATTCAAGAAAATTAAAAGAAACATTGCAGCAGCAGTAAGGAAATATGGGGCCTACAACAAGAAAGCACAATACAGAATGAAGCAATTTCAAGGATATAGAATTTGGAAGCAGAGAAAAAGAAAATGCAGAGATGTAAAAGTTTTGAGTCATTGTAAGCCTAGATGATACATAGACCAAAAGGCATATTTGAGTGATAATTGAGTCATGTTTGAGTTATGTTGATTCATATAGTCGTAATTAAGGGGGAGTGTTAAAGTGAGCTAATTACTCTCGCATGAAGAATTTTCTATATTTAGAGCATCAGTAAACTGAGTGTTGAGAGCATTGAATGGAGTTGAGTTTAAGTGATAGATGAATTTAGAGAGTATTTGCATGTCAAGTTATATTAGGTGAGTCAGTAATCAAAAAGGTTTAAATACCCTTCATCGGGTTCATTGTAATGACTGTGAATCAAGTTTGTGTGATCAATATAGAATAGCCACAGCTTGTGTGTTAATTATTGTGTTTCATCTCTCTTCCTTTCCAACAGCAATTATTTGTAGAATAAGCTATTGAAAATTTTGGCCTCTTGTAATTCTATGCATTGCAACATTATCTAGTTGTCCAAAAAAAGAAAAATCTAAGATTGGTTGATCTAGGTGGATACTGGTGGCCACCTGCCTATTCCACTTGGGGCCCCACCATTGTCTCTTTCAATTTTTTTCACAACTTACTATTTTTAGCAGTTTTTCAGGTCCTAAACTTCCATAGCCGTTTTGAAGCCCCAAATGGAGATAGTATGCCAAAGTTACGTCCTCGAGAATTTGAAACACTAATTTACCTAAACGGGGCCCATAGCTTTAGCTCTTCATCTCCTAGGGTTAGGTTCTTGGATGTTTAAAGTTCTCCATTGTTTCTCCGTAATAAATAGGCCCTCGAGCCTCATTGTAACATAGTTCAGAGGTCTGTAGTCGCCACATCTCTTCTCATAGATTCACTACCAACACCCTAGCTATTTTATTTCCATCATGTTTGTAAGCATATTTATGTGATTTGATATTAATGAAACGAAGCCTTATTTCTGCTATATTTCTATGTTTATGGTTATTTCTATTATTTTGTTGCATTCCTGCATAAATCCGAATCAGTGGTATCAGAGCGGTCTTCTTTTTCTCGATCCTTCTTTGCATGTCCCCAACGAGGTCAAGGTATAAGGAGTTATGGCTCGATCTGGTGGAACCTTTGCAAGATCAGCCTCGCAAACCCCGACAGATGCCCATGGGGGATGAAAAGAAAGATGAGGGAGAAGGAGATCGTATCAAAATATTTCTCGAGGAGGCCCTCAAAAAACAAAGGAATGCGATGATGGATAAATTTGCCCAAATCCTTCAATGACTGCCCATCGGCGGCACATCTGCATCCAACAGCCACTCTGGAGGCACGACTCCCTTTAAGGTATAAGTAAACTTTGACATTCCCATATTTGAGGGTCAAATAGATGCAGATGTCATAGATATATGGTTGAATCTATTAGAAGGATATTTCTCGGTTCATGACTTTTCCGACCGGGAGAAGATTATTTTTTCACTCGTCAAAGCTACCCCCATGTCAAGGACTGGTGGGAAACCTACTGTGAGAAAAAGGATGAGACAAAACCCTCTTTGTTCTCAGCTGTACCCACTTGGAATTATTTTCGAGATGCCATCAAGGAACAATATTATCCTGTGGGGAGCTATGAGGACAGGTACATGCAATGGACCACGCTACGGCAACAAAGGGATCAAGATGTGCATGAGCTAATGAATCTATTCCATACCTTGTGCACAAAGTTGGGTATCAAAGATTCAAAGAAACATTTGGTGCTAAAGTATCGTGGTTGTCGGCACAGATACATTCAGGAGGAAATGGAGTTCCTCGACATCTCCTCGCTTGGTATGAAATACCAGTATGCTGCCAAGATTGAGAAGAAATTCAAACAGAAGAAGTGAGACTTTGGATCTGCGAATCAAAAGCAAGGGAAAGGTGCCCCCAAACAGCAGAACAAAAGACAAATCCAAGGCATGGCGGCCCAAGAAAACCTGCCAAATACACAAGCAAAGAACAACACCGCGAAGCCAAAGAAGGACACAGGAAAGTGGTGTGAGTTCCATAAGAGATCCACTCACAACACAAGTGAGTGTCGGGCCAAGCATTCGCTGGTGGCCGAGATGAGGGCTTCTGAATCAGATGCATGCTCCGACTCTGAATCAGAACCTAACAAGTTGAATGAAAAATGAAAGCATATTATTGATGCAGAGCCCAACGCCACCGTTGCCACTACGAAGATCCAGAAGGAGGAACCAGAAGATCGAGAGGAGGCAGAGCGTCTCTTCCACTCCCATATGTGGGTAAAGGGTTCACTGCTACGGTTCATTGTCGACAATGGGAGCCAAAAGAACCTCATTTCAACAGATGACGTGAAGCGGTTGGGCTTGCTGACCACAGTGCACCCACAACCATACACCATTGGGTGGCTTCACCAAGGACGAGATCTTTGTGTTAGCCGGCAGTGCCACCTTCCCTATAGCATCAAGCCCTTCATGGATGAGGTATTGTGTGACATTTCTCCTATTGATGTTTCTGATGTATTATTAGGCCAACCATACTTGTGGAAGCGACATGTTGTGTATGAGTCTCGGCCTTGCTGTTATTGTTACTTTGGGAAATAAATTGTACAGGATACCAGAGTTACCACCGCCTCCCACTATCTCTTTGGTTACTCCAAAACAATGCAGTAAGCTCATTTCCCAAACCATAATTTTTTTTTTCTTGATGATCCGCCCCCAGGGAAAGAAGAAGACTATGGCCACGACCTCCAAACATGGCTCCTCTGCACGACAACAACAAATGGACAAGGTTTTGGAGGATTATGGTGACATCTTCACCTCACCCACAGGGGTGCCTCTACACTATCAGGTCAAGCACCCCATTGACCTGACCCCAGGTGCGCTGCTACCCAATGGACCGATATATAGGTGCTCTGTTCTGGAGAATGATGAAATCAAGAGGAAGATTTAGGAGCTACTGGAGAAAGGTCACATCCGACCAAGTTCATCACCCTATGGGAGCCCAATCGTGTTGGTACAGAAGAAGGATGAGACTTGGAGACTTTGTATTGATTATCGGGCACTGAACAAGATCACTGTCCAAAATAGGTACCTGATCCCATGGATTGATGACCTTCTGTACCAACTCAAAGGGGAAAAATATTTCAGGAAGATCGACTTGAAGTCTGGGTATCACCAGGTACCAATCGAACCCTCTGATGTGTGGAACATTGCCTTCAAAGCCAAGGAGGGCCTTTTCGAATGTATCGTCATGCCTTTCAGATTGAAAAATGCTCCTGCAACCTTCATGAGGTTGATGGATGACATCTTGCGTCCATTCACCAACTCATTTGTAGTGGTATACTTGGATGACATTCTGATTTTTAGCCAGACTTGGGAAAAGCACCTCCACCACATCCGAGATGTCCTCCAAACACTGTGGCAACACAATTTGTGTGCCAATTTGGAGAAGTGCACTTTTGGCATGACCCAGGTTCAATATTTGGGATACATTATTGTTGAAAGGGGGGTGCATGTGGATCCAGCCAAGATCCAAGTCATTCGGGATTGGCCAGCCCCAACCACCCTAACAAAGCTTCGTAGCTTTCTGGGTCTTGCTAATTTCTACCAAAGGTTTGTGTTGGGATTCTCTCATATCACTTGGCCCTTGAGTCAAGTCACCAAGGGAGGAGCGAAAGAAAAATTATGTTGGTCGGAATATCAACAGAAGGGGTTCGTATAATTGAAACATTGCCTCTGTTCTGCCCCAGTGCTCACATTACCAGACTTGCAACAACCATTTGAGATCGAGATAGATGCCTCTAACTATGCTATTGGGGCAGTTCTTACTCAACAGGGGCATCCAGTGGCATATCATAGTGAGACATTGTCCGACACAGTTCGAAAGTATCCCACTTATGACAAAGAAATGTATTCCATTGTGCAGGCTTGTCAAAAATGGAAGCATTACATTTTGGGGAAGGAGACAATCATCCACATAGACCACCGACCCCTGCAATTCATACAGACACAAGGGAAGTTGCAGAATGATTGCCATCAGAAGTGGTCCACATATTTGCAACAATTTCATTTGAACATCAAGTAAAAGAAGGGTAGCACCAATAATGTTGTAGATTTCCTCAGCCGACCACCGATCATGGCCATAACCACCATTCTCAACTCTTGTGGGCATGAGACTTTTGATTGGTCACTTCTGTATAAGAGCGATCCAGAATTCAGCTACACCTACAAGGCACTCTTAGGGGGTATGCAAGTTCCAAATTTTCACCTCCAAGATGCACTATTATGTCACCTGTGACACCTTTGTGTTACTTCAAGCGAGCGTGCCAAGATGATATGGGAAGCACACTACAGTCGAGTCGTTGGGCATTTTGGGGTCGAGAAAATAGTGGCAGTACTGTAGAACTATTTCTATTGGTTGAAACTTTGACAGGATGTCGGGAAGTACATCAGATCCTACACTTCTTGCGCCATTGCCAAACCGACCATCAAGAAGAAAGGGCTCTATACTCCGCTACCTACCCCTAGTTGACCTTGGGAATCCATCTCCATGGATTACATGTCAGGCCTTCCTTCTACTAAGCATGGAAACGACTGTGTTTTCGTGGTCGTCAACATATTCTCAAAGATGGCCATTATGGCGGCCTGCAAGAAGAATATCACAACAGAAGCCACTACTAAACTCTTCTTTGAACGAGTGTGGGTGCACTTTGGGATCCCACAATCTATCATATCAGATCGCAATAGCAGGTTCCTCAGCACATTTTGGTCTAGCCTCTGGTCAATTTTGGACACCAAGCTCACCAATTCCACAACTTTCCATCCCCAAACTGAGGGCCAAACAGAGGTCGGCAATAGGATGATTGTACACATTCTGTGCATGTATAATTCAAAGCATCCACGCACATGGGATGAGGGCCTTCCCTATGTACAATGCAGTTATAACCGGGCTCTCCACAGCTCAACCAGCCACAACCCATTTCAGGTGGGCTTGGGATTCCAGCCACTGTGTCCCATTGACGTAGTCATGCCATTTGCAGCTACTCAGGCTGATTTGGCTCATGTCCAGTCTGAAGCTGACAAAGCAAACAACTTCATTGAGCACATTCAGAACATCTGCCAATAGGTTCATGACATATTGGACAGAGCCAATTCTAAGTACAAGCAACAACATGATCAACATCGGGTGCCACACAACTTCCAGGTGGGCGAAAAAGTGTGGCTACATTTGCAGAAGGAGCGCCTCACTGGACCTCGCCACAAGATTCGCCCGCTTCAATATGGGCCATACACAATCACCAAGGTTGTAGGGAACAATGCCTTCGAGCTAAGTATTCCACCATTCCTTGGTTTACACCTAGTATTCAATGTAGACTGCCTTCGTCCCTACTTCCCACCTCTATTGGACACCTCTGACATTGCAGAAGAACTCACACCAAAAGAGTTAAACCTAGATTGCATTGAACAGGCCACCACAGACTGTATCATGGACATGAAAATCAAGAACACTCGTTGATAGATGATCCAATGGTATCGGGTTGTCAAAGTTGGCCAACTCCTGCACCAAGGCAAGTGGTTCACTAGGGACCAAGTTCAACAGAAGTTTCCTCATCTCATGGAGAAACTCAATGCAATGGGGACCATTGCTTCCTAAGGGGGGAGGAATGATCCAGGTGGATATTGATGGCCACCCACCTATTCCACTTGGGGCCCCACCATTGTCTCTTTCAGTTTTTTTCACAACTTACTACTTTTAGCAGTTTTTCAGGTCCTGAACTTCCGGAGCCGTTTTGAAGCCCCAAATGGAGATAGTATGCCGAAGTTACGTCCCCGGGAAGTTGAAACACCAATTTACCCAAACGGGGCCCATACTTTTGGCGCTTCATCTCCTAGGGTTAGGTTTTTGGATGTTTAGAGTTCTCCATTGTTTCTCCATAATAAATAGGCCCTTGAGCCTCATTGTAACATAGTTCAAAGGTTTGTAGTCGCCAAATCTCTTCTCATAGATTCGCTACTAGCACCCTAGCTATTTTATTTCCATCATGTTTGTAAGCACATTTCTGTGATTTGATATAATGAAATGAAGCCTTATTTCCATTGTATTTCTATGTTTATGGTTATTTCTGTATTCTGTCACGTTCCTGCATAAATCCAGATCATTGGTATATTGTAATTCTATGATTGAGGTTGCAAATGAAATGTAACAACAAATTTAATAACATTGGTTGAACATATATTATTTCACTTTTCCTCCTGTGGAAATTTTGAATTCAATATTCAAATAAGGAAAAATCACAAACGCATGAATGCCATTGAAATTTAATTTTAAAAACTAGATATGTGTAAAATTTAATTCAATGTAACGGGGTGTCCCATCGCCTGATACCACTGGAATTTTGAGCAATGAAAGCTTGGTCTTTCAAATCTTATGGCTACTTCTTTCAAAACTCAAGCTACTCATTTTGCAAAGGAAAGGTTCTTCCCGTCCAGGAATGGAGAGAGAGGGGAGTCTCTGCAAATTATATCTACTCATAAATATTTAAGGCTCTGCTTTCTTGATGAAAGATGAGTCATGACCTCGACTATCACCCAACTTCCCAGACATAAAGCGAGAAAAGCTATAATTATTGCAACACACAATCTAATGTCAAGTCCTTCCATGGTCATTGAAAACACATAAACAAATAAGCTCAAAAACCCATCTTTGTATCCATGAATCATGAGATTACCCTCAATTAATTTTGCAGAAGATTCAATTTTATGACAGTGGTTTGTGGCTAAGGACTTCTGCATTGGTCTACTTGCAATTTCCCATTGTAGAATTGTTTCAATGTTGACGAATATGTGAAGAAATTAAGAGAAAAGTAGGTCATGATCACAATGATGGCATGGAGGAATACATTATATGGGTTGCGTAGGAAGCTTTGAGTGTTGAAGAACACGTGAATAAATTAAGAGAAAAGTGGGTCATGATCACAATGATGGCGTGGAGGAATACATTATATGAAACTTTTTTTCCTCCGCATTTTGCACAATGTATCAATGTTATGGACATTTGTTTAGCTCCTCTCCCCCTTCCTTCACACTTCAGCACTCCACATGATGTATCAACATTATGGACATTTGTTCAGCATCTCCCCCTTTCCCACCAACATAAGGATCCTGCATCCTTGTCAAGCATAACAATGTAAGGAATAACACTGTGAGCACTCATTGATGTAATGACCACTCACAAAATAAAATTTTTTTTTTTAAATTATTTGTTAGGCATTGGAAAATACCAAAACTAAAACGTCTTCAGCCACGGGGATTATGTCATCAAGGCTCACTTGGCCATTAGAAAATTAGAAATAAAATATCCATAATATAGAATTTTGTTTTTTTGAATTTATGGGAATATATAAATATTCACCATTTCCCGAAATTTGGTTCAAGTTTCAAAATCTCGACAATATAATGGAAACTCAATGCACTTTGACCACGAGGCCAGGTAGGGACTAATAAAAGAGAATCCAGGTTGATGAAATCTGTAGAAGATTGGTTAAATTTAGAATTAGTTTTTAAATTAAAATTATTAAAATATTTAACTATGTGAATATCAGTATTGAATTAATTTAATTATATTTTTCCAATAAATTAATTTTATAATATATTTTTTTTCATTTATGATTTAAATGCACACGCTGAATTCCCTGATGGGGATGATTAAAGGCAGGGGGATCCGATGGGATCTATGCCAAATTCATAATTCACAATGACGAGGAGAACTAAATTAAGGGGGTGGCGTGGCAACCCCCCCAAAAGCATATGTATGCAATGTCCCAAGGTGTGGAGGTTGATGATATTTATTGTACTGCTTATGGTCTCAAAAAGGTGCTATAATTGGTCTAAACTAGAAAATTGCAACATAGTTTGGACAATGACACTAAGGTTGATTCACAAACGTCGTCCACCAGTGATGGGGAAGAAGGGCAACTAGATGAGGAGACTCATCCATGTAGAAGGGGCTACAAGGTCATGGTTCAACTTTAGATTACACTCACATGGGTATGTTCCTTCCACTCCTTCTATAACCTTTGATGGTCTATTCTAGTATGATTCCTTTAGGAAGTTGGTCTTCACTCCTGGTATGAATGTATGTCCACCCAATGCTTTCTTTTTATGGCAAATTACTTGGGATATTGTGGGTTCAAATTTATATTTGCAAGCTCTTTATTTTGTTATAATATGGGGATTGGAGAGGGTGGTATGTTGTTATGTTAGTAATACTTATGTCTTAGAGTTTATTATGGGTGGATCGGACTCTATGAACCTAAAACATCTCTTAGAAATTTTAATCATCTCTATGGAATGGTGTTTTAGGCTATAGGGTTTTCCTTGTTTCAATAAGAGGAGATGTTTTTATAGAGTTGGAATTGGTGTGAGATGTGCCCCCCCTAGTCTACTCAACTTTCTACCTCCTCAATTAATGCCCATGTTGGTCTTGTGGTCATGTATCAATAATTATGTATGATTTACAACCTAAGGGAGATTCAATTATGTGGGAGGGTGAGTCTTAATGGGTCATTTTTTAGTGTTCAATATTCAATTTGTCATTATCTATAAATCCCGAGGAGGGGATAATCATATCATTATCGAGCATAGGGTCTTGGGTTCTATCACAATAAGTCGTTCCCTTTGGCATTCCTTGTTATGTGGGGCTAGTGGTCAACTCCTTATGTTTTGAAATACAACCTATTTTAGGTGCACCCCAATGTTATTGAGCATAGAATTAAAAATTCTTGCTATCGTTATTCAATTTTAAAAGGTTACGACCACTGCAGAAAGAGAGCCCTCCACTACCATGGTCGCAGTGACCCTAATCTAGTTTTGAAGGGCCATATCCCATTTCTTAGCAGTCGCATTAGGAAAAGTTGTTGGGTTTGATTGACAAGGTTGAGGGTTATCGAGCTTTGGGTCATGGCAAGGCCCAACTCATGTGGTACAATGTGGCGTAAACAATGGTCGTGGATTCAGGGGTCATGGCCTAGGTTATGGTCAAACCCAGGGCAAAGAGGCAGTGAATAGGTACTGTGAGGCCACTTCCGCGGAGGCACAAAATGTAATTCAGGGAACGGTAGAAATAGCCACCAATGAGAGGGGACCCCTATTTGATGAAAATTTAATCAATTAATTTGGTTATTTATTCATTGATCTTGGCCACATGAGAGGAGCATGTAAATTGTATGTCCAAACTCTATTTCTATATTGGAAAATTAAAACTTTGTTGGAGAGAGATTTGACATAGAGGAGACAAGATCAATTGAGTATCCTTGATTGTGTAGCTGAAGTTAGGATTGATCAACACCAAATTATATTCCACATGATTCTGCTAGACAACAGGATGACTAGAATTAAGAGATACATTCCATGCGTTGCACCTTTAGCCCCACCAAGCTCAAGTGCAAGGGACCCAACTCTGGTTGATTCGTCTAATGAATTGCCTTTATAATTGCATGTTGGAATCCTTCATCTGTAGGCTAAATATTGATAGATGGTTTGATGATGATGCATTTTGTTTGTTATTTTGAAACTTTTGCATGCATAAATTTTAGACTAGATACTCAACAACCAAATGGTCTACAAACATGCTTTTAGGCAGGTTGAGAACATTTGGAGTGTATGGATGGATCATGTAATATTCTTTCCCTAATGAAAAGAAACACTCACAACTTACAAAACAAATGCACACACTAAATTAAATATAATTTGTAATTATCTTATAACTGTAATTTATAATTTAAATTTACACACAATTAATTTTTTTTTGAAATTGTTTTCATACTGAAGGTGTACCCTCTATGGAGTTGGCTGGGCAAACATTGTTCATCGTAGACAATCCTAGGGCATCATTTTCATCCTCATCGGTGAAGTAAAAAATTAACACGTGCAAAGGGTTTTGCATTTTGTGTGACCCAACTTTTCCCAATTATTCAGTCACTGGCCCCTTTGCTTGGTACAGTTAATATGAAGAATACAACACCTCTTTCCTCTTAAAGTATTGATTCCCTAGAAGCTTCACAATCCTCGACAAGAGTCTCTGAATAAGCCTTGACATCTAAGGATCCACAACGTTGTCAATAACTCTCGATAGACACAAAGCAGAGTGTGCCATCAAGTCTTGAGAGAGGAAATCGATATCCTTGTGGCAGGTTTTATTTTAGTGCACCCACTACTCAACATGATCGACTACTATTTTTTCATATTTTTCCAAGTATATCAGAGTCGTAGTGCCCTCATGTGGGAGGAGAACCCCATCATTCTGAAGACGAATGGAGGGGGGGATGGTTTTAAAATTTTTGGCGGCAAGGAAGGCAATATTGAGAACGTCGTAGTCTAAAAATCCCACAGAATAACCCAGAAATTCTAGTAAGATTCTGAAAAATTCCGGCAAAGATTTATCATAATCTTGTTTACAGTTGTTAAACTTCAACATTTTGGGTGCCTTAAGGGTTTTTGATAGTGCTGAATCCATTTCCACTATAAACAATGCAATTCAAACACTCCAACTACCTGATTTTTAATTTTTTTTTATCAGATTTTGGCAAAAAATTATAGTTAGGGCTATTCTGTTGCGTCTGTAGACAACTCAATTGAGAAGTTTAGTTGAGGCGATTTTGAGTTCGGTGCACAATTCATAGTGGCAGATGGAGCACTAAATTTGAAGGCCTGATTGTCTATGGATGATGAACTCTTCTATAATGGAAAAATTCGAATGTTGTGTCTTCCTCCTTAACTTCAACATCACGCGAAGGTATTGTAGTGTATCAAATCCAGTGATAGTGTTTTCACTATAATTGACCCTTACAAATTTTTGGTTATCCCACCAAAATTAATCCTAAGCTCATCCATTCCTATCTTCTTCCACAAATATCGCTTAATCTAATTCCTAAGTTATATTTCATATTAGGCCTACCATTACCCATTTCCTCATTCCCAAAAACAAATATTATATTCATACCCACCCTAATTTCACTCATTTAGTTACTATTACCTCATTCCTTAATTAATTAAACCCATCATGTATTTATTTTCCATAATTCATCTGAAAATTATCCAAGTATTTTTTTTTTTTACATTTTACTATTTACCATTTACTCTTAGATCTATGGCTGTGATCAATTCCGCTGTGATTTGAATGTTTCATTTCGCGCATATGTTGCAGATTATTCAAATTGAGTTGAATGATCTATTTCGCGCCGTCTTTAATGCGATATGTTGCAGATTAATCAGATTGAGTTGAATGATTTACTTCGCGCTGTCTTTATTGCAGAGTAACAATAGATATGCAGAGTAAGACGCCATTGAACCTATTTTTTATTAAATGTCATTAAAAACTCAATAATTTCCAAGACATTTGCTTTGTAAGAACACAAATTTAATTTTTGAGATATATCTTCACAAATAAAGATGAAATTTTTAATGAGAATTTCAAGTACATGTGTAAGGAGGAAAATTTCATTTTGGTAATTTTACAGTGGATGAAACTAGAATGAGATATTGAGGTAAAAAATAAGTTACAGGTATGGATGAAAGGTGAAAACTAGAAATGGTTTTTTATACTCTCAAACCATGGGAGCAAACCCGTTGTTGGTTTTCACAGGAAATGCGAACATTTATTAATTTGGGAAAATGACATAATGGAAGTATGTGAAATAGTTGAGTAAAGCTCGTGGGCTTTTAATGGAAGATATGGTTTTCCTAAATCAAAGCCTGAATTCACTATAATGAGATTCTCAATTTTTGGGAATTAATTAAGTGAAAAATTATATTTATTTTAAATATGAATTTATGAGATTTGGATAAAAACAATATTTATGCAAACGAGTCAGGGATAAATTGGAATTAATGAAAATCAGCTATAGGAGATAAATTGGAATTAATGAAAATCAGCTACAGGAGGTAAAATTTGAGGACTTAAAAGGTCAACTGGGGATTATATTTTGTACACTTGATAGCAGAAATCTCATATTTTATTGCGCAAAGTCATTAAATAAAGTATAAATCCCAGATTAAGGTCAAATAGCAGATTTCAGGGGACTTCTTGTGTTTTTTTACGGTTTAGAAAGTCAACTTCAAAAGTAGATTCTCGGCAAATGTGGATGCATTTTTAAAATCCGAGAAAGGTTATTGTTAAGTATGGACCAAGGAACATTAACTTCCAATTTTCTCACATGCATCACAGATTGAGAGAATCGAACGAATCTTTGGGATTTATTTTCAGAGTTAAGAGATATTTTTCAGAAAAGCAGGTCTATTTTTCATGGCAGACAGTTTTAAAATTCAGCATAATTGTTTATATTTTTAGACAAGTGGTTGGATTCCACCTCCTAATCTTGGGGATGGTTTTTTCTATATATTCTTTGTAATTTCAATGTAAGGGGAGACATATTGTAATAGTTTTGGGCTTTGACATTTGGAAGAAATTTTTGAAGGAATACATAAATAAATTTTGGAGTTTTCTGAGACAAAGATTTATGTGAGTATTTGATGGCTAGTACTTCTTGTGATTTGTGTTTCTTCTTGTGATCCATCTTGTAAGTTCATCTTTGCTTTGAGTAAGAGTAAATGCTTTAGAATTCTTATATATAAGTTCTAAATCATATATTCAAGTAACCATTGTGTATTCTTGCTTTCAAACAAAATTCATTTTATATGTTATGTTTGGAAAAGTTATTAGTTTTGCTATCATCCTCTAATGAGATTAAGTCCTAGTCAAAGGCTTTCTACCTTGCCTCTGTATACGTAACTTCCAGACTCATTTTAAAATCCTTCATGAGAGATATATTGACTCCATTGCCCAATGGATGTTTCCCTCAGCCTTACCATATTTTATCAAACCCACCTCTTACTCAAGATCTAGCCATTGAGCCCAAAAAGACAGTCTGTCATTCTTGACTTAGCTGTGTAGAGAGATCCCTCTCTAGGTCGGAAGGGATAGCTTCCAATCCTAAAGTGGTTTGAATTTTATCAAACCCAGCTCTTACTCAAGATCTAGCCATTGAGCCCAAAAAGACAGTGTGTCATTCTTGACTTAGCTGTGTAGAGAGATCCCTCTCTAGGTCGGAAGGGCTAGCTTCCGATCCTAAAGTGGTTTGAGGTTAACTCTGGATCTTCCTTCCACAACTGGGGAAATCTGAGGTGATACAATTTTTGGCGTCATTGTTGCGGAAATGAAAAGCAAATCTTCCCTGTGAAAGAATGACAAAGTTTAGGTTTGATTTCTGATGGTGAACAGAGGTCAAACACAAAGAGGTTGTGCATCATTCACCCGTCAACTCCATTTTTAGACAACCCAGAGTTGAGAACATTCATGGCGACTCCACTATCAAAAGAATTCAGAGCTTAATGGAAGATGCAGTGGCCTAATCGATTACAACGACAGGGTTTGTAGAAGATCTTGTTTCTATTGATGATTTTAAAGAATATTGGGATATTTTTGGGATTATCAGATTGATGAAGTTTTTCCAAAGTTTTTGTCTACTTATTTAATGTCATGCAAATGTAGCTCTGAAGCTAAGATCAATTTTTTACATGAATTTGTTGACAAAATGGAGAAGGATATAGAGGCTCAAATTCAGTCCCACAGTATTCACTATCAAAATCTGCCTTTTGGAAACCTTTTCCTACCAAAAGAAGAGGTTACAATGATGCCCTATGATTTTCTGATTAAGCAGTGTTATGTTTTTGGGGATGAGTTTGATATTTTACAGTTGGGAAAATGGTATGATAAAGAGAGCACACATGAACTTTCCAACCATAATGGAGGGTTTTTTCAGCTTGAGTTTTCAGCCATTATTTCCCTGTGGAGATAAAATGCACTATGAATTGCCTATGCCATTACATGTTCCGGTTTTAATTTTGTTGAAGCACCGTAAAACATCCATGGTATTTGAGCAACTACTTGACTGGTTGTACTCTCATTTTTGTATTATTTGATCAAGCATTCTTTCAGCAGATTAGTGTAGAATAAGTGTGCAATAAGCTTCCTGGCTAAGAATTTATTTTCAGTCTGTAGTTTCAGTTTGGTTTGCAGAATGATTGTTTGCAGCATTGTACAATTCATAGTTGCAGTTGGGTTTCAGTTGAAGAGTTGCAGGTTATTAGTTTTTGAGATTAAGAACAAAACAATGGACAAGACACTGACTTGAAAATTCAAAAATTTATGGTTCTTGGCACCTCCTAAAATTTATGGTTCTTGGCACCTCCTAAAAGAGCTACCATTCCCATGGAACCAATATTGTCACTAAAATTGACCCCTACTAATTTTTAAGTATCCCAACAAAATCAATCCTAAACTCATTCTTTCCTATCTTCTTCAACCAATATCATTTAACCTAATTCCTAAGTTATATTTCATTTTAGGCCTACCATTACCCATTTCCTCATTCCCAAAAACAAATATTATATTCATAACCACCTTAATTTCACTCATTTAGTTAATATTAATTCATTCCTTAGTTAATTAAATCCACCATGTATTTATTTTCCATTATTCAATTTTAAATTACCCAAGTATTAGTTTTTTTACATTTTACTATTTACCATTTACCCTTAGATCTATGGCTGTCATCAATTCTGCTGTGATTTGAATGTTTTATTTCGCCTCTTCTGGAGATTATTCAAATTGATTTGAATGATTTATTTCGCGCTGTCTTTAATGCAGAGTAACAATTGATATGCAGAGTCACAGTGGACGCCATTGAAGCTATTTTTTATTAAATGCCATTAAAAACTCAATAATTTCCATTAAAGACTTCATTTGCTTATTAAAGGAAGGAGAGTCACAGTGGACGCCATTGAAGCTATTTTTTATTAAATGCCGTTAGAAACTCAATAATTTCCATTAAAGACTTCATTTGCTTATTAAAGGAACGAAAGCGCACCAGAGGAGGAAGAAGACATTGCTTGTTAAGTACAAAATATAATTTTTGAGATATATCTTCACAAAAAAAGATGAAATTCTTAATGAGAATTTCAAGTATATGGGTAAGGAGGAAAAATTCATTTTGGTAATTTTACAGTGGATGAAACTAGAATGAGATATTTTCGTAAAAAATAAGTTACAGGCATAGATGAAAGGTGAAAACTAGAAATGGTTTTTTATATTCTCAAACCATGGGAGCAAACCAGTTGGTTTTTTATATTCTCAAACCATCGGAGCAAACCAGTTGTTGGTTTTCACAGGAAACGGGAACATTTATAAATTTGGGAAAAATGACATGATGGAAGTATGGAGAAATAGTTGACTAAAGCTCGTGGGTTTTTAATGGAAGATATGGTTTTCCTAAACCAAGGCCTGAATTCATTAGGTGGAAAATTATGGTTTTCCTATAATGAGATTCTCAATTTTTGGGAGGAATTAATTAGGTGGAAAATTATATATTTTTTTAAAATGATTTTATGAGATTTGGATAAAAACAATATTGGTGCAAATGTTTAAGCGATAAATTGGAATTAATGGAAATGACTTCGACGAGGCAGAGTTTGAGGACTTCAAGGCCAACCGAGGATCATACTTAATACACTTGTCAGCATAAATCTCATATTTTATTGCACAAAATCATTAGATAAAGGATAAATCCCAGATTAAGGTTAAATAATATATTTCGGAGGATTTGTTGTGTTTTTTTTTATGACCGTTTAAGAACTTAACTTCAAGAGTAGTTTCTGGGCAAACGAGGATGTATTTTTTAAATCATAGGGAGGTTATTGTTAAGTATGGACCAAGGAATATTAATCTTTTTCACTTGCATCATATATTGGGAGATTCGAAGGAATATTTGGGACTTATTTTTAGAGTTTATCTATCATGGTTAGAGAGATATTTTTCAGTTAAAGAGGTCTATTTTTCATGGCAAAGAGTTCTAAAACTCAGCATAACTATTTACATTTTTGGACAAGTGGTTGGATTCGACCTCTTGATCTTGGGGATGACTCGACATTTTGTAATAGTTTTGGGCTTTGACATTTGGAAGAAGTTCTTGAAGGAATACATTAATAAATTGAGTTTTTTGAGATAGAGATTCATGTGAGAGTTTTTTGATGGCTAGCACTTACTTTGATTTATGTCTCTTTATGTGATCCATCCTATAAGTTCATTTTTGCTTTGCGTAAGAGTAAATGCTTTAGAATTCTTATATATAAGCGCTAAATCATATATTCAAGAAACCATTGTGTATTCCTCTGCTTTCAAACAAAATTCATTTTATATGCTTTGTTTGGAAAATATCTTAGTTCTGCTATCATCCTCTAATGAGATTAAGTCCTAGTCAAAGGCTTTCTACCTTGCCTCTGCATATATAACTTCAGGACTCATTTTAAAATCCTTCATGAGAGATATATTGACTCAATCGCGTAATGGATGTTTCCCTCAGCCTTACCATATTTTATCAAACCCACCTCTTACTGACGATCTAGCCATTAAGCCCAAAAAGATAGGTTGTCATTCTTGATTGTGTTGTACAGGGAGATCCCTCTCTAGGTCAGAAGAGCTAGCTTCTGATCCTAAAGTGGTTCGAGGTTACCTCTGCCATAACTGAGGAGATCTGGAGTGATAACAGATGGTAATAAGAGGAACTTCTGGTGCTTTAATGCCTCCTCGAACCTCCAATTGTTGTGTTCCCCACAGTCATCTTGATCGCCTATCAAGGAGGGGAAGAGGATTCTCAAGGAGGATTTTTCAGGATTTTTAAAGGTAAATGGTAGTGAGGATGGGGATGGAAGTGATTTTAATCCCTTTATGGAAGCCATGAACGAGGCTAGGAAGAAAGAAGGGGTTGAGAGCATTTAATATCCCACTCAAGGTGCACGAGGTCACTTTTTCCATTGCTTGTGAGGAATTTCCACTTGGATGAGGAGCCATAGAAATCAAATTCCAAGGCATTTTTCTCATCATATTGGAAGTTTAAATGCCTTCTTGTCATGAGGAGGTCAAGAGTTCGGTTATTGAGAATCCCAGGGTGAGAAAATGGTGGAGTTTGAAGGAATTATTTTTAGGAGTGCCAGTGAAGGATAGGCCAACAACAAGGATAGGCTCTAAGGTATTTCTATTGTAAATAAATATGAGAAGCATGGGAGTGTTGAGAAATATAAGGAAATTAAATCCCTTAAGAAAAGTTCAAATTTAGGGAAAAAACACGAGGATGATTTAAATAGTTGCAATGTTAAATCAAGTTTATGTAGGAGGAAGGAGGACCAACGAATAATATAATGAATCCTTAATATAGGGAGAGTTTTACCATGTCTAGTAGGAAGATGCCCATTTCACCCCATAAGCTCCATTATATTGCCAATAGGGCACAATCTAAGGAGTTGCATAAAAATACATGTTTTACCCATAGAGAGGGTTTTCTTGGGTGTTTGGGATTCATTTCTAAAGGTTACACTGCCATGAATGGATCAACTAGGAGCTTGAACATTGTTTCTGGATGAGTTCTCACCAAAACATGGATCTAGAGCAGGGCACAATTGCCATTCCCAGTAATGAAAGGTTTATGCCTATCTGCTTCTGTAATTTATAGAATGAAAATTTGTTTATAATCTTTTTTATGTTTTCATAAGTGCAAGCCATTCGATGCTAGTGGATTTTTATTTCTTGAAAATAAGGAAATTAAGCCACATTGAATAAGTCGACATTCAACTTGCAATAGTCATTACAGATGTTGCTACTAGATAGAAAATTTGTGGAGCTATTTAGAATTAGTACTACTAAAGATACTGCTACTAGAGCTTTGGGGAACTCGTAAAAAACTATCATTTTTAAGCAATTCAGAGGTATTGATGTGAAATATTCGAAAGGTGAAATTCCCCTCCTTTATCTACAATTTGTTGCCATTAGTTGTCTTGGTGTCACACATTTCTAACTGCAGATAATATAAGGTTGTATGATGCACCTACATTTCTAAGGAAAGAGTCTTTTTCTCTATGAATTAGATGAACCCTGCAAGAAAAAGGGATATAATTGGACAAATAGTGATCTAAGCATGGCATTATGATAGTCATTATCCTCACTTTTGGAGCATGTAAGAATATTCGTGGGCATGATCTTATATGGACAAGTTGAATGGGTGATTCCATTAGGGATATGATATTTCGAAATAAATTTAACATAACTATTATACTACAAAACAAATTTACGAGAAAATTAAATGCTTAGTTTCTATGTATAAATACAACTGATACAACCATTGTATTTAAGTACTTTGTGGATTATTCATCAAAATCTCTTCAGTACACTCTCAAAGCCCATGAAAACATCCTGATTCATTTTTATTTTATGTGGAATGTGGTGATTTCTTGTCTTATTTCTCTCATACTTGTTTCTTTTTTTTTAATACTTTATGCTCTTGCAATACCTTTTATGATTACTGTCTCAAAGGCTAGCTATCTCAGCTGATACAAAAGCTATCCTAATGTATTCTTAGCTATTTTGCTAAAAAAAATGGAAATGTGATGGTATGACTTTGGTTATGGTAATTTTGTCTACATGTGGGTTCTTTACATGTCACCATCACATAATATAAAATTATCTAAATATTACTTGCTATTATGATGTTTGGTATTTTCCATCTCCAAAATTCAATTCTTGTAAATGAGATTCATGTAGTTATTCTACAACTTTAATTGTAGACTCTACTGCTGCTCAATGTGTGAATCTTGTATGTCTATTATAATGGATCAAAAGCTTGGAAGGCCACAACATCATGTTAACTAGAGGATGAGGGTAATATATTGGTTTCACAAATTCTAGTATTCATTGTAAATTAGTTTGGGGTTTAATTTATATATCAATATCTCAAAATATTCCTGATAATCATATTGCTAATATAAACAAGATTTATTAGAAAACACAAGGATGAGGCCCTATATTTCAGATTATAGAAATAAAATTCTTAAAAAACCTAAGAAATTCTTTACCAATTTTTCCCAAAGTTCAATACATTGTATTTTGTCATAATAGATGTTAACAATAATGATTACCATTTTAACATAACCGTGTATGGACAAACTTAGATGGATAAAAAACAAAAAAATTCAAAACTTCAACATTTTATAGAACAAATTTAGCATACCTATGACATTTTAAAATATATTTCCCATCGGTTTGTTGTATGTTCAAAGGACTCAATGAAATCATTGTATGTTAGGTGCTCACTACTGTGTGTATTTTTTGTGTGTATTTTTTTTCTTATGGATTTTAGAAAGTACACCAAAAGTTTCTCCAGAAGCGATTGTGTGATATCATGTCCATTCCCTGTTATATTTGATTATTTATGTTGAATACAAGAATATGTCATAGCATTTCTATTATTCTACCCTTCTTTTGTCTGGTATAGACATCTTCTCAATCACCATAAACCATTATAATCTCTAACAAATATCTGAGTTCTCTTTGTTTTGGTTTATCGCTAATATAATCATATCCTTAAGCAAAAGGTACAACATTATCTGGTAGGATTTGGTTATAATACACACATATAACTGCTTATTTACGTGTTATTTACATGTTTGAGTCAATTAAGTTAAAACTTCGTCATACCTTTGATTTTTTTGGAAGGAAAAATAATAATTTTATTTCAAGACGATTTATTAGTTTCCACCACAAAAGGCCATCGAATATTCGTAGAAACACCAAAAAGTTTACTAGTAAATGATAGAAAAAATCGTCCTTCATAGAGTACCGTATGATCAAATAACAACATAGATATTGAAATCTGTGATTGTGCCCTAAAAACCTAAAACAAAATTTGAAGCCTTTACAAAATTTTGTCGATAGTTATGATATAAATGCATATATATTACCCAACAGACCATCATAAAGTGGTAAGTGTTGAATTCAAGTGTTTAACATGATCATCATAAATTAAAACAATCATATGACGAAAAAATAGAGAAGCTAGTAGAACAAGTAAAACTAGATATCATTCGGGTTATTGTCCCCCTGTTTTCCTCTACTACTAGAGAGCTAATGGGACCAACACCAACTTACTTACTTATAGAATGTTTCAACATTGACCTCCTAATGTGGTTTCTTATCAAAATTAAAGTGTAATGAGGAGAGTCCATTCAAGCAGAGGCTTCATTGATGAGTTCGACAACATGTAATTCCATTTCAACCATTGAAAATTTTTAAAGTCCCCGCCTTGAATATTTCAACAAGAAACAAATCAAAATATTTTATGCATAAGAAGTGGTTGTTGATAGTGTTGGTAGGCCTTCTATGGGGAACAATGGATGACATTATCACAATAAGGTTTCAAATAAGGGAAGTTATGCACGTTGAAGTAATCATAGAAGTGGAGCTTCTTCCATCTATTGGAACTGCGTCAATGAAGGATCAGGTGGAAATCAAGAAGAATAAGCATATCCATGATAAGGGGAAGAGAAAACGGGAACATGCACCTTATAAAAAAACCCATATTTCTTCATTTTATGATTTTCATAAGATAAGAACTACAAATTCAGTTAATGCACATTAGATGGAGGGAGGGAAACTTGCAGAATTTTAAGTAAGAAATTTTTTTATTGAGATATATCTTTCGTTAAATTTTATAGTATATCTTCATTGAACATAAGAATGTTTTTTATTGTTTCTAGTGTATTTCTTTCAATATAATGTTTTTTAATAAGGCGATAGCTAGTCTGTTTCCAAACAATAAACTATATTCTTTATTTTCTAATTTCTATAATGGAAAATTCCATCCTATCCAAAGAAAAAAACTTTTTTTTTGTTATGATACATCATTTATGAAAAAACACCATAATTCATATTTCATTTTCTTTTCTAATTTTTCATAATCTATAAATAAAACGGAAATATTCCCAATGAAGACACTTAGATGTCCTCCCCTCTACTTTCTATAATGGAATAATTTATTATTGATGATGAGTACCACTAGAATTTTTACAATTAGAGTTTGATGATGAACTTGAAAGGTTTTTGAACTTTTATTGTCTCAAACTTGGTTGTTTGAAGATTTCTCAAGGAAATGCATTTTGGTTCTCTTTTATATTTTATTTTTTAAACCCAAGGCCATGAATCAAATTGAATCCCAAACATGGTGTTTAATTCTCATGTTTCTAAAATATAATTTATTTGTATTGTTTACTTTATGCGTGGTCAAATTTCTTTCTTTAGTAGGTGCCAATGGTCATTACATGTTTATATCGGATGGGTATTTGCCTCATTCAAAGATTATTTTTAAAGGCATGAAATCATGGATTATTTTTGTTATAATTTTCAAGTCAATGATGATCAATTGTTGTTTGAGAATAGGAAGGGGCAAGATAGCACAAAATGCTTTCACAATTTAAATCTAAGGATTCCCATCAGCTTAGCGGATTTTGACCCGACGTGCAATAATTTTTGCAATGATTTTGTAGATGCAATTAAATAGTGATATGGAGTTGAAATCATCTCATTCTTGTCTACTTTTTGGGATTAAAGCCTGAAATGTTGAATTGAAAGCTCCCAAATCATGCCTATGTGTTTTAATTTGTCAGCAATTCTTAGTTGGTCTATTTGAAGGAAGTCATAGAACCCCTAGAAGAATTCTATTGTCCTACTAGGTGGCTGAGTGTTCTTATCCTTTTGGAAAGAGTGCAGAATTGTTTGTAAATCTTTCTTTGATATTTGATCCATCAGTGCCTCATTACCCACTTCACCTACAAAACTGGGGAAATATGAAGTCATCTTTAACTATATCTCTTAAATTTATTCTATCAACCTCTTTATAGATTCCCTCAAAATGGTTTGTTGATGAGAAAATTTCTCCTCAAGATGAGACAACTTATCATGAGGCTAAGTTCGTTGATAAACAACATCGTGAGGCAATTGTTTATTAAAATTAGGAGATGTTCAAGAGAGAAAAGATCTTCTACTTAGTATAGGTTATGCACGAATGTTAGTGATTTGGTACAAGGAAAGACATGGAAAGCGAGGGAATTGTGGAGATTCGCTACAAATATTTTTCCAAATGTGATATGTGAGGATGTATGCTTATTAAACAATTATATTTGAGAACATGCACCATTTTGAAGGAAAGACTATTCTAGATGTAGGCGCAAGAAGTTTGACGTAGAATCCTGCAACCGACTCGACAACCCATGTGCTTACCTATGACTACAATATATGCGCTTCCCCACTTGTCAACTGAAATTGCTCCAATTCTCGGTTAGATTGTGCCTGACGGCCTATCACTATGGCTTCAACTAGGCTACTCGACCACATGCATGGTGGCTACTAAACTTGCAATGACATAGGTCTTGCTGGCTCTAATATAACTCCTCCATCCACAAACTAACTATGCTGGCAGCCGCCCTTCTGTCGATCAATTGTGTGCCTTTTCCATCCTGATTTCTCAACGGTTGAGTGGTGCCGACTAGTCTAGCACATGTTGCTTCCTTCTTAGTGAGTTTCCACCTTATTCTTCTTATGGTTTTGTTTTTGTCGCGTGCAGGATTTCCTGCAGGCCATATTTCTTCCACCAATGATTGTCGACCATACCTTCCCACCTCTCCTGGAAAACTACACTCGAAACTACGTGCTTCTTCAAGGTGATGTTGGTATATCCTTTTCTACCAACCAGAATGCGTCAACCACCCCTTCTTCGTGCATTCGTCTTTTCCTATTGGCAACAGGGCTTGATCCATCAGTGCCTCATTACCCACCTCACCTACAAAACTAGGGAAATACGAAGTCATCTTTAACTATCTCTTAAATTTATTCAATAATCCTCTTTATAAATTCCCTCAAAATGGTTTTTTCATGAGAAAATTTCTCCTAGAAATGGGACTTCTTCTCATGAGGCAAATTTCGTTGATAAACAACATCTTGAGGTAATTTTTCATTATAATTATGAGATGTTGAAGAGAGAAAAGATCTGTTATTTAGTAAAGGCTATGAACGAATGTTGGTGATTTGGTACAAGGAAAGACATGGGAAACGTCAGAATTGTGGAGATTCCCTACAACACTTTTCCCAAATGTGATACGTGAGTATGTATGCTTATGAAACAACTATATTTGATAACGTGCACCATTTTGAAGGCAAAAATATTTTGGATGTAGGCGTAGGAAGTTTGACGCAGACTCCTGCACCTGACCTGACAACCCACCTTCTTACCTACGACTAGGATCTATGTGCTTCCCTGCTTGTTAACTGCAGTTTCTCCAATTATCAGTCAAATTGTGCCTAACAACCTGTCTTTATGGCTTCAACTAGGCTAGTCTACCACATGTGTCGTGGCTAATAAATCTGGACTAACACAGGTCTAGCTGGCTCTGATAGCACTCCTCCAACCACAAACTAACTGTGTTGATAGTTTCCCTTCTATCGGTCATTTGTGTGGCTTTTCCCTCACGATTTATCAACGACTGAGTGGTGTCGACTAGTCTAGCCTATGTTGCTTCCTTCTTAGTGAGTTTCCACCTTATGCTTCTTGTGGTTTTGTTTTGTCCAGTGTGGGCTTGCTTGCAAGCCATAATTCTTCCACCAACGACTGTCGACCATACCTTCCCACCACTCCTGGGAAACTACACTCGAAACTACGTGCTTCTTCGAGGCAATGTTGGTAGATCATTTTCTACCAATCAGACTGCGTCGGTCACCCCTTCTTTGTGTAGTTGTATTTTCCTATTGGCAGTAGGGTTTGATCCATCAGTTCTTCATTACCAAACTAACCTACAAAAATGGGGAAATATGAAGTCATCTTTAACTGTCTCTCTTAAATTTATTCTGTCATCCTCTTTATAAATTCCCTCAAAATGGTTTGCTGATGAGTTCTCCTGGGGATGAGACACCTTCTCATGAGGCAAATTTCATTGATAAAGAACACCTTGAGGAAATTATTCATTATAATTATGAGATGTTGAAGAGATAAAATATATGCTATTTAGTAAAGGCTATGCATGAATGTTAGTGATTTGGTACAAGGAAAGACATGGGTAGTGAGGGAATTGTGGAGAATCCCTACAACTCTTTTCCCAAATGTGATACGTGAGGATGTATGCTTATTAAACAACTATATTTGAGAACGTGCACCATTTTGAAGGCAAGAATATTTTGGATGTAGGCGCAGGAAGTTTGATGCAGGATCCTGCATGCGACCCGACAGCCCACCTGCTTACCTGTGACTACGATCAATGCGATTCCCTG
Organism: Pinus albicaulis; assembly: GCA_034641835.2. NCBI lineage: Eukaryota > Viridiplantae > Streptophyta > Pinopsida > Pinales > Pinaceae > Pinus > Pinus albicaulis. Next base: position 698,087,171 of record CM076580.1, read on the forward strand.
CTTGTCAACTGCAGTTGCTCCAATTCTCAGTTAAATTGTGCCTGGCAGCCCGTCACTACGACTTCAACTAGGCTACTCGACCACATGCATGGTGGCTACTAAACATTCACTAACATGAGTCTAGTTGGCTCTGATAGCATTCCTCCATGAAAAAACTAACTATGCTGACACTTTCCCTTCTATCGGTAAATTGTGTGCCTTTTCCCTCGCAATTTCTCAATGGTTGAGTGGTGTCAACTAGTCTAGCCCGCGTTGCTTCCTTCTTAGTGAGTTTCCACCTTATGCTTCTTGTGGTTTTGTTTTTTTTGAGTGTGGGCTTGCTTGCAAGCCATAGTTCTTCCACCAACGACTGTCGACCACACCTTCCCACCTCTTCTAGAAAACCACTCTCGAAACTAAGTGCTTCTTTGAGGAGATGTTGGTAGATCCTTTTGTACCAACCGGACTACGTCGACCACCCCTTCTTCGCACAATTGTCTTTTTCTATTGGTAGCAGTGCATGACCCTTATTTCAACCACTCTATTTTTTCCATGACTTACACAACCTTTTCACACGTGGATAATTTATTCAACCACTATACAACATACAAACTGATCTATACGACCCTTTTTCAATCCTTAAAAGAAATTAACAATTTCTTCAAGGCACTATATGACTGATTTAATTCGGTCCTATAAAAAATGTTTTTTCACAATTAGAGTGAAACTTGACCGAGTGGTCATGTACAAGACCTGGCTTCTATGATTCTAGGATCAACTTAATTCAGATTTTTTGTGCTGATACCGTGTTAGATTTCTTGCCAACCTAGGACCTGGCACTTAAATTCCTAATAGAAGTATTTATCAATTGATTTAAATGAACATCTAGGTTCCTAATACAATAAACTTTAACAAAAGAAAATATTTGAATCTCAATCACAATGAGACAACGAATTTTCCCAATCAAATCATTTCATAATTAACAATGAATTAGAACCTATTTGGCCTCTCATCCTAGGATAATGGCCCAACTAAGAAAATACATAATAAAAATAATCTTGGATGTGATCTAGTAGATCTGCCCTAGATAAGTGCTTGATCTTCTCTACAGATCTAGATTTCTAGCCTCTATGCACTCCCTCAAACTTGGAATTCTGGAATATAACACTCCTCCTCCTCCTAAGGCTAGTGTCGTTATATGGTGTATATTCTCCCTCTCCCTAGTATTGCTTTTATAACTTTACATTGAGGTAAATCTCTACCCCTAACCCTAATCTCAAAATGATTGATGGTCAAAATTAGATCTAGCTCCCCTTGAGATCAACAACTAAGATTAAAACAAAATCATTAAATTAAATTACTTTACTTTTCCTAAGTTTATTTTATCTCAATAAGCCAACATATTAATATGTTTTTTTTCTAAATTAGACTTAGGCTAAGCTACATTAGCAACTTGCTCACACTTGAGTAAGCATTCGAAGGAGTTTGTGGGAAAATTCTGCACACCTAGACACAAGGCCTGTGCAGAAGTACTTGCCCGAGCTACAAAAATCAACATTAAGATCTCTTTGTGCGAGAAATATTAGATAGTTCTCAATTTGAAACTCTCTCTGTCACTCCAGACTATGTGAAGATGAGAGGATGCTTGCTACTTAGAGTATTAGTCAACATTGTATCATGTATTCCTTTTGCGTGTATTATTGGAATATAAGATGCATTTTCTTTTACACACACACACACACACATATATAGCCCAAGGGATTCTCTCAACCACATATCAACAAGGTTGCTAGGCACTTGGTTAGTTTGTATACCAATAAGTATACTGGGAAAGTCATTCTCAAATGTGGGGAAGAATCCCTTGAATTTCACTGTGAAGTTTTCTTTGGGAAAAAAATAACAAATATAGGCATGGTGAATAAGGGATACTTACGCTTAATATGTTAATATAATCAAATGAAATATAGGTAGTATGAAGCCTATGTCAATCTACAAGATAAAAGTATGTCTGCTACAAAGAGAAGGAAAGTAATTTTTTACGATTTAGATAGAGATAAAAATAGGAATTGTAGGGATATGTATGTAAAGTAATCTGTTACAATTTAGACAGAGATAAAAACAAGAATTGTAGGGATATGTATGTCATAGGATAAACCAAATACAAAAGCAAGGATTTTTTGGTAAATACATGTGGAACTGGAGTAATAAAAATAACATGTGCAAGTTGCCAACAGACACAAATTTTATAACAAGTGTCTACAAAATTTCTGATCACACGTGAAACAATTATGACGTTCATATAAATGGCATTAAAACTCCTTTATAGCTTTTAAAGAAACGTCAAATTTCAAAATTCTCACATATGACTCAGATATTGATTATAATACATATATTTTGGAATTTCATGATGTGCAATAACCTTGAAAATATCTTTATCTTTAATGATTTAGGAATTGATGTTACACCTAGCTAAAAAAAGAATCGAGATCAGAATTTCACAGAATTTAAGTAGAGATCACCTCAGTAGCAACTGGTACCCTTCCTTCCACAGTTGTTACCACAGACCAAACAGTCTTAGAAATATTTAAAACTAGCGTCTCAGACATACCTATTAAGAATCAACATTTTGAGTCTCAGGAATCTATTTTTATATGAACCTAAGAGGAAGAACATTAGTCACTAAATAACAACAAGGAAGATTATAAATAACTTGAAAATATTGAATTCAGAATACTTGAATAAATATGTGTAAATAAAACAGATGCACTATTAGTAATCAACAAGTGAATGTTTGAGATGTGGCTTGAACCTACCACTCTTATTACCTCTTCCACCTACAATATACCAATTTTCACCTATTGTTACACCATCATGTCCAGCCAGAGGAGTTAGCAGATAATCCTGTAGTTGCAGTTGAGATCACTCCATCTGGTAGTTAGCATCATAGCTAACCAAACTAAAGATATATTTAAATAAAAAGGGAAAGAAAAGAAAAAAAAGGAATAAAAAAATCATTACATCTGGACAACAAAGCTATATTAAAAAAAAATGAAGACAAAATGAAGCATAGCAACACCATATTTCAAGACATGCAGAGGAAAAATACCAAATCATATATAGGAAATGCTTAGTTGATTTAAGTTTGGTGTCCATGTTTACTCAATTGTAAGGAATCTATTGTCCTTAATATGGAAATTTTATTAAAATATATAATGTATTTAGAATTGATTTAAACAATATGTATGCAAGTGAAGAAGGCTATAGTATTTATAGTACACCCAATAAGAAACATTGTCAAAATATTGATAGTGTTTGATTGATAAAAATACGAACACAAATATAAACTATACACAGACAAGACAAAACTCTTATTATTTAACATGAATGTGTCCACTAACCTCCAATTGGCCAAAACCCTCTTCCTCTTGTCTAGATAAAACAAAATATCAGGATATCATTTCTCTGGTATGCTATCTTTCAAAAATCCCTCCAGTGTTCGAGTGTAGGCATGAAGAGTATGAACTGCAGATTCTCTCTGGGGATACCTAAAACTACTATACCTTGGTTCATTTAGTCATTTTCAATCAACACTCAAATAAGCAAGTGGGTAATTGTAATTCAAGCTTCCCAGTCTGTCTACTCACTCTACAACCATGAAATTTCCTGAAATGAACCTAATCTGTCTTCTACCAGCCACCAACCTGCTTTAGCCTACCACCCTACCACAAGATGATATGGTGGGGCCATCACAAAGAGAAACCTAAAAAAACAACATGATTAAACAAATCAACAATGTGGGAGTCAAGGGGATGAATACCATGCTTGAGGAACTCAGCCTAAGAGGCTTCCCCATCAGTAGTGCTACTAGTGCTCATGATACTGATGAACCTCCCAAGGAGGAACTAGAAAATATATAGAAATAAAAAGGAAGTGAAGAGTTGCACACTAAAGGTTGTCCACAAACATCACAGAGGGTGGTAGTATGCAAGAACAAGTAATGACTCATGAGAGCACCCTAGATAGGAAAAATAACACTTAGTGGGTGGTGGAGGCCTTCAAGCTCTGAGGAATGGACTGATCATGAAAAATAGAAAAATGGAGATGTCTATGGAGTTTTCCTTCTTTGTTATACCAACAGTTCATGGGGTAGGGTACAAGGATAGGGACATGGTGTAGTTTCAGATGGTGTTGGGGACCAAGGTAAGAGTTAAGGGAACCCTCTTGTTACTCCTAAAAATTCATTTTCATTTTGGGGCATTCATTCCAACAGTGCAGTGATTAGGATGTGAAACTTGGAGGCGGAGACTAGGCTGAGATTTTTCAGAGGATTTTAATGGCATCAAATATGGAAGATGAACATAATAAAATGGCTTCCTGCAGGGCTTGACTTAGTGCCTTTTTTGGAGTAGCCAAGCATGCACTCTGGGACTAGTTCCTATCATGCTAGATAATTGTATCTACAAGTATGAATGACTCCTGAAATGGGTCCAAAGTCAAGTTTTTTTTGCTAGCTTGTAGCAGTTGATCAGCTGCGGTTGAGTATTTTACTATTTTATGGGGTTGTACCACCAGTTGTGCATCATAGCATTACGTCTTCCAATATATTGTTAAACCATCTTATGAGAGAAACCATGGTATATTTTGGAATTTCCAAAGAACAAACAATTTATGGTTGGAATTCAAGCTTCAGGGAAAAATATGATGATAGTGACCCTGACTCTATGTCAACAAACACCTTTTACAACAAAACATGATATATACAATTTTACAGCAAAACATGATATATACTGCTATGAATATAAAACAACACATAAGTACTTCCTCATGGTGTGGTTTATTCATGATAGGAAAATTTTTCTTTAGAGCTATTATGCTATATGATGGCCAGTCTTAGCTGGTGATTTGATGCAAGGTTTTGAGGCCTATTTGGGATAAGGCTGTTGCTATTCTAGATAGAAAATGGAAGTCATTTTCATTAGTTAGTATATCCCCTTCTCCAATGTGATACTCATCAAATTAATAAAGAGTTAAGTGTAGATTTAAAAAGAAACAACCAACAAGTAGCGTATTATTCGTCTTGCTCACCTTCATCTGATTTGTTTGAAGTTTGTACAAGGAGGGATCTGTTCTGGGGAAGCATTTTGTTAGGTCCCTATATTACTAGTATAGTCCCTTATTGTTGTTAGTGTAACCCCCTTATTGTTATTATTGTACCCCTATAACCCCCATATTGTTATTATTGTGCCCTTAAATTATTATTGTTAGGTCAGCTAGGATTACATTGTGGCCCCATGGACTCCTATATATAGAAAGGAGGTTTTGTATTTTGTATCATAAAAGAATTATTCATTCATGTAATGTATTGGAGGTTTCACCCTCGAAGTAGCTTATTTCCAAGGAGCTAATATCTCTTTTCTTCTATTTTTGGAGTTGGCTTCAAAACATTTGGTATCAGAGCTTTGGATTCTAGGGTTTCACTGCTCCAAATAGGTCATTGTGGTATTGTCTCTATAATTTTTTTTTCTACGAAGTTTCAGAAGGTGAAATTTTTAGGGTGCGAAGCCGAAATCCTGAGGAACATCGTCGCAAAATTTCAGAGCTTGTTTCACAATATTTTCGGAGATATGATCTATGGAATTTAGGGCTTTTTGAGGCTCCTGAATTTCATCTCAAAGAGGTGATCGTGGGAAAATATTCATAACTCTCTATCTGAGCATCAGATTGGAGTGCCGTAAAAAGTGGTCGCAAGTACACGGACTGTAGTTTCTTTGCTATCAATTTAAGAGCTAAAATATGAAACGGTGACACGTGGAAAGTCATACAAGTTTTCTATACTGAACCAGTCCATAATTAGGTCATTGTGGGAGATTGGACATAACTTTGCCCCAGAGAATCCAAATCAAGTCAGACCTATGGCATTTGAAAGATAATTTATAAGGCTACCTCAATGCCAAATTTCAGATATTGAAGAGATGCAATCATAGAGATAATCCAATTTCAATATTGAACTCCTCAAAAGAAAGAAAAAGGTGTGTGTGTGTATATATATATATATTCAATTTTTTTTATTTTTTTATTTATTTTTATTTTTATTTATTTTTTTATTTATTTTTTATTTTTCCTGAATTGCATAAGTCTTGTTTGAAGAATCAATTTGAATTGATTCCAAGGGCATATTGTAGAATAGATATTAATATTGGGTTCTAAAAGATGCCCCGTAAAAATAATTCAACACCCATTAAGCCTTCAGAAGGCTCTACTATGACTCATGAAGATGAAGAATTACAACATGATCTATCAAAATTACAAGAGCAAGTGCACCAAATTTTGCTCTCGCAAAGAGCAACAAAAAATGAAATGGAAGTTTTGAAGAAAGGCGTGGAAGCAAAGATGGATGGTTTGAAGAAAGGCGTGGAATATAAGATAGATGGCATGGAAGCTGGCATGGAATCTAAGATGGATGACATGGAAGCTAAGATTGATGAAAAAATGAAAGACAACATGGAAAACATGAAGAATGATCTAAAAGTAGACGTGGAAGGTTTGAGAAAGTTGATACAAGAAATTTTTCCTAATGGTGAAAAGATAGTAGAGGAAACTCATGATGAGAACAAAATAAATGTTAATCGCGACTTCATAAAATCTAATGTTGGCGGGAAGAACCACCATATTCCAAAAATGGATATGAGGAAGTTTGATGGAAAGGATCCTGTAACATGGATACTACAGATGGAGCAATATTTTAATCTCCATAATGTACAAAACACACAAAAGGTACGCATTGCAACTTTACATTTAGAACAAAATACATTTTTATGGTATTGATGGCTTTGCTCCCGTAAAAAAATTGTCACTTGGTCAATTTTTGCAGAGGAAATGATAGCACATTATGAGGATACAAAGAGCAACACCTTCTTTAGCCAATTGATAAATCTCAAACAAAAGGGTTTAGTGGGGGAGCACATTGAGGACTTCCAAAAATTGAATATAAGGGTAACTGATAATCTAGAGGAACACAAGATTGATCTCTTCATAGGTACTTTAAAGGATAACATCCAACATGAAGTTCGCGTTTTGGAACCTGATTCATTGGAGAAGGAATTCAGGTTTGCAAGAAAAATTGAATGTAAAATTATGGCGACAAGGAAGCCTACCACTCACTTCTATAAAGAAGGAAGTGTTGTTACGCCTAGATTTCCATAACCTACAAGGTTGAAACCACAACAATTGGAAGAAAAAAGAGAAAAAGGGCTTTGCTATAGTTGTGATAGAAAATACAATAAAGGTCATAAGTGTTCTGAGAAGAAATTATTTTACATAGATTGTGAAGAGGAAGAAGAAAATGAATAAGAAGAGGATATACACCAGGAACCAGCCCTAGAAGAGGAAGAAACGAGTCCGACCATATCGTGTAATGCATTGGTAGGAATTACCACTCCTCAAACTCTCAATATAGAAGGACATATCAAGAGGAAAAAGTTAATAGTGTTGATTGATTCAGGTAGCACCCATAATTTTATTCATTGTAAGGTAGCCAAGGAATTGAATTGTTTCCTATACCCAGCAACAGAATGTCAAGTGATGGTTGCAAATGGAGGAACTATAAATTTCTCTGGAAAATGCCATAACATAAAGCTAACCATGGGGGAGTATGTATTGAATATTCCAATGCTTTCCATTCCTATGGGAGGTGTTGATGTTGTACTAGGAGTACAATGGTTACAATATTTGGGGACGGTAGCTTTTAATTTTCAAGAAATTTTCTCGAAATTTTTTTCAGAAGGAAAGGAAGTCGAATTACGGGGTATTGCAGGGAAGCCATGAAGGATAATAAGCTCTAATGTCATGAAAAATATTCTAAAGAAAGAACAACGAGGTGTAATTTCATAATTATGCGCACTAAAAGTTCCAACATCAAAATCATCTATTTCTGCAGATCTCCAACAAGTCTTGGACAATCATTCCAAGGTGTTTGAAACTCCCAAAGTACTCCCACCTATTCGTGATCATGATCATGCTATTCATTTGATTCCAGGAAGTGTTCCTCTAAACATAAAGCCTTATAGATATCCTTATGTCCAAAAGAACGAAATTGAATGTCTGATTACAAAAATGTTAGAGGTGGGTATAATTCAACCTAGTCAAAGTTCTTTCTTTGCCCTTGTAGTATTGGCACACAAGAAGGATGGATCATGGCGCATGTGCCCAGATTATAGGGAGCTCAATAAGCTCACCATTAAAGATAAATTTCCCATTCCTGTGATTGATGAATTATTGGATGAATTACATGGAGCAATTTATTTTACCAAGTTGGATATTTGTTCAGGATATCATCAAATTAGAATGAAGACTGAATATATTCCAAAAACAACATTTCGAACTCATGAGGGTCATTATGAATTTTTGGTCATACCTTTTGGCCTTACCAATGCACCTTCTACATTTCAAGGGTTGATGAATTCCATTTTCAAACCCTTCCTTAGAAAATTTGTGCTAGTATATTTTGATGATATACTAATCTACAGCAGGTCTTGGAAGGATCATGTTGAACATGTTGACAGGGTGCTCAAACTATTGCAGGAGAAACAATTATATGCAAAACATCCAAATGTTTCTTTGGAGTACAAGAGGTGGAATATCTGGGTCATATTGTATCTCACGAGGGTGTTAAGGTAGACCCTAACAAAATTAAAGCCATTAGGGAATGGAAAGTCCCCACAACCATAAAGTAGTTGCGAGGATTTCTCGGGTTAACAGGGTATTATCGCAAGTTTGTTAAGAATTATGGGAGAATAGCAGCACCTCTAACAACATTATTGAAGAAAGATGCATTTTCATGGACTGCTGAAGCAACTAAGGCCTTTGAACATCTTAAAGAGGCAATGTGCCTAGCACCGGTCTTAGCTACGCCAGACTTCACAAAAACCTTTATTGTGGAATGTGATGCCTCAGGAAATGGAATTGGTGCTGTTTTAATGTAGGAAGGAAGACCCATCGCTTTTGAAAGTCGTCCAATCAAAGGAAAGTATTTACATAAACCTATTTATGAGAAGGAAATGTTAGCAATACTGCATGCACTAAAGAAATGGAGAACTTACCTAATGGGAAGACACTTCAAGGTAAAAACTGATCATGATAGTCTTAAACACTTTTGGAACAAAGACTATCTTCAGAAGAGCAGCAAAAATGGGTCACAAAGATGTTGGGTTATGACTTTGAAATAATCTACAAAAAAGGAAAGCTTAATGTTGTTGCAGATGCACTCTCAAGAAAGAATGAAGAGGTGGAAGCATTGCTTTGTGCCATTTCTATTATCCAACCAGATTGGATAACCGAAGCAAGACATGAATGGAAGAAGGACAAAGATGTATGGACACTCATTCAAAAGTTGCAGCAAGATCCTAGTACATCTGATACATTTAGTTGGAAAAATGATTCCTTATGGTACAAAGATCGCTTATATCTTTGTAAGAATTCCCAACTAAAACAAAAGATTCTTCTGGAATTGCACACTTCTTCTTTAGGAGGACACTCAGGATTTTTAAAAACTTACCACAGGGTGAAGAAAGAATTTTTTTGGGATGGCCTTAAATCTGATATTCAAAAATTTGTGGTGGAATGTTTGGTTTTCCAGCAGAATAAAGTGGAAACAATTAAGACCCTGGGACTTCTACAACCTTTATCCATTCCAAGTCAACGTTGGGAGGAGATTTCAATGGATTTTATCACAGGTTTACCTAAGTCCGAAGGAAAGAGTGTCATCATGGTGGTAGTTGATAGAATTACAAAGTATGCACACTTTTGTGCATTATCTCATCCATTTAAAGCAAGTACGGTTGCTACTACATTTATGGACAAAATTCAAAAGCTACATGGAAGCCCAAGGGTTATTGTGAGCGACAAAGATCCCATTTTTACCGGAAATTTTTGGACGGAGTTATTTTCTTGTTTGGGTACTCAATTAGCTCATAGCTCATCTTATCATCCTCAATCTGATGGTCAAACTGAGATAGTAAATAAATGTTTGGAAGGATATCTTCGTTGTTTTGTATCTGATAAACAAACACAATGGGTCAAGTGGTTACCTCTCGTTGAATGGTGGTATAACACTTCCTTCCATACCGCAACAAAAATGACCCCATTTATGGCACTTTATGGATATCATCCACCATCCATCACATCATCTTTAAGAGAAAATTCGAAGGTTCAAGCAGTGGAAGATTACATCGAGCATCAACAAGAAGTTCTCCAACTCTTAAAGGATAACCTGAATTTGGCACAAAATCGAATGAAACAATAGGTAGATCAACATCGCAGCGAGGGAATTTTTGATGTAGGAGACTGGGTATTTTTACGGCTACAACCATACAAAAAAATGTCCCTCAAGCAAGCTAAGAAGGATAATAAATTATTGCCAAAGTAATATGGTCCTTACAAGGTGTTGCAAAACATTGGTACTATGGCATACAAATTGGAGCTTCCTGCTTCTTCACGAGTGCATATAGTTTTCCATGTTTCATGCTTAAAGAAGGTTATAGGTGAAAATCTTCTAGTTCAAGAAATATTGCCAGAACTTGATGAGAAAGGAAAAATCATATTGGTACCTAAAGTGGTCATGGAAACAAGAACTTGACAACTACGGAATCGATCAATTTCAGTGTATCTCATCAAGTGGAAGAACTTACCCACTGAATATTCTACATGGGAGGATGAGAATTTTATACAGAAGCACCCAGAGCTACTCAAGCGTTGAGGACAACATTTTTTTGAAGGAGAGGGGCATGTTAGGTCTCTATATTACTAGTATAGGCCCTTATTGTTCTTAGTGTAACCCCCTTATTGTTATTATTGTACCCCTGTAACCCCCATATTGTTATTATTGTGCCCTTAAATTATTATTGCTAGGTCGGCTAGGATTAGATTATGGCCCCATGGACTCCTATATATAGAAAGGAGGTTTTTTAATTTGTATCATCCAAGAATTGTTCATTCATGTAATGTATTGGAGGCTGCACCCTCGAAGTGGCTTATTTCTAAGGCGTTGATATCTCTTTTCTTCTATTTTTGGAGCTGGCTTCACAACAAATTTATGGCCTAAAAGACGTTGGCCTCATTGTGTAGGGTGCAGCTCCATGCCATGGTCAAGAGGTATGTTTTAAAGGGGAATCATCTTGGCACACAATCCTAGGTTGATTCATTTCCTAAAAAATGATTTTTTATTTTATGGTTGATGCATTTATGTGGGGTAGTTATAGTAACCTAAGTATATTTATTGCACCCTAACCATTATTTCCTATTCTTGGAGAGATAGTTGGGTCATTGGAGAAAGAGCCTTAGCTACCTTTTCTATTTTGAGATTGTAATTGGTTTGCATTTAGGATGAGTGATGAATCACCTAGATCGAAGGAGTTCTCCCTTAGTTGGCACCTTAGCACATTATTTAAGGTCACTCCCTTTGCTAGAGCTTGTTGTGACCTACAATGGCCAAGTTGACCATCCTGCATACATTTTTAGGGTGTATTCTTAACGGGCGAATTAGCTAATTCCTTGGAGATTATGCGCTAGCTCACCCTGATCTGCACTTGTTATGTGTATTGCTCGCATCTCTAAAATAGTCATTACTCGCAAAATAAAACTCAATTAACTATGTTGAATCAACAACATGTCTTATCGTGGAAGTTCCTTGAGTGCCTGGTTTGGAAGTAATTGCTAGTGCTTGCAAATGTCTTGCCTATTTATCTTATGGAATAGGGATATTGTTTTCTATTCCTTTCCATATAGAGACTATTTAAGCTAACCAGGTCTCTTTAGTTCTCAGTCCACTCACATTTAATTCCAAACATTTAAATATGCTTGTATATTCTAGTAGTTGTATGCTCCTTTCCCAAGTTACTAGTGACTTAGCTGCCAGTTATCTTCAACAAACATTGTCAAAATTCTCAAAAGTGTTATTCCCTGTTTGAACCGGAACACTAACAATGAGTTATAATGCTTGATACCTTGTGAAGCTAAATACGACTATGGTTCCCTTCGTATCAAGTTATTTTTTACAAGCACCTTCCTGTTGTTACATTAGTTTATATTTCAACTACATGGAAAAATTGTAAATTATGCTAGATCCATGCTATGTTGAAAAATCCGACCAACACAGGCCTTGCATTGCCAATATCTAGCAGCTGTAAAAGAGATTAATCCAAGCTAAAAGATATGCTCTGCTTTCTCTGCTGTCAAATGTCAATTCTTCTACAACATCTAGACAATATTTTTTTGGTACATGAGAACATCCAAGGAACAAAGCACATAAGGGAATGTGTTTTAAACTACTGATTTGATAAGGATACACAAATTTTATTCCTACGTAGGAAAACCTCCTATTCATAAATGGCAGCCATGTCTAGAAGACATAAGTTACCAAAGAACTGTGTTGAAACTATAGAGGTTGGTAAAATTACTGCTTTATGCATGTTTCTTCTTACATTGAATGATATTTAGCAATAGAACAACCAATCACATGAAAGAAACATATTAACTAGCACTCACCCATTTCCTGGAACTTTAGCTCCTTCATAACTTGACATTTTATCCACAAATTCCTTCATATTCTTGGCTTCATATTCCACATTAAAATATTTCATAGTCTCTCTTGAGGAAAAGTAATTCCCTATAGGATTCTTTGATTGCTTCCGCTTAAGTCAATCTCTCTCATATGAATATATTTCCTTCTATCTATCTAGCACGGTAGCAGTCAGATCCTTTTCTCCATTGTAAAGCCACATATCATCATCATCCGATGGAAGGTCCAAAACCACAAAATCAGATGAGGAATGGGGCAACGAAAAAATTTCATCAATGCACTCAACTGGTGGATGCATTACTTTGTTGAAACAAAAGAAAAATATCATATCTAACTAAAAAGGAAGTCTAATGCTTGATACGTTGTGAAGCTAAATCTGACTATGGTTACCTTCGTATCACCTTATTTTTGACAAGCACCTTTCTGTTGTTACATTAGTTTATATTTCACCAACATGGAAAAATTGTAAATTATACCAAATCCATTATATGTTGAAAACCTCGACCAACGCGGGCCTTGCATTGCCAATCTCTAGTAGTTGTCAAAGATATGAATCCAAGTTAAAAGATATGCTCTGCTTTCTTTGTCGGCAAATGTCAATTCTTCTACAACATCAAGGCAATATTTTTTTGGATCACGAGAACATCCAAGGACCAATGCACATAAGGGCATGTGTTGTATAATAATGCTTTGATAAGGATACATAATTTTTATTCCTATGTAAGAAAACCTCCTATCCATAAATGACATCCCTGTCTAGAAGACATAAGTGCCCAAAGAATTGTGTTGACACTATAGAGGTTGGCAGGATTAATACTTTATGCATATTTCTACTTACATTGAATGATATTTAACAATAGAAAACAATTGCAAGAAACATATTAACTAGAACTCACCCATTTCCTGGAACGTCAGCTCCTTCATAACTTGAAATTTTATCCACAAATTCCTGCATATTCTTGGCTACAACTACCACATTAAAATTTAAAATCATTCATAGTCTCTCTTAACGTAGAGTAATTCCCCGTAGTATTCTTTGATTGCTTCCGCTTAAGTCAATATCTCTCATATGAATCTATTTCCTTCTGTCTCTCTAGCATTGCAACAGTCATATCCTCTTCTCCATTATAAAGCCATGTATCATCATCATCTACTGGAAGGTCCAAACCCACAAAATCAGATGAGGAATGGGGCAAGGACAAAATTTCATCAATGCATTCTTAGTACAGTAAAATCATATGTTGGAGTATGCATAATCCTTTCAGTTTTAAGAATTAAGGTTGCTAAACCCTCTTGAGAGGAGAGTAATGATCTTCTCTTGAATTCAATGTATCTTTCAATCTTGGCTAGTGCTTTTGCAATGATATCCACAGGTGAAAGATCAGATTTCTTCACCATATCCTCAATTGATTGCCAAAAAATGGGAAGCACACTATCACAGACGCTCGTAATACTTTCTGCAGCAGTTGAACCAATAACTTTAGAAACCTCTCCTGCCTAAGGAGCAGATACACGCTCAAATTTTACACCAGCCTTCATTTCTATCTGAGAAATTATATATTGATTCTTTCTATCATGCATATAAAACCCCTTTATCCTCAGTAATGTTATTATCTTTTATTGCACTCGGAGAACTGGTAAATCGTGATCCATTTCAGATGTTTTTTTTTGTGTCGGAGATTATAAATAATGGAATTATATGAATTCTTTCATTTTATTTTGATCAGAGAAAATAGTCACTACCTGGCTTTGGAAAATATGTTTTGGTGTTGACAGTATTATGACACAATACAGACTCTCTTTGGATTATGACACAGGTCTGATGGGCTTATTTTTGCGCAAATGTAGCCTCATCCTTTTTTACATGCCATTTGGGTGGGGCAGACCACATCCATAATAGAATCTTGGCAGATGGCTTAACTCACCGAATATTCGTTAGCAATGCCCCAAAATTATTTGAAAAATAACTAGAGTTAAAGTTTTGCAAAATGCTAATTATGATCGTTCACATCTATTACTTAGCAATTGGTTGGCATGACTTCTACCTTCTGCAGAAGTACAATAAAACTGTCATAGAAGAGTAGACTGACCCTTAAATTGTGGAATTCTGGTCAAAGAAAATGGTCCCTTTTAGGTAGAACCCACATTTTATCATTCCTTGAGCTTGATGGTTGTACTGTTTAAAACCCAATTCCTCTTGGTTTAGGTAATGGTAAAGTAATTGTTCCACCAAAATCTTCCAGAGCTTGAGCTCAACCTCACCCTTTTCTGACATGCCATTCCTATAGGGTAGACCACAGTGAGAATGGAACAATGGCAGACGACCTAGTATTCAGTCAATCTCACCAGTGAATGAAGGCCCTGGTGGTTAACCCACACTTATTTTTAGAAAGAAAAAAACACAATTGTGTATTGTATTTACGAAGATTTCAAATGAGGAAATGTCTATTGTCAGGTAGAAATATATTAACTTGACTTATATGGAAAAAAAAATGTTCCCTATTAGGTAGAACCCAGACGTTAACATGCACTAAGCTTCCTATATGCACCATGAGACACATATAATTTCGCTTAGGGATCAGGTCTGAGGAGTAAAAATTCCACGAAAATCCTCTGGAAATTGCACCCTTCCTTATTTCATTTTGACTTGTCATTATGGCGCAATAGACCACATTTAGAATGAAACTATGGTAGATGGTTTAATGCTATGTCAACCTCACTTGTGAACGAAGGTCCTGTTGGTGAATCCACATTTAATTTTGAAGAAAAACTAATATTGGCTACTGTGAACGAGGTAATGTTAGAATGAAACTCTGGTAGATGGTTTAATGCTCTGTCAACCTCACCAGTGAACATAGGTCCTATTGGTGAATCCACATTTACTTTTGGAAAAAAGCTAATATTGTGTACTATGAACGAGGTAATGTCCTTTTTCATGTAGAATCCACACTTGATTTTGTAAAATATCTCAGTGTTAGTAACTGTATCATGCAAGAGAGAGCCAAGGAGTTTGAATGTGCTCTTGGCATGCCATGAGTTTGAATGTTAAAGCCTCTGGATGCAGAACAACATTTTAACTTTTGGATATATAGATAGGCAATGATAACTCTTTTTTATAATATCTATGAATTAATTTTTATGTCAAATCTGCAAAAATCAACAGAAAGTGGTGGATTATAGAAAGCTTCCTTTACTTGAAAATGAAGGCCCAATGTAGGTTTCAGCTGGCGTTTTAATATGTGCACCCCGATGCCCATGATCAATTTTTTTTTTTATATTGAAGTTAGAAGACCCATTGATAGACTGATTTATTGATAACAATGTGGAAAAACTTGTTTGAAACACCAGGTCAACCTCATTGCCTAGCCGCTTTGAACCCCTACACAGAAAATTACATTGGAAGCACAATATGAAATATGACTGTTGTATTCTAGCTCTGGGGTTG
This sequence comes from Pinus albicaulis, assembly GCA_034641835.2. Classification (NCBI taxonomy): domain Eukaryota; kingdom Viridiplantae; phylum Streptophyta; class Pinopsida; order Pinales; family Pinaceae; genus Pinus; species Pinus albicaulis. The sequence continues at coordinate 698,103,169 of CM076580.1, forward strand.
ATTTATGTAGAGGTTAGCTTTAAAGAGTTTCATAGCATTGAACCATGGTTATAGATACTTATTGTGAGAAATATAGTTTTTTTGTATGGTTTTTTTTAGCAAATTCTTTGATAAGATGGTCTAGTTATTCCAGGTATTCCAATGACCTTTCAGGTCCTCCATTTCTAGTGGAAACTGGAGGAAAATTCAACTTGCATGTGATTCTTATCGGTAACTGGAGGCACAATCAAGTGGCATATATTTCATATATCTATTTTTAGGCTAATGTTAGTGGTTAAAAATGTATGTTACTGCATAGGCAAATATATGGATGTGTATATGAATATGTTCATTCTGATTTCTTAAATTTTCTACCGGAATAAGAGTTAGCAGACCTAGACCAAGCATTCCTTATTATTCATGTTCATTCTTTAGATGTACCACAAAGTTCAAAGGGATTCAAATGAGATAGGCTCCTCTTCTCAAATTCATTGTTGCACTAAACATTATACCATAGAGAAAAATACCATTTTTGTGTTTTTATGGGCTTCAAACACTTAACCCTCTTTGTAATATCCAACAATGGCCTTGTGATACTTGAAGTTTAGAAAAATGGTAAGAAGTGGCTTGAAGCCCTTGAAATGGGGTGGAATTTGAAGATGTTTTCTAATGTTTTGGATCATAGAATAATTTTTTTTTTGAAATTATGGAGTGTGTAATAAAAATTTTAATTGTTTTTTTTTTTGGCATTAGTAGTGGGATTTCAAGGAACTAACGAATTGTGGATATTTCTACAAATTGTTTGTATAAGCTGTATATGTTGTATGTATTTACTATTATCCATGTTAGATAATAGGTCCTTCTTCCCCAAACAGAGGAGAAACTTTATTGATAAGTGTAATTTGTTATAAATTGTATTCGGTGTCTATTTATTGCAAAATAGGTTTATATTCATAAAATAAAGGAGGAATGTTACCGACAAGTTTATTCTAAATTAAAATAGACTTGTATTGATTATTCATACTTGAACACAGGTGACCTGATATCATACACTTTAAAAATGTATCATCACATTAGGAAGATGATCCTTATGGATGTCTTTTGCATTACTCATTGACATTATTTTGAATTATGATTGCTTAATTTTCAAAGTTTGACGCATAAGTACTTAATGATTTTTGCATTTATTGTTGAATTTGACTCACTAGCGCGAGGAAAAACATGCATTTCCTTAATATAAATGCAATATTTAAGAAAAAATTACAATTTTCCATATTTTCTAGATTTTTTTGCACAACTCTTCTCCAAAAAATGACCATGTGCTCTAGATGTATTTCATATAGATATTCTCACTACTAAATTGGTTCAAGTCATGTTTAGATGATAGGAAGTGACCTTGGTGTGTTTAAAGAGTACCTAAAGGGGGGTGTTGATGGGTAGAGATGGGCATTCATTAAAGAAGTCAAAAAGCCTTTGAAATCCTACAAGGACTTTCTCTATGATGGCTTGTATAAGAAATCTAATTTGAATAACATAGAGCAAGGAAGGGGTCTCAATCCATACTGTACTTAGAGTCTCCCTGGGTAGTTTACGTAGGAATTTATGTTTCCACATCACTTGGTGGTTCACACTGAATTATAATATGGACATCATTGATGTCCAAACTGTGTGCTACAACGTTTGTTGCAACTAGGAGTGCAAAATTTCCCGAACAAAATCTAGTAAGAATCATTTCACGTTGTGATTGTTGTATATCCCCATGAAAAGCACGATCATTTGGCAAAGATCCAACGAGTTCATATGCGTCATTATTTGTGTTAGTAGAAACAATCACACTTCCCCTATTGTTATAACATCGAATAACATATGGTATAAATTGTGGTCTTGATGAATAGAAACAAAGAAGAACGATGTGTCTCACACTTCTACTAGCTTTCATCTTATCATCTCCCACAAGATCTGCAGTTTTTATGTCAGGTTTCAAGAACCTTGATGCAATCTTCTTTACCCAATCTGGCATTGTTGCACTAAAAAGAAGCATCTGAACTTTTCTTGCATCCTCAACTTTTCCAAGAATGGTCTCAACACGTTCTACAAAGCCTATGTTCAACATTTCATCTGCCTCATCCAAGACACGAAATTTCAAGGATTTTAGATTCAACGTCCCTCTTTCAATATAATAGTTAATGCACTCAAGTGTACCAACAATGATATCCACACCTCTACGCAATGCATATTACTATGGACCATAGGGAGCACCTCCATATACACAGGATGAATGAAGGCCAACAACTCCGCCATAAACCTCAAAGTCAGCATGGACCTGTTTTGAAATCTCCCTTGTTGGAACTAACAAAATCACACTCGAGGCCCTTCCATAGGCTATATTCCTACCTTTGGCATTTGGACCACTTGTTAACGACTCCCCAATAGGCAAAACAAATTCCAATGTTTTACCCTGGCCTATACGAGCTCGACCACCCATGTCCGAGCCATTGAAGATAATCTCAAAGGTCATTGCCTAGATTGGGCAGAGTACTCAATCCACTTGGACTTGAGCATCTGCCTCAGTGGCTCTGAGATATTGAAATTAGAAACTACATTGGGATTCTCTTCCTTCTCTTCCTTCTGTTCTTCTTCTTCCTCTTCGACATTACTACCCCGTGTTTTCTTCTTCTTCTTGCTGCACTTGGAACTGGAATCCTCACCTATGGAAAAATATCATATCTAAATAACAAGGAAGTCTAATGCTTGATACCTTGTGAAGCTAAATCTGATTATGGTTCCCTTTGTATCACCTTATTTTTGACAACAACTTCCTATTATTACATTAGTTTATATTTCACCTACATGGAAAAATTGTAAATGATGCTAGATCCATGACATGTTGAAAACATCGACCAACACAGGCCTTGCATTGCCAATATCTAGTAGTTGTCAAAGAGATGAATCCAAGCTAAAATATATTCTCATCTTTCTATACTAGAAAATGTAAATTCTTCTACAACATCCAGGCAATGTTGTTTTGGTTCATGAGAACATCCAAGGAACAATGCACATAAGGGAATGTGTTGTATAATAATGCTTTGATAAGCATACATAGTTTTTATCTCTTCGTAAGAAAACCTCCTATCTATAAATGGCAACCCTATCTGGAAGACATAAGTGCCCAAAGAACTTTGTTGAAACTATAGAGGTTGGAAGGATTACTGCTTTATGCATGTTTCTGGTTACATTGAATGATATTTAACAATATAAAAACCAATCACATGCAAGAAACATATTAAATAGCACTCCCCATTTCCTGGAACTTCAACTCCTTCATAACTTGACATTTATCCACAAATTCCTGCATATTATTCACTACATCTTCCACATTAAAGTCATTCATAGTATCTCTTGAGGTAGAGTAATTCCCTGTAGGATTCTTTGATTGCTTCCGCTTAAGTCAATCTCTCTCATATGCATATATTTCCTTTTGTATCTCTAGCATGGCAACAGTCATATTCTCTTCTCCATTGTAAAAGGCATGTATCACAATCATCCGGTGGAAGGTACAAACCCACAAAATCGGATGAGGAATGGGGCAAGGAAAAAATTTCATTAATTCATTCAACCAGAGCATGCATTAATTTGTTGAAACAAAAGCAAAACATCATATCAAAATCAAATAAGAAAACTTATCTTTCATACCTAGTCCTTCGAAAGTGAAAACAAGTACTTGTTGTAATGGCCACAAACCAAAGAACAAAGTCTATTTCTTAAATCGTATACTGAATATGACAAGAATAAGTTGTACATATCCTTCAAAAAAAATATAACTCTCAAAGAACACAATCAATCTCCAGAAAAAAGGTTAATAAAAAATTGGAAAATTTAACTAGTAGGTTTCAGTGCTCAAGTTTCCAATTTTAAGCCTTTTGCACCTACTAAAGTATATATCTTTCATTATATCAAAAACTACAGAAAAAACCTTAATCTTGCAAGGCATCATTTAGAAATTGGTTTGTTTAACTGTCATTTTCCAATGACTACATTCATATTTCAACATTGAACATTTATTTAAAACCGCACTAAATAATTTCCTTTCCTGTTAAAAATAGAATCATGCTAAGTAAATAAAAATTCATAGTGCATACTATATTTATACTTAGAGTGAATTTCCTGTATTTGTTTTGAATCAACAAATAAGCATAATTTTTTTTTCCTTTGAAGGTCTTCCATGAAATGTACTTTTCTATGTTTCACAAAGTAAGAAATTGTTTGCTCCATTAAACATACTTTTCTATGTTTTGCAAAGAAATTGAGTGCTTCACATTGGTCACTATCAAAAGAAACCAAGAATAACATGAAATAGAGCCATCTTCAAGAACCTTAGGGAATGAATTACGCTTCCCTGTCTTGAAGAAGTATACAAAATATTAATCACATACTCCATTTTGGTTGAGTGTAGTTTTAATTGAAAGTGGATCGTTACTAAGTTTATCAACTATTTGATTGGAATCTCTAATCATGAATACTGACATAGGAGAGTAAGTGAGCATCTCTAATCACACCTTGCTATTTTTCGAACTAAACATGACCATGATTTGTCATACATCAATAAAAAAGGCAGATTTCATTCGCATCATAACACAACCACACACTTTGATAGACTTAACTCAAGACCTGGCCTTAGGGAATGAATTACGCTTCCCTGTCTTGAAGAAGTATACAAAATATTAATCACATACTCCATTTTGGTTGAGTGTAGTTTTAATTGAAAGTGGATCGTTACTAAGTTTATCAACTATTTGATTGGAATCTCTAATCATGAATACTGACATAGGAGAGTAAGTGAGCATCTCTAATCACACCTTGCTATTTTTCGAACTAAACATGACCATGATTTGTCATACATCAATAAAAAAGGCAGATTTCATTCGCATCATAACACAACCACACACTTTGATAGACTTAACTCAAGACCTGGGGAGGTTAGAGTTAAATACAACATTTCATAACATAACCACTTGGATGTAATTAAGGGAGAAGGTTCCAAAACTAAATAATCTCCTACAAAGGTTAAAAAACCTAGATACTGTTGAATATTTTATCTTGTTTGCTTTGTCTTGGCTCCTAATATGGCAAATGCACTATTGGTTTGCATTTTATAACCATTTTAATTTCACCTTATCTGTCCTGCCCTGATATGGTAGAGTTGATATCAGTTTTCTTTTCATATCAGTTTCAATGTTCTGTGTGCAATGGGAAAAAGCCATGATGCCCTTTATTTCCAACCACAACATAGTTGCTTTAGTGCATAAGGCTTTCTCAATTTCAATTTTCCTACTGGTGTGTGTGATGTTTTTTGCAAGGTATTGGAAATAACCATTTTCTGCCACTCCCATGCCATTGCTGACTTGTTGTGGCCCATCAAGGGTGCTCTTGTTGGCTGGGGTTTGTTGGACTTTAGTGGTCTCAAATCTGCATATCCTGTGGGGGTGTGGTGTTTCCCCTCACACCCTTTCAGCATTTTATAAGTAATATAGGTTAGTTGTGCTTCCTGACCAGACATATGTCACTCCTTTGCATGATGCCTGAAAATTTACAAAGGAATAGTTTGAATTATTTTGCACTGCCAGGATCATGCTGCACTCTTGCATGAAGGAATGTGTCTTCATTAAGGGGTGCAATTTGATTATGTTTGTACAACTATGTTTTGTAAATCATAGGATTCACTAGCTCATAGGTAGCATGTTTTAGTACTTAGTCCCAATTTTACTTTCCCTTTATATGTTTCTATGGAAAAATCCTTTGTGTTATCCACCCATTTTTCATAATATTCTCATTGTACTCATATATTTTTTATCAATAGAACTTGGAGGCACACATGTATGTGTGTTTGGCCTCCCTCCTGTAGACACAAATTGAACTTAACATCCCCCATGCTTACAATATTAGAGAAGCATGCATACAATTTTGAATTCGATTACAAGAACTTAAATTGCTTTGTACATCAGGCTGTGGTCTAGTGGAACTTAGAGAATTTTTTGTGACAATGACATGGTTTCAAATCATGACATGCATGCTCTTGAGTCCTCCATTGCATGAGGTTTTCCAGGTGTTCTCTTGAATATATTGAATAATATTGAGGTATTCAGATTATGGTATTGTCCTGGAAAGGTACTGGTTCTTCGCTCAAATGTGTTGAGGGTGGGTAGAGCTTCCTACCAGGTTTACCATCCATGTAAAAAAAATAGGTTCCCATTTACGAATAAATAAAGGAATTTCTTTAACCTACCGACATATTATGGTATGGTGCTAGAAAGGTACTAGTTCTTTGCTCAAATGGGTGGGTAGGTATTCTTTCCAGGTTTACCATCCATGTAGAAAAAATAGTTTTCCAGTTATAGAATAAATAAAAGAATTTCTTTTGTCTGTGAACTATTATCACTATTGATAATGCATACTTAAATTGAAGTGGTAGTGCATCATATGGATCATCTGTGTCATGTGAAAAAAAATTAGGCTTACGTGACTCTAGAGAAGAGTGTGGTATTCCTCTAATAGTCCAATCCTTCATCCATGAGCTTCTTATGCTCCTTCAAACCTTCAAGAAGACCCATGAAATAACCCTTGTTCTCTAAGCTTCTCCTGAATCCCTCCCATCCATTGTCTCTACTCCTCGTTGATTTCAGTGCCGAGCTTTGGACTCTAGCAACCCATGAGCCACTCAATCCAAGTTCTGGATTCTCCGTTTCAGACTGATAATGCAATCTCTATTGATACATTGTCATCCACAACTTATCTTCATACCTAGTTCCTCCTTCTTGTAATTTGGAGATGATAGAGGCGGCATTAGATAGCAACACGATGCCTGAAAGGTTTTATACATGATATGAGCATACATGTTCCTTGACATCCTCATAGAGACATCCACCATCTCCTTATTTCCCAAGAACTTCTCCATCCGAGACGTCACCTTCATGGAATCCGCATCCTAGTCATAAAAGGCATCCACCGCCTTAGAAATCAAGTATGGCTCGTGCTTCAGAACCTGACCCATGCTTAGAGGAACTCGAACCCTCACCCTATGCATTTTAACCCTAGATTTATTAGGATAATCCTTAATACAAATGTTTATAGTGTTCTGAACAACATCACTAGCTCTGGCTTGCAGAAACCACAGGTGAGAGCCCGCAAGGAGTCCCATACTAATTTTAAAGTGATTGATCTATTTTCCTGTGGACCTATATCCATTATCTGGGTCTCTTTTCTTTCTCCACTCTTTTCATCACCTACAAATGGACTACAAGGTTGTTTGTGGGAAGCAAGATGGCCTACCAAGTATTGAGAGTAGATCAATGTTTAGAGGGAGCCTCTAACATCGTCTCTTGGAAAGGGAGGATCATGATAGTATTGGAGGATAATAGGGTGGGAGATTTTATCAAAAACAAAATTCCACCACCGCAAGATCCCCAATAGTTTTCCCATCATAATAAGAATGACAGAAAGGTCAATTTGATAAAATTAAATTTTGATAAATATTGTTTTTTGTCAAGGAAATTTTTTTGGCTTCACCTAAAAATCTACACTTGCTATGTGTATTCCAAATGTGGATTTCAAAATCAGAATATAATGAGTCTAGCCCCTCAATTTTTCACAGGAAGTGCTTTTGGAATTTTGGACGTTTGGTGCTTCTATCTAGGAGGAGAACTGAATGCATATGCCATGGTAGTTTTAGGTTTGATGGAGGACTAGCATTGTAAAGAGAGGATTTCTGTGTTTATTTGTGCACTAACTATCCTGAATCATTTTTGGAGCTTGGGTTGTGCATTGTGTTGGATTCATGAAATATTTTGTGCCTATGCTAAAGGATTTCATTGGAATCCTTACATTGGAAAAATTCAAGTTGTGCTAGTATTTTTCAACCTGTTGTGCTTGATTCATTATTTTTTCTTGCATATATTTATATGGATTGGAAAATATTTAGCATGTGTGAAATGTCTTTGCATGATTGTGATCATTGTAAGGGGATGAGTTGTTACCATGTTGTTGAAAACTTGTTGCATGTTTTGTTTTCAATTTATTCGTAGGATTGTAGCTTTAAACATAGTATTTAATTCTCACGTCATAATATAATTCCTAAAAATGACTTCTCAAACTCCATTTAATCAAATAATTGCATCCCAACTAAATGGGTGTATAGTCATTATCTTGAATTCATTTGTTATCACTTTGAAAGATTGGCACAAAAAACTAATGAAAAGATGGGTCATTTTAGATACATCTTAAGAGAAGAAGTAATGGATGCAATAGCCACGAGATAAAATCAAAATAAATAGAATCTTGTGAATAGTTGATATGCTAGACAAATGACTAAATCTAAAAAACTTCCTTGCGATATAGATCAATGATAAGTACCTTGTTCCAATGTAGTTTCTATTTCATTTGGTCGCCCATGACCATTAATGTGAAGAACATCATGATTACCAATATATATGCACACATCAAGTGTTCTTCTAAGGATCTACCCAAAGACATAATATGGTCAGAGATTGATGCATTGCAAGAGAACATTCAGGTGGACAGGCTGAATTTGAACATCGCTAGACTCTTTAATTCCAAGGAATGTACATGTTTCAGGGATGGATTAATAACTTACTAAAATTTTGGTTGTGTACCAATCACCTATAAGCAGAGTTATATCACCATCAGGCTGAGGGAATGGAACAATGATTAGGACCCTACAAGCTACACTTAGTCCTACGAAGCCCCCTGTAGCTTTCTGCAGATACAATGATGGAAAGTAATAGTAACTACCTATCTAGTCCTTCACTTGGAACTTGTACATAAAATTATTTCCTAGTGGTATGGGGTAGTTTGTGCTAGGTACTCCATCTTTCCACGAATTTCTCCATTATATGGTGTTCTGTGATCTTGTATAACAACTGGGGCCTCACTAGGAATGTGCATGTATTTTTTGATGTGTTCTACAAAAACAATGTAGTTCACAAATGTAAATTGGTTTTGTATACTTTCAACAAACGATCTTATCATTAATGATAGACCATAAAATAAGGCCATCCCAACGAAATCTACACCAGTTCAAATTGTTAGGAATGATTATCTTTTACATAAAAACATTCAGTAACAACAGAAATCACCCATAGTTGACAATTATTTTCATTTTTCATACTAGGATTGAAGCTACCCTATGGGAGTAGAACCAAAGCAAGAGCAAAGGAGCAAAGAACAATTTCATTTAGCACATTTAGATGCTAAATCAACCATTCAGTGGCTCAGAAATTGTGGAAAAAGGGGCTCGAGTTTTTGTGAATAGAGTCTAAGTTCTTCTTCAAGAATAGATCCTCAACCCTGAAAGCCTTAATGGCCATTTCTCTTACTATGGACTCACCAAAATGATTTGCAATGGGTTATTTAATTGCACCATTTAGTCTCATTAGTTATTTAGCAGAAGCAAAATAGTCTTCTCAAATACCATTGTGTTGTCTCCTGAATTGTGCATCATCGACATGCCATTTCCCTCATTCTTCCCTCCAATATCCATAGACATAGTGGGTTGAATTTTTTAATGTGATTGCAGCTTTAGAAAAGGCACGAATTAGGGCACGAGTTTATCAATTCTTTGGTAGAAGAAAAATAGTCTTCTAAAATACGACTGTGTTGTCTCCTGAATTTTGCATCGTGTGCATCGTGGGCATGCCAATATTTCACTCATTCTCCCTGCCACTCTCCATAGAGGTAGTGGGTTGAACCTTCCTCTAATTTTTTAACGTGATTGCAGTTTCATAAGGCACAAATTAGGGTGTGAGTTTTGAAATCTATTAAACTCTATTTGTGATGGCGAGACTCTCTTTGTGTTAGTGGCTTTGACAAATAATGTCCACGGTCTTTATTTTTCCTATTTTCAAATATGGGTATCATTTATTATTTATTTTTAACAAAACTTGAATGTGTATTTTATTTGAGTGATGTGGGAAAATAAAAATTTTATGTGTAAAAAGAGACAATCACTATAGATATAAGGAAGGGGTAATATTTATAGTAGAAAAAATTCTACAATAAGGGGTTTTCTAAGAGAAATTTGTGGAGAAATTTTGATAAGAGAAGTAATAAATTAGGGTAAAAAGGATTATTAAGGGAAAAAGAGTAATAGGTTGGTTGGCTTAAATGGTTATTACCAATGTTGTAGTATTTGTTTAGTTCTTTATTTCCCCTACCTAGGTTCAAATTTCTGTTGAGACATTTGTCTTATCTTTATAACACTGAAAAGGTAGACGCCTCCAAGGAGTAGGACCACCTCGCAAGTGTATCTCCAAACGTCTTGACCATTCTTAATAAATCACATGTTATTAGTATATACTAGCAGCATATTGGATGTACTTTTGGGTTATAGTGTAAATAATTCCATTTCAGCTCAAGTGTATCTCAAAACGATTTGATTAATTACCACTATTGGGTTTCTCTATAAACTTTTCCTAGAAGTGAAAAAGAACATGAATTTCAATCTAGAAGGGTAGTTTCCCCAAGGAGTGTGACCACCCCACAAGTGTATTTAGAGATGTCTTGACCCTTGATAAATCATATGTTATTACTATAGACTTACAACATATTGAATATACTCTTGGGTTACAAATTAATGGAAATCATTTCAGTCCATCTCAAGTGTAGCTCAAGTCACTCTAATGAGTTGTCAATCTCAAGTTTCTCCATAAAGTTTTCCTTGAAATAAAAAAAGAGCATGTCCTTCAATCTTTAATTGGATGAAATACATATCCTCCTTGTGAATACTTTCTTGACTTCATTAAGTAAGGGTTGATAAATATCTTCTTGGTTTCATCAGAGAATTAACATTTTATTCATCAACTCTTGACTATGAGAGGATGAATTCTAGTGTGAATTATCATGTGTGTGTTAATGTTATTTTTTCAATTGTAGTTTTAACCTCCATGATTAATTTGGTTTAAGTCCTTTAGGTAGTCATCAATCACTTAGTCAATTCCACGTGCAATACTAGAAAATGATGAAATTAGTGACTAGGTGACTAAAAACATTAGTCACCACAATTATTCCAAGTAAATTACTACTAAATTTGAGCAATTTTAAGTGACCAAACTAAAAATGACTAACTTAAACACTAATTAGTCATTTAAGTTAGTCATTTTTACTTTAGTCACTTATTATCTAGTCGTATATTTTATCCCTGGACTAAATTAGTCGTTCAAGTTAGTCATTTTTAGTTCGGCAACATAAAATTGCTCAAATTTAGTAGTAATTCACTTGAAATAATTGTGGTGACTAAATTTTTTAGTCACCTAGTCACTAATTTCATCATTTTCTACTAGTGATAGTTTGGTGTTAGATTGATCTCTTCATGCACATGAAGGGGACCCTAGTCAAGTTGGTCCCAAAATGTTTGTAGCGGTGTCTAGATCCTATCAATCCATTGTGGCCTCGCATTATCTGTAGTTTCACATATACAAATCCAATCAACATGTTACAAAAATCAATGTTACGTTTATCTATTTTTTAAATGTAAATATGAAGATTTAACCTTAGATTTAAAAAAACTCACACTTTTAACATAAATCAATGAAGTTTAAAAATTGAACTTTATGGCCAAAGAAATATAAATATAAATATTAAATTAACTATCTAAATATCACCTTTACTAAAATTCTAATGAATGAATTAGTGTAAAGTAGATATATGATACATGCAATTATGTTAATTGTAGATGAATCCATCTGCAGTGTTAAAATTTAGAGACAAAAGGGTATTCAAAATTTTAACAATACTGTAGATGGATTCAGGGACCCCTTTGTCTCTAAATTTTAACATTGCAAATGGCCAATTCAGAGACCCCTATAGTGAAATGTAACACTTCAATATTAGAATTGAAATTTTCCATTTATATATGGAGTGACATAATTAAAAATTGCTAATAGAAATGACTAATTCATATACCTATTGTACTTGTTATTTGGTCATATTTTTATTCTTGGACTATAATAGTTATTTTCATTAATCATTATTAAATTTTTCACTTATTATCTAGTCATATATTTTAATCCTAGACTAAATTAGTAATTTAAGCTAGTCACTTTTATTTTAGTCACTTATTATCTAGTCATATATTTTATGCCTAGACTAAATTAGTAATTTAAGTTAGTCGCTTTTAGTTTAGTCACTTATTATCTAGTCGTATATTTTATCCCTAGACTAAATTAGTCATTTAAGTTAGTCATTTTTAGTTCAGTCACTTAAAATTGCTCAAATTTATTAGTAATTCACTTGAAATAATTGCGGTGACTAACTTTTTTAGTCACCTAGTCATTAATTTCATCATTTTTTACTAGTGTAATAAAAAAGGAAAATATACCATTTTAATTTAGGTCCCTCAAATGATTGTTCCATTGTGTATATTTGTGATTTTATTTTCAATAAGTAAATTATTATTTTTTTTTCGCATTTTATATATTTATTATTAATTTTTTTATTTTTATTTTCAGAAAGGGATTCTATGCTCGCAAGAGTGATTTTTCCTTTTTTCTCTCTTTACCCTAGTCTAAAAACTTACTTGAAAGATAACTGTGTGATTTCTTTCTAATTACTTTCTTGAAACTTCTTGTGGTATTGAGTGCTTGTGATATGTATATCTAAACTTGAAGGTTTATGATAAAAATTGGAAGTGAAATTTTTAGGGTTTTTATGCAATTATGTAAATTGCATTAACACATAAAATATGATTGCTAACTTATTTTTGCAGAAAATAATAGAGACAACAATACCATAACAACAAACATAACACAACAAATGTTGAATGAGTTCACCCCTCCTCGGCTACATCTCCTCGTCCAACTTCCAATGTTGGGCCTTTTTCATTAAGCTAAAAAATATGTGTTTACATAAACTTGGCATGATCATAATGAAAAAGTGTTGTCTTCAATGGCTCCAGAACAGTAAAAAACCCCTATCTGGGCTCTTTCTACACTCAAAAAGGTCAAAAAATGACTAAGTTATGCTCTAGAGAAGTTTTATTGCTAATCGTCCTCTAATTCGCACCCACCTGTGATCCATCCTACAATTTTCGCCTTTATTGGCCATGTAGGAGGAGAAATTTTCCCTATGCCAGTGAGATTCACGATGAATCAGGTGTAAATTGTTGAACCCTTTAAATTCTGATGACCCCCATTAAGTGATAAAAAAGGGCCACTTGGTGCAATAAGAGTCATCAGATCTATTTGGTTCAAATTTCCCACCAAAATCTTAACCCATATCCCGACCAAGGTTGGAGAGTGGTAATACCCACCAGTTAACATGACCCCGCCTGTGAACTATGGTGAGGTTTATTGAGTGTGTTTGGGTTTTATCGCTGGTTCAAACCTTTGGATGCCAAAACTTAAACCAAACCCCGACTATACCATTGTTGCACTATGGTTGTTGCAGAAGTTCCAATGGTGGTTTAACTTGCTATTTGACTGTGGGTTGTCGTAAATTTTGGTTTGGTGTCGAGGTTAAATCCGAGCTCCTGGCTTCTTGCTACGGTCTCGTGGCTTAGGTGGACTAGGGGCCAAGGGTTACCCCCCACCCCGACCCCCAATACCATTTCCAATAAACTTTAAATATGGCTCACACTGTATAGTTAATAAGAAACAATGTAGGCTGACTGGTGGAGCAAGGTGTTGTTGGTTCATAGGTCATGTGTTTGACTCACTCGGAGGTCAGTTAAGACCCATAACAAATTTTACACCAACTCTGGGAGGTGATGTGGCAGCCACCCATTGGCCCACGTGGTCTCTTCTGATTCGACTAACTCATCAACACATAAACCAATAGAAACCTACCATTAATGAGCCAATAACTGGAGGACACTTATCAACACACCATTTACCAATATAAATATAATCACCCTACCCATTCATATGCCTAGTCAGCATACAGATTGCTGACTAGGATAACTACAACTTCAACTTTTAAAATTTTAGTTGTTTGGAAAATCAGTCAGAATGTGATATCAGGAGCATACTATATCGTTTTTTAGTGAAATAAGTTGCATTGGATTTAGGGAGATGATATTTTCATTTTGGAGTCAGTTTCGAGCCTTTTCAATCACTTTGAATTTTGAGAATTTAACTAATCCACTGGATCATTCCTCCCTACTGGAATCTTTTGGACCTCCAAAATGTCACTTTTAGTTAACAAAAAAATGAGGGTACAATTCTCTCACCCTTCCAATCTAAATCCATTTGGATTTTCTTGGATTTTTTCCTTTGAGCCCCACACAAAGGTACTCCATGTTCCCTCATTTTGAAGTCCTTGTTTTCCTTTCAAGGATGGTATCTTGCTGCAATTATTCAAGATATTCAAGAGAGAAATATTAAATTCAAGGAATATAAATGTTATCTCCTTGATCTTCAATCAAAGAAGGCTCATACACCCTTAAATTCTCAACATTAACAACTGAACAAATTTGCATATATGAAGGAAAATCCAACCTGAAGGAATTATTACCAATTGTTTCCAAAATCATGAATGGACCATATCGAATTGGTTTAAGCTTTTTACCTTCTCCTTGGAGTCTATCTTTTCTAATGTGAATCCAAACTTTATCACTAACTTGGAAACTATGATCCACATGATGCTTATCATTTATTGTCTTTTACTTGGCTTGACTCTTTTCCAACTGTTCTTGAATTCTCTCATATACCAATTGAACTTGTTCAATGAATATTATGGACTTATCTATGTCACTATGTCTATCAATAGCAACATCCTTCCCAAAGATAAAACCTAATGGAGATTTGGGCATGTATCCCAAGCATGCCTCAAATGTATATGTTTGAGTCGATGAATTCTTGGCCCGATTGTAAGCATGTTGAATATAGTGAAAATGTTCATCCCACAACTTAGTATGCTTGGTGGTATAGTAATGACGATGATGATGCATTACCATTCTATTCACCACCTCTCTTTGGCCATCGGTTTGTGGATGGAATTTGTGCTATTTTTCAATTTGATTTCCATGATTCCCCACAAGCCTGAACAAAAGTTCCCAACAAAGAGAGAATCTCGATCATTAACAATGGATGTGGGAAAACCAAAATGTACCCATACATTCTAAAAGAACAATTGGGAAGTATGTTCAGTTGTAATTTTCTTTTTACAAGGCATAAAAATACACATTTTTCTAAACCTATCCACAACTATATAAAGATGATCATGACCTCTCCTAAACATACGTAGACCTCCTAAAAAATCCATAGAAACACTAGGTACTGGAAGTGGTGTATACAATCCCAAATTTCTATTGCTAGTCCTACTGAAAACACATAATGAACATTATCTTACAAATTGTGACACACTTTCAAGCATACGGGGCCAATAACAATAGCTCTGTAATCATGCCACTATCTTTCCTACACCGAAATGACCAACAATAAGAGAAGTATGCGCTTCCCTTATGACTCTCTCCCCCCCCCGTGGAATACATAGCTTTCCAAAATGATACAATAAGCTATCGTAAACATGATAATCCAATTGCTCTACTTGGTCACCTTGACACAAATTTTCATATACATCCTTGGACTCATTATCTAAAGAATATTGTTCAACATAGCTCTCATGCATGAAAGAATTATACTTAATAATAATGAATGCACTAACAATTCATATAGAAAGCATATCAGCAACCTTGTTATAGATACCTTTCTTATACCTTACCACCAAGTGGAACTACTGAAGAAAACCCATCCATCTAAAGTTCCTCACTTGTTGTAGCTTTGTTTGTGATTGTAAGTATTGCAATGGTTGATGATCCTTGTGAATAATTTTTTCCTTAACCATCAAGTAATGTTTCCAATTTTTTGCAATTTGCACCAATTCATACAAATCCTTATCATATGTAGGATAGATAATCACTGCACCACTAAAGGTTCCTAAATGAAAATATATGGGTTTACCATGTTGCATCAAGGTTGCGCCCATGGCATAGTCACTTGCACCAGTTTGAATCTCAAATGATTGTCTCAAGTCAGGAAGTGCAAGTACAGGTGTTGAACAGATCATTTACTTCAATGCATCAAATAATTTTTGTTGTTTGCCTCTCCACTGAAAAACTTTCTTTACATATTTCAATGCATGCAATGGAAGAAAAGTTAGAAATAAACTTTCTCCAATATTGGGTTTCTCCCAAAAAACTTCTAACCTCTGTCACAGTCTTGGGATTTGGCCAATTAAAAATGGAATAAACCTTGGAGAGATCTATTTTCAACTCAATTCCTCCAACAATATGACCAAAGTAGAGTAAACAAGTTTTTCCAAACTCACATTTTGACATCTTTAAAAACAATTTTTCTTTCTTCAATACATCTAACACTTGCTTAACATGCATGACATGTTCTTCACGAGACTTGCTGAAAATTAATATGTCATCTAAGTAGAATATCACAAAGTAATATACAAAATTCCTTAAAACATAATTCATTACATGCATGAATGTATTAGGAGCATTACAAATCCCAAAGAGCATAACCAACCATTCAAATAAACCTTGCTTTTTTTTTTTTAAGGTTGTCTTCCATTTGTATCCTTCAACAATCCTAATATGATGATAGTCACTCCTCAAGTCCAACTTAGTGAAATTCACAACATATTTCAATTCATCAAGTAAATCATCGATTCTAGGAAGAGGGTAACGGTTGTTTATTGTAATCGTGTTCAAAGCACGGAAGTCCACACACATCCGCCATGTACCATCCTTATTTTGCACTAAACAAATAGGTGAGAAACACGGCGATGTGCTTGGTCGGATGATCCATTTGTCAAGAAACTCTTGGATTTGTTTCTTAATTCTGTATTTTCCATCACTGGCATCTTGTACATGATAATGTTAGGAAGATGAAAATATTGCTGCAATTGGATCTCATGTTGGATTCCTCTTTTGGGAGGCAATACTTTAGGCTACTAAAAAACTCATCATATTGGTTAAAAACCTAAACCAAATTAGATTTCATATTTGTATCACATATTTTAAATGCTTCATTCTCAACATCATTATTGGGTTTTATAATCAAAAGTAAAAAATTCGTGCTAGAGTTAACAAGCCTCTTCAATTTTCCGGCATTCACAAGTGAAAGTTTTAGTTTCTTGTGATGTGTTCTAATAATTTACTTAATAAGATCTTTAAACAAATGATAATTTTTTTCATGACGATGAAATACAAATTTCCTGTCATAAAAATATGGGCTTACCAAGATAATACCACGTATTTCTAATGGAACTACGTTAAGTTCTACCTCATCAATGAAGTTTGCGGTAATAGAAAATTTCAGTTTTCATTTTCTAGTTACTTGCAACTTTGCATCGTCACACACCCAACCTAAAGGATAAGGTTTAGGATGAGGAATGGTTTCCAAATTCAATTTCTTGACAATGGTTTCAAAAATTAGGTTTTATTGTGAGATACTATCAAATAGAGTATCAATTTTGTTGTGTTTTGAGATAACTCTAATATGGAAAATATCTAGTATCTATTTTTCATTTTGAGTTTCAATGAGGCTATTTGAAGAACTAGTACTAGCAATGGATTCCTTACCTTTCAATCCCATAGTTGTGACCTTTGTTTCATCTCCCAAGTCATATCCTAAATCATGTTGTGTAGTTGCAATTATATTTTGTTTTCCTTTTTTGTTAAACTTTTTGGGTCTCATCTTAGGATGAAGTTTCCAACAATGATCTATCATCGACTTCCTTTTAATAGTGTTTGCATGTGATTTTTTCTCCCTCTTTCATTATGGAAGCATTTTTGTTCCCTTTTATTTTGGATTTACCCTTTCCTTTGTCTCCACCCTAAAATTGCTTTTTTGTTCCCTCTTGTGGAACATTTTCCCCTCTTTCTTCTAGATGTGCTGCCTGTACACAAACCTCATCTAAATTTGTAGGGTTGAACATGACAATAGTGTGTATCAAGTAGCTATGTAAACCTCCAATGTATATGAGTAAAGTTTCTTGAGAGGATAAATATACACCAAATATAAATTCTTTCCTTCTAAACTCTTTGGTATAAATTTGCACACTTTGACCCTTTAATTTCCTAAAGTTTTTCCAATCCATAATAGATTTCTTCATGTATGTTAAAGGATAAAATTGTCTTCTTAATGCAGCCACAAAATAATTCCACAATAATGGTAGAAGTGTCCTCAAACACATAATTTTATTAATAGGAAAAGAAATTACATGATAAATTTGCAAGAGTTTACACCCGTAGACTCCAACACTCTTGCGATCACAAGAATGAGTTATATATAAGCTAAATTCCCTAAGAGATTATAGTTATGGATCACTTATTAAAATAACAAGTGTCCATTTACAATAAATGTCATCCTAAAAAATCTACTAACGTTTTTCCTATATTAGAGGCTAAGATATGACACTTTTTTACAGTCATATCTTTTGTAACAATATTCTATTTCTAAGTGTCTCCAATATTAATTTAAATATTCTAATTTAATAAATATTTTATCCTAACTTTAAACTATGATATTTGTATTTTTTGGATCATCTAACATTCCCCCTTATGATCTAAATATACATTACAACATATACCATGTTCATCCCTGAACTTAGTAAATTTTATCCTTCCAAGTGGTTTGGTGAAGATATCAGAGATCTGATCTTCTGAAGGAAAATAAATCACCTTGATGACATCCTTTGCAATGAGTGATCTGATATGATAATACTTGGTGTCCACATGCTTTGTCTTTGAATGAAAAGTTTGGTTCTTGGCAAGATTTATGGCTGACTGGCTGTTGATGAATAACAATGTAGCTTTTGCTTGAGGAATTCCCAAGTGTTTTAAAACTCTGCGCAACCAAACAATATCATATGTTGCTTCCCATGCTGATATATACTCTTCTTATGCTAAAGAAGTGGCCACTGTAGCTTGTTTCTTGCAACTCCAAGACACTGCAACTGACCCCATGCTCATTAAATAACATGAGGTGGATGCCCTATCATCAATATTTCCAGCAAAATCAACATCAAAAAAACCACCAAGTACAAATTTTTTAGTCTTTTTGTAAAGAATACCAAAATATTTTGTTCATTGGATGTAACGAAGAACTCTTTTGGCTGCATTCTAGTGGTTGTCTCATGGTTCCTGCATAAAGCGAGAAAGAATACTGACGGTATAAGAGATATATGGTCAAGAAGTTATCAAATAAATCATGTTTCCAATCAATTGTCGATAAGTAGTGCTATCCACCATCTCCCCCCCCTCCCCCCTTCAAATTTTGAAAGTTTCAAGTTTTGTTCCATGGGGGTAAGAACAAGCTTGCAAACCTGCATTTGAAATAGCTGAAGAACTTCTGCAACATACTTACTCTGAGAAATGAAAATATTATGTGGACATTAGAATAGTTCAACTCTAAGATATTAGTGAAGTAGTCACAATTCTGTTATCTTAAAACCTGCATGTAACTCATTTTTCGCTTGTGTAATGTCGTCATCATTGTTTCCAGTGATGATTAAATCATCTACATACATAACTAAATTAACCATATTTTTACCTTGCTGACATACATACAAGGTATCATCAGATTCACTTCATTGAAAGCCTACTTTATGAAGGTATTTTTCCAATTTGGCATACCAAGCTTGTGGAGCTTGTTTTAACCCATATAAAGCCTTTATAAATTTGCATACTTTATGTTATTGTCCTTAAATTTTAAAACCTAGTGGTTATGTCATACACACTTCTTCCTGTAAATCGTCACTGAGGAAAACACTCTTTACATCCCTCTAATGAACTTTCCATCCCTTTTGAGATGTTAAGGCAAGTGTTAGTTGAATGGTGTTCCATTTAGCCATAGGAGCAAAGGTTTCCTCATATTCAATTCCTTCCTATTGCGCAAAACCCTTAGCAACAAGTCTTTATTTATACTTGTCGAAATCTTCATTTTGCTCGTACTTAATGTGGTAAATCCATTTGCATCCAATAGGTTTAACATTTAAGGACAATCAACAAGTCTCCAAGTGTTGCTGTCTAGAACTTCCTAATATTCTTCAACCATAGCCAGTTGTCATTATTTATGTTTGACTACCTCTTTATATGTAGAGGGTTCAGTAAAATCATTTTCTATCAATGAAAAATTTCCTTCACTTGTATGTGATCCCCTTGTTCCTGTTTTATGATGCTCATCAGGCCTTACATATTTCAAAAGTTGAACTTCCCATTTAGGAAATTGATGTTCACTTGTTTGAGATTCACAAAAATCAACTTCATTATGAAGGGGGTTGATGTAAACATATGTTCATTGATCAACCACAGATTCCATGAGTAGAGAGTCACTGTCCTAAGAACTCTTGCTACTAGGAGATTTGGATGAAATGTCGCAAGACCCAAATGGTACTGGGGAAGTAGATGGAATAGACAAATTTTTTTCAGATGAAGGAAAATCAAGTTCATAGCAATTTTGTGAATTTGGTTGACTTAGTATATTTCCTTTTGTTTTATCACCTTTTATTTCTAAATTTTAATAAGACTCTCTATTTCTTCATCACTCTTACTCTCATTTTCATAAAAAGCCACATCCCTTCTAACAATAAATTTCCCATTGGACAAAATTGGATACCCTTTCTTCTCATCATAATATCTAATCATTGTGCATTTCAAGCTGCGTGAATCAAGCTTAGTTCGTTTTTCTTTCGAAACTAAAACATAACATACTGATCGAGAAAATATGAGGTGTTTAACTCAAGGTTTGAAACCAAACCATGCTGCATAAGGTGTGATTCCGTCTAAAGAAACAACTGGAGAACTGTTCCTTAAGTAGTCGACTGTGTGAATTACTTCTGCCCAATATATAGGACTTAACTTTTTGAAAGTTAACATAGATCTCACCATTCCTAAGAAGGTTTGATTCATTCTTTCTACTACTATATTTTGCTGTGGAGTTTAGAAATTTGTAAGTTGTTGTTTTATGCCATTATCCATGCAATATATTTTGAATTCATTAGAAGTTACTTCCCCTCCATTTTCTGTTCTAAGCGTGCCAATCTTTTCTTTGACTTCATTTTCAATAAGTTGGCGAAAAGTTTTAAACTTTTCAAATGCTTCTGACTTTTGATTAAAAAAATATACCCAAGCCATCCTTCTAAAATATTCAACAAAGAGTAATAAATATCTGCATCCTCCTAGTGAAGTTTGTAAGGGTCTACAGATGTCATTGTGAACCAATTTCAAACACCTATTTGTTCGCCATGGACTTTTTGGAAAAGTATCTCATTTTTTTTTACCGTAAATGAAAGCTTCACATTTTGCATTTCCCTTTTTGAAGGTTTGAATTCCCTTAACCATTCCCTATTTCTGTAACTGAGAGAGACTTTCAAAGTTGATATGGCCATACCTTACATGCAACAATTTGATCGGTGAAATGTCTGTACTTGCTGCTCCTGCAAAGTAAAAATTCCTTGCAATAATTGTCCCTTTCATCCTCAACAATTTTCCATCTTCATAACCTGTCATCATTGTTTTCATGTTCTGTTTGACTGAATTAATTTTAACTAAGCCATCATCCATAATCACCTAATGTCTTTCTTGTCGAATCGTGACTAAAGATAGAAAAATTTTCTTAAATTTTGGTACATACCATACATTTGAAATCATTTTTTCTCCAATTCCAGGTAGAAAAATTTTAACTACACTTTTTCCATAAGGAGTATGTTTTGTATCATCAACAAGATAGATTGAATTGAGATGACACTGTTGGAAGGTCCAAAATAAGTCACATCAAAAAGTCATGTGTTGACTTGCTCTTGTATCAAAAATCCATGCATCTTCATAACAACTTCTAAGAAAGGTTGAAACCTGTAGTGCTATTGATTCTAAGTTTGTGAAGACATTTCGAGCCATCCTGATCTGGCCTTGTCGAGGAGAGTCGTCTCGCCGGACGGAGGCGATCCCTACTAGCGCGGATACGGGTCTGGCAACGATCAAATGAGGCTACGGTGCGAGGTTCCTGAAGGTACAGCAAAATAGGCTTCGACTTGCGAGGAAGGCTTACAGGTCACAGACAGCGCATCGTGGTTGTAGAAGAAGGTGGTGCTCTCGTGTTCGCGTGCACAGCCGGATCTTAATCCTCACGATCCTCAGAGTGGATACGCCTGCATGCAAGAAAGCAACAACGCGAGCAAAAAATCCGGTACACACACAAATATATATCGTCGAAGAGAGACCATAACTCCGCAAGGAACGTGAGTCAAGAACAGAGGTGGAACCTGTAACCGATAGTCGCTTATCATTAAAGAGTCAAAAGAATAATACAACCATAGCTTCGGCGCTTGACACTCTCCATTTAAGCGGGTGGTCGGCACATCATGTCATCGATAGAGCACAATGGGGGATGGGACCGTAGCTCTCTCTCCGGATGTTAGCAACGTAGTCTGCTTGCTTGGTTTTGCCTTAAGGGAGATCGAGAGAGCTTTGCGGCATGACGTAATCTCTTGGGAACTTGGAGTCACGCTGCCCTTTTGTGAACTAGCTTGCAATGGAGATGGGCAAGCTTTTATGAGAAGGAGGAAGGGGAGGTGTAGGATCCCTATAATTATGGGATTGGCCCTATCGTAAGGAAGCTTCCATGAGAGGTGAGAAAAACCACTTTCCTCTCGGCAAATCAATGGCCAAAACCACCCAACTCAAGATAGATATCGAGTCCGGGGAAATTTTTTAGGATGAAACTTAGCACTTTTTATTTTTTAAAAAACACCTCTTAATAACGGTTTGGTGCGGGTGCTGGTTTCTCACGACGGAGCACCAATTGGGCGCCACTCTTTGGAGGATTTTTCTTGGCGCAAAGTGACAGGCGTGTGTCCCACGCTTGATGGAAAAAGAGCTATTTTTCGTTTTGTCGAGATGTTCTTCGGAAATGAAAGCTCATCTTCAGGAAGAGGATGCGGTAAAGTGTTGCACAAGTCACACGTACTCTGCCACGAGTGTCGTGGAATAGAGCCCTCCGGTGAGCGGGATGGGGATTGCGAGCGGTGACAAATTCTTGCGTAGCAGGAGATGGCCCCTAAAGGCATGAGGCTGAAAGAGAGGGTGAAAGTGCTTTACGAAAAGAACTATGCGTGAGCTCTGCCCAATCGCTTCACACGGAAGCGAAAGTGCAATGATGTCTCGAGATACACGGAAGTATATGTGCGTGGTATGGGCGCAGCCATCCATAACGAGTGTACAATAATCTAGATCGAGGCATGGACGCGAGCCATCCGAGTGAGGATGCGATAATGTGAGACTCCGGCCACGGTCGCGACCATCCCGATCAACGATTCATGCCTTAGATAATCATAATAATCCACGATATCGCGGCTTGGATTACAATACGACGAGAGTCCGGTCTTGAGCTCCATCCTCGGCAGAAAAAGTCCTGAGTTCAAGCATCGCGAATATGTGACTTTGAGCCGAAGTCGAGACATGCAAGTGTCGTCCAGATTGCCGGCCCGATGATGAAAGGCGTTATTGACTGCGAGAGAGCGCCTGTGCTTGAAAATGGCCCTCAAAGTAGCTATAGGTTTCAATCTACGGCATGTGAATCAATGAGCTTGGTGTCTGAACACACAGCAGAAATCACTCGGTCGAGGAGGCGATAATGAAAAACCTCACGATGGAGATGCGGCTGAGACACCGCCGATGAGGCACTGCGGGCTCGAGGTACCATAAAAGAGTCTCTACGAACCATCTTCACCGGATAATGAGCTGAAGTCGACGTGAGAGGCGGCCTTGATCCGAAGGTGAGACGCCATAATGTTTCCCACGGCTGACGTCGACACGAGAGCAGGAGAAGACATGTTTTTGTGAATCGAGGATCATATGAGAATCGAGGAGGAAGGTTGATACCTTCCTGAGAGGAGTCAGCTTCTCTTGTTCCATGTAAAGCGATCGCGATGGTGGGCCAGCGATGTTGACACAAGACAGAGGAACTGCTTGCTCCAACAACCTTGTTTTCGTAGAACTTGACACGAACAAAGGAGCTCTACTCGGGCAGACCCGGACCGGTCTCATTTTTAAGGAGCTTGACAGTGACATGGAAAAGAGCCAGCACTCCGAAAGCGACCTCATCATAATGAATATGAAGTCATAGCTTCCAAAGAGTTCCACTCGATGGAAGGAGAAACACGTCACCGGAAGCCCGGGGACCCAATGCCTAGCACTTGCCAGTGCACGTCGAGCACGTCTTGCAGGCTACGGAGCACGCGGGTGAGGTAAGCCAGGCTTAGTTGGCTGTGGGTAGTGAGGCAGAGATAGCAACGGGTGGATAAAAACCGGAAGGGATGAAACGGCAGGTAGGCGCCACCTCGCGAGCTGGCGAGTCAATGGTCACGATCCGTCAACTTCACGTCCGGCAGAGCAGTGCACGAAAAAGGGGAGGAAATGCCGCTCGCTCCATGGCATGTGGGTGTCACGCGCCCAGGCATGAGGGTCAAATCCAGCCGGGAACAATCATCCGTCCATATGGAGCGGTTTTACCTCCCAAAGCCAATAGGTAAACTTGGAAGGATCCCTAACCGGTTGAGCTACCATGCCGGCCCGTCGCGGATGCCAGCGCCTTAACGTAGCAGCGCGAGCGACGAGCGGGCTTAAAAGCTTTCCAAGTCGTTGAGGATAGAACCACTTGCGCGCCGTGCCTTCATGTCTGTCGTGGTCTTCCCGTTCTGGGCCGGACTAACTGCACACGCGTGATCTCGAAAGGCTTGCGGCGAGAGGCGGTCCTGCTGAGTCGGGCTCAGTCGAAAGGAAGCGGCAAACTACTCGGAGGGGTTACGTCGGGCGGGGATGGTACGTGCCCTTGGTGTTACGGAAGAGGAGGCATCCTCCATGACCTCCATCTCAAAGGCGGGAAGGGTGTCCTCGGGACCTCCATCATGGGAGGCGGAGGCAGCTGCACGATATATGGGGACGGGAGAATGCTGTCGCCATGTCGAGGAAGAATACTGAAGAGAAGCAAGAAGGAACTTGCATGAGATCCACTCTCACACGAAAAGAGCACAGTGCCAGCTTTGCTGGGCAGAGGCCAGGCTGCTGCAGTCCCCGACGATGGTTGGTCGATGGAGTCCCTAAATTTGAATTTGCGGGAGCGTAATTAAAGGCAGGCAGCTCTTTGACCGATCATGAGGATCGGTACGGTGGATGGCTCAAATGGCTGCTTGTGCAGGCAGGAGGCTTCGAGTGTCTGGCGGTTGAGATTTGTCCAAAACTCTCTTGGCTTCTATCTTCCTGTGGAAAAAGGTAGATATGGCATGGTGCCCTTCCACGACTTGCGATTTGCTTAATCTTGCATGTGCCTGTAGGAGGCCTGCAACACCTTGCGTTGAAGGCGTGCCCCCAACCCTAGTCTAGAGATTCAAAAGGCTCTAACGACGGACGGTGATTTGGACGTGCTTCAACACCTTGGGACATGCAGGCAGATCTCGGAGAAGATGGTCTCACGTACACACGTCATGCGAGGCACTTGGTGTTCCATGGAGGGTTTGGAGGGTTTATCAAGAGGACTAATTCGTAGGCCTCACGCGTTGCAACGAGCCCAGCCTCTCACATCGCAATCTGCATTGCCTGCGTGGTCTCGATAGCTTTGTCGAGAGTGGGGACAAGCCTCTCTCTGGATACTTGGCAATGTCTGCTTGCTTGGATTTGGCCTTAGAGAATCGAGAAAGCTTTTCGCGGCATGAAAGCCTCTTGGGAACTTGGAGAGTACTGCCACCCTTTTGAACTAGCTTGCAATGGAGATGGCAAGCTTTTATAGAAAGGAGGAAAGGAGTTGGGATCCCTATAATTGTGGAATTGGCCCTATCATCAAGGCTTCCATGAGAGGTGGCAAACGCTTCTCTCTGTGGAAATCGTAGCCAGCGCGCAACTCAAGATAGATATCGGTCCGAGAATTTGTGGGATAGAGCTTCCGCCTTTTGGCTTTTAAAAAACACCTCTCCTTGCGCTATGGATTTAGCGCGGGTGTGGCTCTCTGGCGGGCGCGTGGTTAGCAGTGCCCTCTTTGGAGGATTTTCCCAGCAATTGAGTGCGAGTGTAGGAGAGCGCGACACACGCGGAAAAAGAGCTATTTTGTTTTTGGCGAGGAGATGTCTACGAAAGCGAAAGCTCATCTTCGGAAGGGATGCATCATGAAACGTGTGCAAGTCTTGTCTCTACCCACGAGGTCACGGAATTAGCCCTCCGATGTGCGGGATGGGGATTGGGAGACGGTGAAAAATTGCGCCTGCACCAGATGCCCCCTAAAAGCATCGGGCAAAGAAAGAAAGAGAGAGAGGGTGAAATGCCTTTCACCGAGGAGCTGCTCTTGGTAAGCCTATGCCATCGGGAGCTTTGCGGAGCTGAGCACATGCTGATGCTCTCGGATACATGCATGTCCTGTATGCGTGGTATGGGCGCAGCCATCACATAGCGAGTGTACGATAGTCTAGATCCGAGGCACGTGCGCGAAACCATCGGTGAGGGATCGAGTAAAATAGTGCCCAGAGCACGGGTCGTGACCATCGATCGAGTGAGTCATGTGCCACAAGCCGTCATAATAATCCACCATGCGCAGCGCTGGATTACAATAGGCGAGAATCCGGGGGTCTTTGCGCTCCATCTCAGAGCCCGAACAAAGTACAAGTTCAAAGCATGCAAATATGTGAGTTGAAGTCGAACATGCAAAGAACAGCAGTGCGGTGCCGGCTAATGATGAAAGCTATTAACCAGGCTGGCGAAGGCGGAACGCAATGGCGAAAATGGCTCAAGGTACTACCCGGTGCACAATCTACGGCCTGTGAATCGATAGTACAGTGTCGGTACAGTGGCTTACCCAGCCGTCTGTAGTCGGAGGCCATCATGAAGACCTCCACGTCAGATGCAGGCGAACTGCCGCCATTGAGGCCTGCGAGGCTCCGTGCATCAAAAGGTCTCTGGAACCATCTTCACCGGATAATGAGCTGAAGTCGACGAGGAAGTGACCTTGATCAAAGGTGGGCCATAATGTTTCACATCATCGACATGAGAGCAGAGGGAAAATAATGTTTTTGTTGAATCGGGATCATATGAGAATCGAGGAGAGGGATGATACTTACGAGAGGTCAACTTCTCTTGAACATGTAAATGACACGGCGAGTGGACTTAGCCGATGTTGACATCAGCGGAATGGAGGTCATGTGTTGATGGAGGCAATGCTGGCGGATGAGAAGGTCAAAAGGGATTATCCCGACCCGCAAGGCAAATGAAAAGGGCAGGATGGAGATGCCCCCAACCCAGCACGAAGATGCGAACCGAAGTGCCGTAGTTCGAAGCGACATACTGCCATGACACGACAATGATGTTGGTTCACATTTTCCCTCACGATCTTTACGGCGGTGCCTCTTTGTACACAAGCTTGAAGAGGATATCGCTATGCTTGTAATATAAGTCTACCCTGCGGTAGAATGCATCCTAGTGCATTTGCGGTACCTTTAGGAAGGAGTGGCTCGAATATTACGTCATTTCAGTACGAGATCCAGTGTCATCAGTTTTAGCGAGTCGACGGCAGGAGAAGAACTCAGCGATCTTTTTCATGTTTATAGAGTTTGAAAAGGCAAAGTGAGAGAAAAATAAAACTCAGGCGAGTTCGCTGTCGTATGATCGTTTCGGACCGAGGACCAGGTAGAAAACAATATCGAGAAAACCTCCCTAGTCAGCGTGAAATGAGGACTAGGCCTGTTCTTTTAAAGCTAAATAATCCATCCCAGCTAGAAAGAAAGGGAGTGGCAGCGTATGTTGGAGGTAGATGTGGTTTCGATGTCCGCTTTAGCGAAGATCGAAACAACAAGGGACTCGGAAATCTTTTCTTATGTTTGAGAGAATCGAAGGAAAAGAAGAGCGAAAAGATAGCTCCCTGAGAGTTGAAGAGATGGCTCCTACTGGAGGACAAAGTGGTATAAAGGGTGAGCCTGGCTGGTTCGGGTAATGATCGGAGCGCTAACGAGATACAAGTAAGAGGTCAAGAAGGCGCAGCTATGCAGACCACTCATCGCGACGGGTTCCTCGAGAACGAGCAAAACAACCAAGTGAAGGCGATATCATAGCCAAGCGAGATAGGGACGATGGAATAGAAGAAAACGAGAGCTCACATCCAGCAAAAACGAGGCAAAGTAAAATGGCAATCAAAGAGGTAAAATGAGATATGGTTTCATTTTCAGCATAAGCTGAAATAGAAAGCTACTTGCTTGAGAGTTGGTTTCATTTTTACCAGAAGCTTGAAACAAAGATAAAGCTTATGCTTGAAAGCCTGGTTTCATGTTTTACAAAAGCTGCGAAAGCGTAAACAAACTGACAGCTTGGATACAAGCATGCTCCACGACATGGTGTGGTCAGGTACGTGCGTCGCCGGTCACCGTCACAGATAAATCCCCATCCCGCTACGTGGGAGGGCTCGATGTCGACGCATCATGGGCGAGAGACAAGACTTGAAAATAGCACTTGTCATGCATCCCTGCGAAGATGAGCATTTCATTTCTGAGAAGACATCTCCTTGCCAAATAGCCTAAAGCATAGCTTTTTCCATTACGGCGCGTTCCACGAGTTCAACCCTCGCGCGCGAGGGTAAAGTCCTCCAAGGGCATGCGATTAGCGCTCTTGTCCTTAGAGGGCTGCACCACTGTATGCATATCAGAGGTGTTTTTAAAAATAAAGGCAGTAAGTTTCATCCTAACAAATTCTCGGAGTGATATCTATCCTTGGGTTGGGTGGTTTGGCTCACGGATTTCCATAGAGAGGAAGTGGTTTGCCACCTCTCATGGAAGCAGCCGTGATGATAGGAGCCAGTCCATGGTGCTCGGGATCTAGCTCCTCTTCCTCCTTCTACAAAAAGCTTACCCATCTCCATTGCAGGCCTAGTTCAAAAGGGTCAGGCCCAGAGTCCGAAGTTCCCGAGAAGGACTTTCATGTTTGCAAAAACGCCTTCTTGATTCCCTAAGAGCCAAATCCCAGCGAGGAGACTGTGCGATATGTCTGGAGGAGGCTTGTCCCATCCTCGGCAGTCTCATCGAGACATGTTGTGCGCAATGGCCGGCCGCTAAAGGAGAGTCTTGCGTCGGAAAGCCATGGTTTGTATTCTTCTTTCTGACTCTTTAATGATAAAGCGACTATCGGTTATCGGTTTCCCTCTTGTTCTTGATCGTGTTCCTTTGAGTTATGTCCTCTTCGATTGATATATGGTTGTATGTACTAGATTTTATGCTTGCGTTTGTGTTGTTTACGGCATGCGCGGGTGTCCGATCCGCAGGAGATCACGATTGTGATGCGGCGCGAAGAACGGGATCACGCTGTTCTACAAAGTGGCCAGGTGTTGGATTCCGGGTAAGCCTTCCTCACGAGTCGGTTTATTTACGATTGGGAACCCTGCTTGTAGCATGTTTGATTTTTTGCTAGACCAGTCGCTGGTCAGGGATGTCTCTCGTCCCTGAGAGAGGTTTACCTCCTCAACAGTGGCGACTCCGTGGAGAATCGAGCTTGTTGTTTGACTTTCGTAAACTATAGATGGAGTACGGAAAGCGCGGCGGATAGCCTTAGAGCTTACTTTTTCTGCATTAGTGGAGTAGATCCAATCTTTCGCTTCGGTCGATCTCACGGTTTAGTTTCACGGATGTGAAAAACTTGGAGTATTGTCTTCTCTTCTCGGTCAATTTCTTGGCCTTCCTTGCTTGATACGGCTCTTAAAGTTCGAGGTTATTTCTGTGAATTTGGCTTTTGGATAGCTTGATTATCACTTTGGTCTTCTTGTTGGATTGCTCTTTTTATTTTTGGTGGTAAACTTGACTAGCACGCTTTTCATCTTTGACGATTCGCGCCCATTGGCTTCTGGAGTTGCTAGTGTATTGCACCGCGATTCTGTTAAGCAAGCTAGTTCCAACCTTACTGGTCCCGCGCCAATCCTTGTAAGGTGCTAGGAGTTTACTCTGACTGAGCTTTACGAGCTTGATGTGTGTGTACGTCTCTTTGAGCCTAGATCACATGGTTCATTTGAGTCTTGGAGATGCACGCGGAAAGTGGCGAGTACGGTGCTTGGTTGGGAGAAATTCTTTGTTTTCATTTTCGGGCATTGGCGCTTGTTGTCGAGTTAGCATTCCTGGAATTCCGCGAGTGACTCTCTATCATAAATGAGTTGGAGTGTGGTTTGGCTACGGTTTCCATAGAGAGAAGTGGTTTTCCTCTCCCTTGGAAGTCTTCCTTGATGATAGGGCTTATTACCATAATTATGGGGATCCGACTCCCCTTCTTCCTTCTATAAAGCAGCTTATCTCCATTGCAAGCTAGTTCAAAAAGAATTGGCCAGAATTTCCAAGTTCCCAAGAGCTTTCATCTTGTAAAAGCCTTCTTGATTCCCTAAGGCCAAATCCAAGCAAGGAGACTGTGCCAGTGTCCGGAGAGAGGCTTGTCCACATCCACCGACGGGAAACTGTCGAGACGTGTTGTGATGATAGTCCAGATAAAGGAGAGGCTAGCTTCTGTGAGTGACGCTGCGCCTAAGAAGTATCACGAGTGATAGCCTTCCAACGCGGAAATTCAGGTTTCCCTTGCATGTTGTGCATGGGAGACCATCTTCTTCGAGACTGCCACTGGCATTCCCCAGCGAGCGCTGAAGCATGGTCCAACGTGCCATCGCCATTGCAGCTTTGACTTCAGGGAGGGCGAGGTTGGGGGCACGTCTTCAAGCTGGTGTTGGTAAGGCTCCTAAGAAACGGTAAGATGCCAAATCACGTGAAAGTTGTGTGAAGGGCACCATGCGCAATTCACGCTTCGTCCCATATGGATGAAAGCAGAAGGGAAGTTTTTGGACAACTCCGTACGTTTCTACGACGCATACAGTGATACAAACAACTTTATTTGAGCCCTCCACCGAGAAATTTGATCCTATGATTGGTCAAGAGTCATCCTTGGTCGATCCCACTCCCTCGGAAAGTCAAATTCGGAATCCATCACTGCAGCGACCATTGGTCGTGGGATCGATTGTGTTGGCCCTGAGTCTACGAATTGCTGCCACTGAGTGCGCTGGTGGAGAGTGGATCTCATCACCCCTCGGAGTTCTTCTTGTTTCTTGATTCTTCGGACTTGGAGAAGATTTCTCCTTTGTCCCTATATCTCAAGAACTTGCTCCTCTACCTCTCGTGATGGAGAGTCCTCGGAGGGTACCCTTCCCGCCTTCGAGAGTGGAGTCGCCATGGAGGATGCTCCTTCTTCCGTAACACGAGGGAAGACCATCTCGAGTTCGATAGTAGCCCCTTCGAGTATTTTGGTCGCTGCCGCTGGGTTGGAGTCGACTCGCGGGGATATCGCCTTCCGATCTTATGTGCCTTTCGAGATCACGGTACGGGAGTTTTGGTACTGGTCTTACCCGGCGCCATTATAGACGAAAGGCACGTTTGTTAGTGTTATATCACTCCAACTACTTGGCAAGCTTTTGGCTCGCCAGCTGCTTGTGTTACGCGAGAATGCGTTGGCGTTTAGCTGAAGAGCTAGTCAGCCGATTGGGGATCCTTCCAAGGTTACTGTTACTTTGGAGCAAAAGCCGTCCACATGGACGTGATGGTTGTTCCGAGGCCCCTTGGATTTCAATGCATCTGCTCTTGGGGTGCGGTCTGTGCGTGGAGCACTGGTCTCCTCCCGCACTACGTGTGCTTTGTCTGCTGCATGAAGGACGGATCATGACCATTGATGAGCTTTTGTTCTTTGGTCCTGATGTGGCAGGCGCTCACCATCATCCCTTCCTAGTTTTTATCCACGGTTGCATACTGCCCCACCGCGGTCAGCTTATGTGGCTACCTACCCAGTGCACTGTGTCGGTGATAGTGCCGTTGTGAATCAGCGTCTTTGGGGGCATTGGGTCCTAACTTCCGGGATGTTTTTCCTTCCATTGGGAGGTGGAACTCTTGAAAGATATGACTTCATATATTCATTATGATGAGGTTGGTCGGAGCATGGTTCTTTTCTGTGTGTCAGAAGCTCCTTATGAAACGACCCGGAGTACTGAGTGGACGAGTTCCTTATCTTGTGTCAAGCTCCTTAAAAAATGAAAAAAGGTTGTTGGAGTAGAGTTCCTTGTCTTGTGTGAAGCTCCGCATGAAAGCAAGGTATTTTTGGAGCGAAGTTCCTTGTCTTTGTGTCGAGCTCCTTAGGCAAATGCAAACAGGGGTGTTCGAGGATAGTTCTTTTAATGTGTCAACCTCGTTAAAACAATGAAACACTTTCACGTTCAGTTGAGTCTTTGATAAGTTCTCGTAAAATCCCGGTCGAGTTTTTCTTGATCTCGTAATTTGAACCTTCACTCCATCTTCCTTTCATGTGCTTGAGCTTGGGGCATGTACCTCGGTCGGGCACAGCATCTGGGGCATGCTTACTTTTTCAAGCATAGTTTGTTTTCCGTTTCATGACTTGTGTAAAAATGAAACCGGTTTCAAGCATAGTTTATCTTTTGTTTCCAAGCTTGTGTAAAATTGAAACCAGCTCGAGGAGAGTTTCACGATTTCAATCTTGATGAAACCATTCCCCATTTACCTCTTGTGATTGCCATTTTATGACTGTGTGTGCCAAATGACTGACCTTGGTTTTCTCATTCCATCATCCCTTGTCACGCTGGTAGATACACCTTCACTTGGTTGTTTTACGTTACTGAAAGGAACTCACTTGCAATGAGTGGTCTTAGTTGCTTGACCTCTTGACCTTTGCCCGATGCGGCGGTTCCACCATTACTCGGGAACGGTGGCCACCCTTTATACCACTCGTTCACTCCGGGAGGAGTCATCTTTCATCTCTTTCGAGTCTCTAAACATGAAAAGGTGCCGAGTCCCTTGTTGTTTCGAGTCTCGTTAAAGTGGACATGAAAACGACATCTACCCGGTATACATTTGCTTTTCGGGTTGGGGATGTGTTACGAAAAAAGGAATACTGCTTTATCGCGCGACTGGAGGTTTTTCTCGGATATTGTTTTCTACCTTTTAGTGCGCGGAACTATCTACGAGAGACTGAGCTGAGTTACTTTTGCATTGTCTTTTCAAACTCTATAAATATGAAAAGATCGCGAGGAGGTTCTTCCTTTGTCGGACTGGTTAAACCACGATGACATTGGATTTAGTCGAAGTGACGTTATTCGAGTCGCTCCTTCCTAGGAGCTCGTTAAATGTACTAGGATGTGGATTCTGCGAGAAGAAGTGGAACTTATGTACTAGCTTGTGCTATCCTCTTCAAGCTATGTGCAATACCGAAAGTACTCGCCGAGAAATGGTGGGGGAAAAAATGGAACCCGACATCATTGTCGTGTCGGCATTATGTCGCTCTTCAGAACATGGCACTTGTTTGCATTCGTGTCGGGTTGGGGACATCTCATCTCGTTCTTCGCTTGCCTCAGAGTGAGGTTCGGATAACGTCCCTTTTGACCTCTCATATGCTCATTGCCCTTATCACCATGGCTTTCTTTGTGGTCGTTGATGTCCGTCTTGCGCGAGTCCTTTGATCGAGTGCCGTTACATGTTCAAGAGAAGTTGACCTCTGCAAGTATCGGCCTTCTCTACGATTCTCATATGATCCACGATTCTGCTTCCAAACACCATGTTCCCTACTGTCTCGTGTCGATGATGTAGGAAACATTATGGCCCACACCTTCGATCAAGGTCACTTCCTGTCGACTTGACTCATTATCCCGAAATAGTGGTCTAGAGACTCTTTTGCTGGTGCTTGCTGAAACTTGCATGCCTCAATGGAAGGTTGGTGACCGCATTCGGCAGCGTGCAGAGTGTCACTATGGCCTCCGATGGTGATTCTACGGGTGTTCGACACCGAGCTCATTGATTCACATCACAGGTAGATTGTGCCTATAGTACCTATGAGGCCATTGTCATTATTGGTGGTTCCTCTCGCCGTACGGCAACAAATTTCATCATTGTGGTGGTAATCGGGACGATGTTCTTGCATGTTC
Source organism: Pinus albicaulis (assembly GCA_034641835.2). NCBI lineage: Eukaryota > Viridiplantae > Streptophyta > Pinopsida > Pinales > Pinaceae > Pinus > Pinus albicaulis. Next base: position 698,137,143 of record CM076580.1, read on the forward strand.
GAGCTTCATCTCACATATTCGCATGCTTGAACTTGTACTTTGTTCGGGTCAAGATGGAGCGCAGCCGATTCTTGTCTTGTTGTAATCCGAGCTGCGATATTGTGGATTCTTGTGATTATTTACGTGACCTCAGCGATTGAGTTGGATGCGACCATACTCGGAGTCTCTTTATCGATCTCCTCACTAGATGAGGTTTTCGCATCCATGCCTTGGATCTAGATTATTGTACACTGTTATGGATGGGCACATGCCCATACTCACGCTTATATATCATGTTAATATACGAGAGACATTAGTTGTACTTCACTCCGTAGGTCTGCGGTGACGGTGTTTTTCATTCGGCATGTTCTCGTAAAGCATTTCACTCTCTCTCTCTCTTTTGGGCACGAATGCTTTAGGCACATCTTTACCACCGATAATTTGTCACCGATCCGCATAGTCCCCATCCCGCACATTGGAGGGACTCATTTCGTGAGCACGTGGCGGAGACTTGAGACTTGAAAATACGATGCCACATTGCATCCCTGCGAAAGATGATGAGCTTTCATTGCCCATGAAGGCATCTCCACACGCACCATAAAAAATAGCTCTTTTTCCATTAGCGCGGTTCCACGGACTCAGCACCCTCTCGCCAGAGGGAAAATCCTCAAAGAGGGCACACCGATTGAGCGCTGTTTCGTCATGAGCCGCACCAGTGCCAGCCATATTAAGAGGTGTTTATAAAAGGCGGAGAGTTTCATCCTAACAAATTCCTGGATTGATATCTATCTTGAGTTGGGTGGTTTGGCTACGAGATTTCCCATAGAGAGGAAAGTGCTTTCCACCTATCATGGAAGCTGCCTCGCCGATAGGGCCAATCATAATGATGAGGATCCCAACTCCCCTTACTCCTTCTGTAAAACTTTCCCATCTCCCATTGCAAACTGAGTTCAAAAGGGTGCGCGAAATTTCCAAGTTCCCAGAGCTTTCATCTTTTGCAAAGCGCTTCTTGATTCCACTGAGCCAAATCCAGGCAAGAAGACTGTTTCCAAGCATCGCGGAGAGAGAGGCTTGTCCCATCACGATAGGCTTTATCGAACATGTTGTGCTTGCTGACCCGCTAAAAGAGAGGAAGTGCTTTGCGTCGAAGCTATGGTTGTATTCTTCTTTTGACTCTTTAATGATAAGCGACTATCGGTTGCATGGTTCCACTCTTGTTCTTGATCATGTTCATGAGTTATGTCCTCTTCGGCGATATATAGTTGTATGTACTAGATTTTATGCTTGCGTTTGTGTTGTTTCTTGCATGTGCGAGTGTCCAGGTCACGAGAGATCGTGACGAGATTGTGATGCGCGAGCTGGCCAGAACGGGAGCACCACCTCTTCTACAAATGACATCGTTGGATTCGAGGTAAAGCCTTCCTACGTCAAGTCGGTTTATTCTACGATTATGAACTAACTGACTTTGTAGCGTGTTTGATTTTCTGCTAGACCCCATGCGGGGCTAGTAGGGATTGCCCTCTGTGTCTGCCATGAGGGGATTTACCTCCTCTACAATCCTCTTGATCATTTTTAAATTGTGCCTTTGTTTGATGAAACTTTGGTATTTTTTCAATGGAAGTTATACAATCCTCAGCATAATGTCCAACTTTGTTACATCTCCTGCAAAAAAATTGACTTAAATCTCTACCTCTTCCTTGATATTGTCCTCTGCCTCTACTTTGACCTGTATTATTTATTTATCCTCAGCCTAGAATTTGTCCTCTTCCTTGATTATAGCCTTTTTGTTGATTTTTTCTTCTGCCTTGAAAATTTCTCCTGCCTGAACTATAGCCTCTGTTGAAATTGTTTCCTTTGCTTTGACTTCCACCATGATATTGTACACTGTGGACTGCTTGACTTTGATTGAAATGTCCTCTTCCTCTTTTTTTAGAACTATCAGTTGAGGATTTAATTGTGCTAGTCTCTGTTAATTCCCTAATCTCTTTCTTCTTCCCAAATTTTTTGTCATGTTGGGCTAACATATCACTCAAATCATCAAACTTGATCTTCTCTAATTTTCTAGTGACTTGCAATGTTTCCAAAAAATGTGTGTAAGAAGATGGAAATCCAACAATTAAAATTGTAGTCAAGAGAATTTCATTGACAGCTTGAAAACCAACATTTATTATTTCTTGCTTTATGTTTTTAAACTGTGAAATGTATTCAAGAACATCACCACCTTTAGTTAATTTTGTTTGGAGCAATTTTAATTGAAGATGAACATTTTTTATTCAGGTTGGGTATCGAATAGATCTTTGAATGTATGCAAAGCAGTCCATGAATCTGAGGAATTTTCAATATGAATGTACATTTAATTGTTAACTAAAGACTTTATAAGGGCTAGTGCCTTAGCATTTTTGACTTCCCATTTTGCAACTAAAGCTGCATCTGTTCATTTGTTTGGTTTAATATCACCATCACATATTTCATGCCACAGTTAATTATATATTAGAGTGCCTTCAATTAGACGTTTCCATGTCTTATAAGATTTTACCCCTTCTAGATTATCAAAACCAGAGAACAAATTAATTAACTTCGACATTATAGTGTTGAAGCAGTGCACCAAAAGAATCAAGCACTAGAAAAATGAGCAACTCGTCACACGAAACACACCACGTAAAAACGAGAAAAATGACCAAGCTTTGCACTTGGCTCTCGTCAATTTCTCTCTGAGAGTTTAAAATGAAATATTTTCAAAATTTGATCTGTGTAAAATTCCCTTGCAAGGTTTCCTTAACAAAATACTCGAACCCCCCCCCCCCCCCCCCCCTCCCCCTTCAAAGTAAAAAATTAATTTGCATTAGAATATCACTCTTATCTCTCCAAATATTTACAAATAGAATCTCCTGATTTATCCAAAAATTACAAAATTTATTGTCTCTAACATTTACAAATAATCCCCTACACCTTCTCACACCTTATTTCTCTAAAAATATTACAAAAAATAAAAATAAATTCCTTATATATCCATATTACAAATAATATAAAATTTCTTATCTCTCCAAATTTCAAACAATAAAAAGAAAATATTTATCTCTCAAAAAACACTCCTTTAATCCAGCATAATGATTGGCCAAACAACGTATAAATATTCCAATGTAACATTCTAAGCTTCACTTCCTCCTTTGTGGAAGAAATGAGTTATGGAGCACCAAAGCATTAACTAAATTGCTTCAATCGCCTTCGCCTTCGTCCAAAATTTCCTGTCTTTTGTTATTTTGTGGATACAGTGTAGCCTACCCTTTGATAGTAGTAATCTACGTAATATCTTGTTGGAATGTGTAAAATACTTATTTTGGATGACAACAACAATAAATTTGACCCAGAATTAAAGGTACTAATGAGCTTAGACAGGTGCAGCACCTTTGTGAAGGTACTTGTACTTCAGTTGAATATAGGTGTTGGCTTTGGCGCATAGAACAATTTGCTGAATGAAAATTTTTGCAGTGAGAGAGATCCACCAAAGTATGAATCTATTCATGCGAACTCCAGTGTGTAGGAACTTGTATTTCCATTGAAGAAACAATGACAATGAGAATACTGAAAGGGCATGATCTGTGAGCTGCTATTGTGAGGAGAATATTGAAAGCAAGATTGCAGGCGAGTTGATTAACGCGGATCCCAAATGAGTGGTCCATGAAGGGAATGTGAAGTGAGTATGCCTGCAATAATAAATTTTGATGTGGGAGAGGAGGAGACTGCAATCAAGATGTTTGGCTCTGCATCCATGGAATATATAATGACTTAACTAAAAAAGACAACACATTGAAATTCTATGAATATTTGATTATGGATGGAAGGAGGTCACTGCAAGAGGGATTTGATCACATTCTCCAATCTCATCACTACGTCACGCATGGAGCAGTTGGACCAGTTCTTGCTCTCTCACACTTATATTTCTAAGTATCAGACATCAACAGGTGGTATAATTTCTAGGTATACTCTGCACTTGGCTGTTATATCCACTCATTTAGTAGTATGTAGGATAGGAGTAGAAAGGTGTGCGCTCTCAATTGGATAAGCCTTTAAGATACAATATGAAGGGAAATTTAGACAGAAGGGAAATGTTATAAATGATATCTCACTGCCAATATTTTTTTTTAATTACACAGGCCGTGGAGGACTTCCTAATTTTTTTTGAAATTGAATTGCAATAAAAATGATTTTCATATTTAACAATCTAAAAGAAAATAAGAAAAAATTATTTTCCTTTAAAAAAATAAACTCTACAGACTGCATACCAATTTATCCCTGAAAATTTGATGTATTTTTCCAAATGCCTGAAACGTTGGAATCTACTCTTCATAATCTTCTCTTCACATCAGCTGCAACAATGGTGCTATGATATAATAATAATGGCAGAGGCGTCCTCAAACACATAATTTTATTAATCAAAAAATAAAATTTATAAGAGGTGGAGGTAATGGTGAAATTTACAAGAGTTTACACTCGTAGACTCCAACACTCTTGCATTCAGGAGAATGAGCTATATATAAGCTAAATGTCCTAACATATTCTAGTTATGGATCACTTATTAAATAACAAGTGTCCATTTACAATAAATGTCATCCTAACAAATATACTAACTTTCTTCCTATATTAGAGCCTAAGATACGAAATGATTTTAGAGTCGTATATTTTGTAACAATATTATATTTCTAAGTGTCTCCAATATTAATTTAAATATTCTAATTTAATAAATATTTTTTCCTAGCTTTAAACTATGACATTTGCATTTTTTGGATCATCTAACACAAGAAGTTATAATCTTACCTCTTTTCTTGATGTCCTCTTGTGTTTTGGCTTCCCACAAAATGAGTGTTACACTTTCCAACCTTAATGAAGAAAGTTGAATCATGTTCTCATCATCCTTGATCCTTTATATCTTGCAATACACTTCAAGCTGACGAACCTAATTATATAATTTCTTAGCATTTACCTCTCCATATATACATAGGAAATTCAAACTTTATGTCAAGTTTAAAAAATGGAGTTTTACCATGTCCCTTTGGAGAATGTAGAGGTGTTTGTTAAGGGGTTGTTGTAGAAGATGATGATGGTGAATATGAGGGTGAGGATAAAGGTGGATTTGGAGGTGGTTTATCACCATTACCTCCATTCCCTTTTGGAGGCTTGTCTCCATTTCCTCCATCTCCCTTCGGAGGGTTTGAGCTCTCACCTTGCAACCTTGAATTGCTCTCCTCATAGAGACTTTCACCATCTCAATCATGTATAAGAATGTTTTCCTAAAATATCTCTCACCCTTAATCATATTATCAGTCTCTCCTTGATGTGCCATGACTGGTGAGGTTTTCGGTGAAACTTGAGGTGAAACTTGTGGTGGAGATTGTGGTATATGTGCTCTCCTGAACCAGCTCAAGGACTTGGTCACACAATTTTTACTTCTCCTATTTTGAGCTTGAACCTTAAAATCATAAGAAACACTTGAAACATAGTTAAACCTACAAAAAAACCAGAGAAAAAAAGCTCTAATATAAAATTTATCTTTATATGTAAACTTGAAGGTTTATGAAAAAAGTTTCAAGTGAATTTTTTAGGACTTTTTTTCAATTATGTAAGTTGCATTAAGACATAAAAGATTATTTTTAAATATTTTTTGTAGAAAATAACATAGAAAACATTACCATAACAAAAAACACAAGAAAACAAATGATGAAGGAGTTCATCCCTTCTGGGATACATCTCTTGATCTAGCTTCCAATGTCGGGCCTCTTTCATTATGCTAAAAATATTTTTTTACATAAACTTCTAATGCTCATAATGAAAAAATAATATCTCCAATGGCTCTAGATCAGTCCAAAACTCCTCGATGGGCTCTTTATTCCCTAAAAAATGTCAAAAAATGACTAGGTTATGCTCCAGAGAAACTTTCTTGTTAACTGTCCTCCAATTCACACCCCCCTGCAATCCATCCTACAATTTTCGCCTTTTTCAGCCACATGGGGCGACAAATTTGCCTCATGCCATCGATTTTTGCACTCAATCGGGTGCAAATTTTCAAACCCTTTAAATTTCGACGACCCCCATGAACCGATCAAAAAGGACCATTTGGCATGATAAGAGTTGTCGAATCCGATTGGTTCAAACTCCCCACCAAAACCTGAGCCCATCTCTTGACCCAGGTTGGGGAGTGGTAATACCTATTGGTTAACATGACCTTGGTTGTGAATTATGGTGAGTTTCATTGACTGTGGTCGGGTTTTAACATTGGTTCAAATGTCTGCGCGAGAAAACTTATACCAAACCATGACAATACCATGGTTGGATTGTGGTTGTTGCACTAGTTCCACCAGTGTTTTAAACTGTTGTTTGACTGTGGGTTTTCATGACTTATGGTTTGGGTTCATGGTTAACCTTTAGCCCCTTGCTACGTGCTACAGTATCGTGGCTTGGGTGGACCAGGGGTGATGGGTTAACCCTGACCTCGACCTCTGATACCATTTCCATTAAACTTTAAGTATGGCTCATGTTGCATACTTAATAAGAAAAAATGTAGGAATATTAGTGGAGCATGGTGCTATTGGTTGGTAGTTTGTGTGCTTGATTCGCTCAGAGGTCAGTTGAGACCCATAGAAAATTTTACACCAACTTTGGGAGGCCATGTGACGACCACCCATTAGCCCACGTGGCCTCTTCTGATTCAACCAACTCATCAACCCATAAAACAATAGAAACCCACCATTATAGAGTCAATAACTGGAGGAAACTTTTCAACACACCATTTTATAATAGAAATATATTCACCCTACCCAATCATATGCCTAGTCAATGTACAGACTATTGACTGGGTTACCACCAACTTAAACTTTTAAAAGTTGCATTGCTTGGAAAATCGATCAGAATGTGATATCAGGAGCATACGAGATTGGTTTGGAGTGAAACGAGTTGCGTTGGATTTAGGGAAATGAGATATTTGTTTTCGCACTAATTTTGAGCTGTTTCAAGCACTTTTAATTTTGAGCATTTATCTGATCCACTGGATTAGATTGTAACCCTAGCTTACACATTGCGCATATTGAAACTATCATAATTTGCAACTTGGTTAGCTTAAAATTTTTCATTTTTATTTACTTACCTTTTTCCAATTAGGTTGAGTTTAGGTTAGGGCGAGTGTCAATGTTGTTGAACTCATGATAGGAAATGTCGGGCCTACAGAGAGTGGCCTGGATTCGATGGTGTTGGCAAGCAATAATGAGATGGTTTTGTTTCCCATGAATAAGGTCGTATTTGGGAAAAAAACGAAGTCACAAATATATAATTATATGGAGAAAAATGAGGGCCAGAAATTGCAACATTTGGATCTCATTAGCTTTGATATATTCTCTATGTTGAAGGAAACGTGCATGTGGAGGGAGATTGGATGGCTTGATTTCATGACCAAACCTCCTCCCATATACTACAAGGATCTCAGAAGTAGAGTTTCATATGTGTTGAGAAAGAAGCAGATAGAGGAGTGCAAGGAGTTTTGGGTTTTTGTAGATAGGGATGATCAAGGAATGCTGTTGGAAATTTTAAATATTTATTTTTAATTAAAAAGTGTCTGCCCAACCCAACCCTGTAATTTTTTTTTTAATTATTTTTTTAATAAAAAATACATTTTTATTCTATTAGAAATAAGATTTTTTATATTTAATGATTTAGTTTTTCAAGACGATCTTCCTAAATGTTCTATTCCTTAAGTGTATCTTTGCACCTTTAAAAATGATTGCTACACTACAAGGAAAATACCCTCTAGTGGAGGCTATAATAGAGGTTTTTAGTGTTATAAAATTGGCCAAAATTGTCAAAAAAACATTTTCTACAACATCTGGTTTTAGTAACGGAGGTTTTGGCAGAGTTTTTAATAGAATTTCAACACAACTAAAAAATTTGGGCGGTCGGAGGTTATTAAAGATGTTTTTTCATTGGTGCGCTATTAAGGTGTGAATGCTCTGGTGCGTGTCATATAGAGGGTTGGCCCGGGGCGGTCGAAGGTGCATGCACTGGGCCGTAAAGGTATACAACCACACTGGGCACACTGTAGGTGCTACATCGCATGAGGTCATTCTAATTCATATTGGGATTTGTGCGGTGCCCATATGTTCTATCATCGCACCAGTGCGTAGTCTCATTAATGCGCACAAGTGCGCAGTATCAAACAAATGCACCGACTGTTCTAATTCATATTGGTATTTGTGCAGTGCCCATAGGTCGTACAAATTCACCAGTGCGTAGTCTCACATAAATTCACTGGTGCATAGTATCACACAAACACATCGAGATTTATATTTGGTATTGGTATTTTTGCGGTGCCCATAGGTCATATAAACGAACCGATACACTATATCATACAAACACACCGGTGTATAGTAAGTGACATGTACCGGTGTTCATTTTGTATTTTTTAGGAACATCGACCTGTAACAGTGAAATTATTGTGATTTTTAAAAATTCATTATTCATCAAAAGTCGACACATATTATAACATTATTCATATTAATTAATTTTTACTAATGCATTTGAATGAGATGTTTGGATTAATTTGTTATATCATATCATAATTATTGTGATTTTTTAAAATTCATTATTCATTAAAATACGACACGTATCTTATAACAATATTCATATCAATTAAATTTTTAGTAGTGCATTCGAATGTGATGTTTGGATTAATTTGTTATATCATATCATAAAATTTCACATCTCTCCATTATAATATTTAATCATTCATATATTTAATCAAACATGGTGTTACATTTCAGAACGACAATGGAGAACACAATAGAAAAAATTAAAACATATATATATATATATATATATATATATATATATATATATATATATATATATATATATATATATATATATATATATATATATATATAACAATCTTTGTCATAAAAATTGTCATACAAAATGCGACAGTTAGTGGTATCCCTTTGTCTTTCAATTGGGACACTATGTCCATTACATTAAACAAAATGTTTGTTTTCACAAACAAATATTTCAAAAAATGCAATGCCTTCCTTTGATATCCAAACATAATGATCATCATTCTTTGTTTGAACTGTTGTCACTGCTCGAGCTACTTCCATGATATTTTGAAGAATGTTTTGTTCACTGTGTTGATTATTTTCTTCTTCTTCACTTTCTATCTACAAACATAAAAATAAACTGTAATGAGTGTATATACATTTGTGAGAACAATGAAAATTGCAATATTAAATAATATGCATCAACGTAAATTGAAAATAAATGACGTACCATATAAAAAATTGACTCATGAAATATACACATTCTTTCAAAACCATGCAGTATGTTATCTTTCAAGATTTCATCTATTGGTGCAGTTCCATACTTTGTTTCCTGCAAGTTTTATACCCCATAACAAATCATATATTTAATATAATATATTTTTTTTCTATTAATTATAGATGGAGGTAAGTAAAACAATATCGATAGATGCTTACAAATTCCACAATTAATATCTAATATGCCAACATATACTCACAACCCATATTTAACCCAATTCCAATCAATTCGTCTAATGGTTCTTCTTTGTATGTTAGCACCTGTTTGAAGACATTTAATGATGAATTTTGTAAAAGAACTTAAAATATACAAAAATGAAATCTAGTTAATTTGTTATAAGGAAGTAACAGTTACTCACAAACTTATGTATCAACCCTTTTCTTCCTTGTCGTCATGTTTTATGTGCTCAATGGGTTCCATTTTCTTTTCTTTTCTGCAAGAAAATACTTGAAAATTAATATTTAATTCCAAATTGTTTATTTATTGTACCTAATGATCGAAAAAATCGTTGATTACATAATACATTTGAAGCACGTGTTTGTTGAGATGGCTCCTCCTGCAATGAAATTTTATCCATTTCTTTGACCATCTCCTTGTACACCCTTTTGGATATTCCTACTGGCATATTCCTAATATCAGCTCGTTCATCTTTTGAGGTTCTCGTAATCTTCCTGAAAGTGTAACATGACAATAAAATACTTAATTTTTATATTGATATATGAAAAGTAAATATAACAAAAGTGATATTTATAAATAATTATAGAAAAACATTTAAAGGAATATTAATTTTTCATTCCTTCCTTTTTGTTGTTGTACGTTTTTTCCATTAAAATTTTGACATGTCTCATTGACAAATTCTCTGGAAACTCTTCTTGTAGTTTAGATAAAATTTTGTTCTTGGAATCAATGGATTGATTTTTGTATTGTAAGTGAAAAGAACATCTATACATTTGTCCCACTAGATCCCTCAAACTTTTGTAAGAGTTTTTCCCCCTTTTGTTAACCTCCAACACCACTCCAGATGAGCTAAGGAGCAATTCATTTTCATTTGCGTGTTCTGTTTTTTTTCTTTCTTTTCTTAGAACAACATTCCTTTTTTGAGTTGTTGCTCCCTGTAGAACATTAAAGATATGTGAATTAATAGATTGTTTGAAACATTTTATCTAATAATTTTAAGTATGTTATTAATGAAAATTAACAAAATAAACTCATATTGGATCGATAGTATTTTTTTCATTCACCTAATTCATCGTTTTGCAATTTTTCCATCAAGCTTTTACGCTCTTCTGGTCCTAGATCAAAAATAATCTTATTGAGCTTCATCATTTTGCAACTCTGAATGATACACAATAAACAATACATATTAGTTAAACTTACATATAGTACAAAAATAATATTTTTTGTACAGAATTTACAAAGAACTTTCCTTTTTTGCTTTTCTTGATGTGTTATCAATATTTTTGTTACTTGATATCGTGTTAGCCTTTTATTTATGAATATGAAACCTATACCATATCATTCATTAATATATTTTAGAAATCGATTGTTAAATTTTCAGGTAAAAATAAATAAATATATATATATATCAAGAAACCAATTCTATTTTCATGGTGTACGCACCGACGTTGGTGAGTGGTGGCCTTATAAACACACCGCCCAAACAGTATAAAACATTGTACTGTGCTCTATGTCAAAAAGGAGCACTAGTGCATTACATGTTAACCACTACACCGATTAACACAGAAAAAATAATAAAAATCTTCATGTTATTTTTTGTAATCTATGGTGTCGTGGAGGGGGCGGTGCAACCTATTCTTATAAACGCCCCATGCAAACAAGGGACCACCGTATGGTGCTTTTTGTCAAGTACGAGACCTGGTGTGTTATATGCTACATGGTGCACCTATTAACATAAAATAAAAATTATTTTTGCCAAACAATGTTTGAGAAGTGCGTTATATTGAGCACACCGTGCACATACTGTTTGATAAAAAAATTAAATTTTTTTTTTTTTTTTAATCCGTGCGAGATATGTAAAATAGGGCACCGATCCGCTAGGTTATGTAGGGTGCATCGATTAAAAAAATTATGTTTTCTAAAAATTTACGCAAGGGCCGACTTGGATTGAGATCCGACTATGCAAGTCGTCTTTGGGTTAGATGTCATAAGAATATATATATATATACAAACCCTATAAATCTAAAATGAAAAGCCTTAATTCTGAAGTCATAAAAATAAGAAGAAGAAAGGGCAGAAACAAAAAGAATGAAGGGTTTAGGGTAAAAATATATATATATTTTTTTGGTTTTTGAAAATGAACAACAAATTGAAATTTTTTACTTACTACGTAAAAAATACTAATGAAAATGTAAAAAAATGCAATAAAATTTAATCACGATATCTTTTGAAATTCTATGCTACAGGGTTCTAAATACCAGAGGTTTGGAATTTTGATAGTCTGAATACTTCTGTTCGAAAGTATTTCGCTGCTCCATAGTGCTCTCATGCTCTCTTGCTCCAGGTATGTCTCCTGCTCCCTTGTTCTCTTGCTCTCTTGCTCCAGGTATGTCTCCTGTATTTTGAAAAAATAGTGAAATAATTAAAAAAGTGTTTAGTATTTAAAGAATTGTTTAATGAAATTAGGTTTTCAAAAATATTTTGCCGCCCATTTTTCAATTTACCTCTTTTTTTCACTTAAAAAAAATAAAGTTGCATATTTTTTTTTTGCGGCTTTTCGTCACCGGCACGTCGATTAATAACACTGAACCAGTGCGTCCATTAATAACACAAAACCAATGCATAGTAACTAAAACAACACTGGTGCGATTATCTGTACATAAGCACCAATAACAATAAGTCCATTTTTAAGGCACCAAAATTACTTTTAGGTGTGTGTGCTAAAATTTATTGTTGATTTTTCTCAAATGTAGGGAGAAAATATCATAATTATATCGAATGGAAAATTATTTAAAATCCAGCTCGTTCCATAATATTTCTCAAATTCCATCGCGGAGTTCTCCCTATCCATCTTGAGACGTAATATTTACTTCATATTTTATTTATAATTTCATTATCTAATTGAATTTATGTTTTTTATCCATGTCAATCATCATAATAAAATTTATAATGTATACAAATTTGGAGGTTCATGCAGATTCAGAATCAAGTTTAGATGCAAAAATAATCAAACAACTCCAAAATGTCGGAAGCTCTTATCAGGAGCAACATACTGCAAGGCGCATTTGGTAGATGAAAATGGATAGCCGCTTCACCCTGCCAATTGTAACAATATTTCATCTTCCAGCCACAATCCTAGGATAATGATGGTAATAATAATTGTTTGGTATATTAATTAATGTAAATATTAATTTCAACGTCAAACAAATTATTCATGCATTGTAAATGTTCTTACTAATTGATATCATAGATTTTGTACTAATCATGTTCAAATATATTTTTTGAAATCATTAGGATTCTAGTGATGATGAGCGACCTACCTACCATCTTTCGTTGCACCCCACGACAATGTCAAATCGAGAGAAGGTTGAATTAAGACAAAAAATCAGAGAGGAACGATACCAAGAATGGTTGAATCAACCACCGATTCAATTCCCGCTATGTCCAAATTCACCAATTATGAATGACTACAACAATAGTAGTTATTCACAAGATGGCAATGGAGGAAATAAAATATAGGTTGGTATGGATGATTACTTAAGGGATACGACTGCCATTGAGACAATGTTGTTAGATGCATTCCAAAACAATGATCAGCTAGGGGATGATGCTCATATCACTGACACCTTTTTCGAAAACCTTAAATTTGCTTCCACCACCCCTCTCTTTGGACCTGACGGTTAGTCAAAGTCTACCTAGTTGGGGACAATGATGTTACTTTACAACTTGAAAGCAATGTTTGGCTTGTAAAATGCATGTTTCTCAAAAATTTTGAGGTGAGTTACCACAAAGTCCTCCCTTATATAAATTTGAGAAATATAATCACACAATGAAAAGTACAAATGGTTAATTTTATGAGCGTTAATAACTATATCGACATTAATTTACATTTAATATTTTCCATGATGATCACCAACTATAGGTTATTCAAAGATAAGGTTCTTTCGAGTGATAATGTCTTGCCCAGTAGCTGCGAAGAGGCAAATAAATTGTTGAAAATTTTGGGTGATGAGTACATATCATATCATGCATGTCCAAATGATTGTATTCTATATAGAGTAGAATATGTAGACAAAGATATATGTCTGAAATGTGGGCATGACAGGTATGATAAATAAAAAAAGAAGGGTAAATCATGTGGTCCTCCTTTTAATATATTGAGACAAATGGATATAATCCCAAGGATCCAAAGGCTCTTTCGTTGCAGATAATTAGCTATGTTGCAAGGATGGCATGCCTCACACAGAAGTGAGTTGGGAGTCATGTGAATCCCAACTGATTCAATAGCCATGAAGCATATAGAGGATACATGGCCCGAAAAATGTAGGGATGAAGTACGAAGTCTACGACTCAGCATAGCCATAGATGGCGTCAACCCATATTCCCTCCAGAACACCAACTATTCTGTTTGGCCTGTAGTAGTGATGAATATCAATATCCCCCCATGGTTGTCCTTGAAGAATGAACATCTTATGTTGGATCTCATAGTCTCTGGTAGAATACAAGTGAAGAATATGGATTTCTACTTACAACCACTAGTAGATGAAATAAAAGAATTATGGGATGGTTTAAATGTATATGATGTATCAAGACCCATCGCAGCAGAGAGGAGATTTATGTTGTATGGCATATGTGCTTACATGACACATGACTATCCAGGCTTAGGAGTTTTCTCTAGTAAATTACATGTTTATTGATTTGTTTATATATGTAACAATATTATTTCACATATTAGTTATTTAATTCACTATGATTGTTCTGATCTTCATGATATTCTTTAACGTGCCATGCATATAGATTGTATGCAATAATCTCGTAGGTCTTGTAACAAAAGGGTATTTTGGATATGAATTTTGTGGACCTTCTCTAAACTCTAGATGGTCCAAGGACCTACGAAAGCCAGTGTATGATGCTCCAGGGTATTCCTCCCAGAATAACACCCTTACAAAAAAGAATCATCTGCTTTCAATGGTAAACGAGAGAGAACCCAAAGGCTTCCAATAACGACACCAACTGAATGGCTTAAAGAATATGAGAGGGATAAGGAAAAGGAGTTCATAGAAATGTTCGATTCAAATGGGGAGCCTATGTTCGATGATCCAGAATCTTCCACACCTATGTTGAGAAACTTCCCATTGGGATGAAAAGGAAATATATCTTTTATAACCTCACATATTGGGAGAGTCTTAATATTACCCACTTATTAGATCCCATGCATATATTAAAAAATGTTTCATCTTCTTTATGAAGCCACATATCATCGAAAAAAAGTGACACATTGGCTGTTAGGAAAGATCTTATTACTTCAAAAACTAGAAAGAAACAATGGCCAAGCTAGAAGGTACAGGATTAGAGGCAGGGGCTGGTCCCTCTAACTCATGGTATTTAAAAGAAGGTAATGTCCCATGGATTTTAAAAAAATATTATCTTTCTTTGGAAAAGGAAGTTATAACGGATGTGAGGGTGCCATCTTCATATGGGTCTTCACTACGGTGCTGCTTCACCGTGGATGACCATTTGTCGGGGTTGAAATCGCATGACCATTTGAATCTTCTAAGGGTACGTATAATTTCAAAAGCATGATTTTATTATTTGTTATATTAATAAATTTTATCCCACGTAGGGATCATAAAACATAGCTAGTTTCATATATTATTGCACGAGTTTATAACTTTGCAATGTCACTATCCTTTGTTCACGCATGGGTGTGTGAAACATGAATTCCCTCAAGACCTAGGATGTGCCATATCTAAATTATCTGCATTTGTACATTGGATCACGTCAAAGGAGATTCATGTGGCTAGAATTCCACGATGGTGTCAAGAGATAGTTGAGATTGTTTGTATGTTTGAGAAGGAACTACCGACGAGTTTCATGGACTTATATGTTCATCTTCTAATCCACCTAGTAGATGAGGTTTAATTAGTTGGGGTGGTTTCTTGTCATTGTATGTTCTTCTTAGAGAGGTACATGAATAAATTGAAAGGTTCTGTTTGACAAAGGGAAAACCCCAAGGGGTCTATGGTAGAGGGGTACATATCATATGAGTCTTTCTATTATGCCAGTGAGTACATAAAGCACATCGAAAATAGACTAGGTGTGGTGATTTGGGACGATGAAAGGGATGAAGACAAAAGAGAAGGGGAGTTGCTCCAAAAAAATGGAAAAAAGTGCTTGATAAAGAGTAAGCGACTTATAATTTTTCAAATTTACACAAAGTAAATATTCATTTTGAACTTTGATATAATGTATATTTTGATCTCTATGTACTATATAATGTCGGTTTGATTTCATCAACGAATGCATAAATTGAAGCAATCAACAAATTCGCTCTTTACAAATCCGAAGCGACACAAACGTGGGTCGCATTATACGAACAAAAGAGGATGAAATGGGATAGTGACATGAAATAGGGTTGAATGGTAGAAGTGTGCCTTATCCTGATCATTTAAAAGAAAATATGCCAAAAAATGCCCCAACAGTTGAAATGCTGATCAAATCAGAGATAAATACGATGCAACCGGTCATTACCCACGTGCTGAAGAGGATGCGCTAAAAATAGGGATTGGCTGTAGCAACTCGGTAATAATATATTTAATTTATATGTACATTTGAAACTTAATAATTCACCTTACAAATGTAATTACATCTATATTTCATATTTTAACTATTGGGTTATTATAAGACACATGACACTATGATTTTTTAAATTTTTATAGGTGCATTTGTTCCCATCTATGTGGGCATATGGACACCATTTTCGCACAAAAAAATTCGATGATGGACACATCACAAAAGACTGTGGAGTGGAAGTCGAGTTCGATCAATCTAGTCGATCTAGCCACCGTGATCAAAACCCAGTACGAGGGGCATTAGGTTACGTCAGAAAGATACGAGAGATAATTGAAGTGGATTTCTCTTCTTTCCAAGGTGTTATTTTTAGGTGCAAGTGGTGGGACACCTTTGATCGGAATAATGTAAAGGAAGGTCGTGATAGTAGGTTGATATGTGTTAACTCTAGAAATATGTGGGATGAAGCTAAGGAGTCCTATGTTTTCCCCAAACACTGCAACTAGGTGTTTTTTTACCCAGATATGTTGGATAGGGATTGGTGGTTTGTATTGAGACATGATCCTAGATCAAAACATATTTTTGAGAACAATAGTGTTATCATGCCATCCGATCTAGAAGATAATGAGGGTTATCATGAGAACTGAGAGTGATATGGTACATGGTTTATTTCATTAATGTTTATACTTTTTAAGATGGGTTTTTATAAAGAAGATTATTTCAAAAACAATGGCGTACTGTATAAAGTTCTTTTTCTTGTATTATTTTACAATTATTTAAAATTTTACAAACTTACAAATTTTAGCAAAATCATTTCACATTAATACAATTAAAGTTTTTCTCATTAATATAATTAAAATTTTACAAATATTTTATATACAATTACAATTAAAATTACAACTAGAATTACAATTAAAATTACAATTACAATTTTAGAATTTTACATACAATTACAATTACAATTACAATCATTCACATTGATACAATTAAAATTTTACAAATATTTTACATACAATTAGAATTAGTATTGCAACTACAATTACAATTTTACAATTTCAATTACAATTACAATTCTAATTACAATTTTACAATTTTACATATATACCATTACAATTACAATTTAGAATTTTACACACAATTACAATTTTAGAATTTTACATACAATTAGAACTAGAATTAGAATTTTACAATTTTACATATTTACAATTACAATTAAAATTACAATTACAATAATTTCACAATAAATTAAATATTACAATTACAAATTTGAATTTTGCAAATATTTTACATCCAAATACAATTAAAATTACAATTACAAATACAATTACGATCTTATATTTTTACATACAATTAGAATTAGAATTAGAATTTTACAATTTTTCATATATACAATTACAATTAAAATTACAATTACAATCATTTCATAGTAAATTAAATATTACAATTACAAATAAAAATTTTACAAATATTTTACAGACAATTACAATTACAAATACAATTACAATTTTAGAATTTTAAAGACAATTAAAATTAAAATTTCAATTAAAATTTTACAAATATTTTACATACAATTACAATTACAAATACAAGTACAACTTTTCAATTTTACATATAATTAAAATTAAAATTTCAATAACAATCATGACATAATATTTAATAAATATCATGATCATCTAATATTAAATTAATTAATAAACTTCACGATCATGATAACCATCGTACAAACATCATATTCGACTAAAAAACACATTCAAATTCGCTAACATCATCGTGATCATGATCATCTAACAAAACACAATTTGTATTGTATAACATCATCACAACACAAACATCAAATATACATCTCATATCAAATAACTGCTATCACATACACATCTATCTACAAGTTGCACATTAAATGAACATATCTAACATGACCTAACAATATACACATCATGATCATCACCAACATGTAAATTAAGTACAATTGCAACATGAACATAAAATACATGGACCATATATCTATATGTATATATATTTGTGTGTGTGTGTGTGTGTAACTGTATAATGTCAAAAATATACAACTGTAATATAAATGTCAAATATTAGCTGGTGGTATAATATCATCAATAGCAGTACTAGTTGAGGCTTGCTTAGTCGATGGTGCAGCCTCGACAAGATCAAATACATGCTAATCATCACGTGCCTACTGATCTGGTACTGGTGCCTCATGCTGATCAGGATCAATTGTCAGTTACTCATCGTGATGACTCGACATGGTCGATGGTACAACCTACTCATGATCATGAGTACTACTAGATGCTGCAGGCTACTGACTTGACATGGTTGATGGTCTAGCCTGCTCTCCATCATGACTACTGCTCAATGCTACAGGCTTCTTGTCTAGCGCGACGCGAGGTGAACGATGATTACTCCCCCCTAATCATCGAATGATGCGTCACTGCTCCCATACTGTGGACGTGCTGCGTCTCAACCATGCCTCTAACATTGAAGGGTTGTCCTCAACCGCGTAACTAAGGTCGTAGCTCCTACGACATGCCGCATCAGGTTGTACATGTCAGGAGACATTCCTCTCTGCATATGTAATAGCCTACCATCGACCTGTATATCTCTCATAGTGGTGGGCCTGACTCCTGCCTCAACAAACAATGCACAGAGTTGGTCGCCCAACACCATCCTCAATCTACTGTCAGGCGTACAGTGCCTAGAAAAAGGCAATATTGGTGCACCAGCAGGAGCAGTTATGTCTGCACCAACCTCATGATCCTCGGCATTTTCCATGTCCTGATCTTCATCAGGATCCACAGCTGGATCATTTCGTGGCACTGGCATCTCATCGCCATAAAAATACCCAATGTATATAAAATATATATAAGTACACAACAATAATTAGACAATTTAATTAAATATTTTAATAAAAAAATGTTAAATAACATGTTAGAATAAATTTAAATAAACTAACAGTAATATTACCTCTATCATCCGACGACTCATCATCTGTGAAGAGGATGTTGGCACACCCTCACCAATCCAAACCAGCATAAGGATAGGAGACCATAATGAAGGGATGCTCATCAACACTAGCTAACAACTCCAATGCATCATGTGATATCCTCACGGAAAACTCAGTCTTGCCCCTCTTGGGCATCATCTGTCCCCACATGTGCATCCGTGCGTGCAGCATCGGCCTACGAGGCTGTCAAACAAAAGTAGCCCTCGTCTATGGAAAACTCTTAAAAAAAAAAAAATAGCTCTGAAGCAAAAGGGAAGTTGACCCTCCCTTGTGCATGAGCACGACATCTATCTAAGGGTGTATAGAACTACCACAAAAGAATGGCAGACCATTTGACAATTCATGGCTCTTGTACTAAAGAATCATCATAATATAGAAGCAGGAAAATAATGCATTGCCCATCGCTGGTCTTGTGTGAAGTGGTCTAAATCAGAAGTGAGAGGCATCTAACCTCCTCACTACCAAATTCAGCAATACATAACTAACCTCCAGAGACCTAAAAATCTAAAGGAGACAGTATACCCGCGCTAGTGTATCTTTGGGAGTACACCAACTGACTCCCTGCTGCATAGCCAACTGGAACCTCTGGGAACGAGGGAAATTGCACCCCTCTCCTTGATAGCCCAGTAATGAAATATATATCCTCCTCAGTGGGTGCATACCATTGGTTAGGACCAACCCAAAAAGCCTGTAGGTGGGCGTTCCACCTGCGGATAAGATGTCGCAAAAACACACCATGGCCCTTTAGGGAAGTAGCCTCCTCATAGAACTTGAGGAGGCATACCTACTTTAGGAGCCCCTGGGTAGCTATTGTAATAGGGCAAGGGTACGCATCTCTCTCCCTCTCTTGTGCATCCCATAGGTGACCCATGTTATACTTTTCCACCTCTTGTTGTTGATGTTCCCTCTCTTTTCTCTTTTCTCGTCACTGAATGATTGACATATTAAATACAATATTTTTATTAAATGAGACATGTATTTAGGAATATACATATATATATATTTTTTTTGAAAAAAAAATAAAATAGTCGATGCACCACAGAAAAAGGCATGCAACGGTCACAATGCACCTTTTTCTTGTAGCGCACCTACAACGGTGCACCATAAAATTTGCATAGCATCGAAAACGGTGCACCTGGAAATTTTCAGCGCACCTCCCTCCTGGCATTGTTCCAAAGTTATTTTTGCGGTGGTATAAGAGACCACACCGTTGACCATGGACCAGTGTTAAGAGGGCGGTGCGCTGACCAAACTATACGCCTAGGGGCATATAGGCTGGTCAGTGTATCACCCTCTTGACATCACTACATAGTCAACGGTGCGGTATTTTACTAGGCCGCACCGTTGACCATGTTGAATTTTCAGAATGCAGTGCGCTGACAAAATTACCTACCCCGGGGCAGATATTTCCGTCAACGCATCGCATTCCCACTATTCGACAAGGTCAATGGTGCGTCTAGGAAATCGACCACACCACAATTTTTAAAATTTTAAAAAATCACAGTGTACCTTTCGGTACCACCTTGGAACCAGTGCGGATACTGTTAGCACAGGTAGCGGTGTGTCCTGTAAATTTACAGGCAGCACCACAAACCGGTGCGAGCCAAACGGCTAGAACGCACCGCGCAGGATTTTTTTTTTTTTTTTTTTTTGAAAAGAAGGTGAATTTTAAGCTAATTTACAAAACTAATCCGATAAAGAGTTTAATTATGAAAAAACATGGAAAATACCTATAAATTTGTCCGTCGAGGAGGCATATTGGCTGTAGAATTTGCAAAACTAAATTTACCCACCATTTTGCAAAATTCAAAATGGAGATGGTGGGCAATGGCCAGTAGCAGTGCATGCAATGGGAGCACCGATAGCGGTGTGCCTCACTGAAGGTAAATTTGCATCAGTGCTTGAGAGCTTTGGAGCACTAAAAATTTAAAAAATGCGAATTTTTGGCCGTAATTGTTTTTTTAGTTAACCTTATTCTAGTGTGCAGGTTTTATAGGCGCACCAGTGCGGTTTCTTAGGACCACACCAGGCTATTTCATTTCTAGCGTGGGGTTTTAGGATGCACCGGTGCATAATCCTTATAAAGCACCAGTGTGAAACAGTAATAATATGCACTAGTCAGGCTTGTATGGAGCGCACGGTGTTCCAATGTGTTAATGTTTTGTGCACACCGATGCTTTCTCTAGTTGAACGCACCAGTGCGGTTTATGATGGTAAGCGCACTAGAAGAAAAACATCTACAAAAACCTCCACCCGCCAACCTCCTCTAGTAACCTCCGCTACAAACGGATGTATGGGGTATTTTTATAAGGGTTTCCACAAAAACATTTTCTAGAGGGTATTTTCCTTGTAGTGCTAATATATTACAAAGAAAACACTTGCTTTGAACAAAATCATAAACCTTAATTTCTTAAACCTCATAAAAATCCTTAATCGGATGCTTTTATGTTTGGTTGCCATGGATTATTTCTTAGTGTAAGATTTTTGAACTCGTACCATCTCTAAAATTTATAAACCACGCTTAAACCTCTATACAATACCCACATTTAATGTAATTTACAATAAAACATAAATGGAGATTTTATATTTTAAAAATTATGTTTATGAGCATGTTGATGCCTCGAAAGTCGCTGCACAACATCAGGGGATAACCACTCGGTTGGGGACTTTAAAATTGTCCCTTTTCTGTTTGGAATAGTGGCTCCGACTGGGGATGATGGGACCAATTTCCCAATTTATATAATTGGATGGTTGTGTGTTATTTATAGCTAACTATGGCTTGGATGAATGGGAGTGACAACAAGATAAAGGAGTATATATACCTATCTCTATCCTGGGATGAATTATGTATTTCTTATATGCGATCTTAAAAGATGACCTTAAGTGAATGTAAATGAAGATTTATCAAGCATTTATAGAAATGAAAGACAATTTAAGTTGATTTATTTGGTTAAATAGTTAATCAAATCAATTTATTAAGAAAATATCACATTTAATGACTGCATGTATTGTATATGTATTGAAAAATGGCAATCTAAGCATGTTTAGAAGTGAATTAATGTTGGATTGTGTTAAAATAGGTACATATTAAAAAAAAACATAAATAAATTTAACTAGTATTCGCATAAACATAGCATCAATATAGAGATAAAAGTACCATGTATATATTAGCTCTGGTCATGAAAAATAGTCCTTGGTCCTGTCTTTTCTATTAAGAGAAGTTCAAGAATACAAAAGTGAAATTTCTACAAAGCCTTGTTTAAAAATTTTCATGACCATTTCTTAATATAAATGAAAGGGTTTACTAGTAAAATAAAAGTACAAAAATAGCAAATGCATGAAGGACTAAGGAGGTTTAAATAACTCTCCTTAAAAAGGTGAAAATAAAAACAAAAATAGATTTTGTTGGGTGAATCACTTCAAGTGGGTGGTGATGTCTCTGTTTCCATTCATTCATTGAGCTGAAGGATTTTTAACATAGGTTGAACATTAGGAGGTTGGCTTGGCCTGATGGGAAATTTTCCTGTGTAGACCGTATCTGATAGAGGATGTGTCATGTGGGATGAGGTGTTAGTTAGGTAGCACAAAATTATCCATTAACTATGTGACTTAACTAAGTACTTACAATACTTGTCCAAATATATCTTTGCCAATTTCCTAATGTTTTCGTCCTTTTTTTTCGACATCTCTTGCCACTAATTCATTAAATATTTTGCAACAGGGACAGAACTAGGTGGGAATTTATCAATTATATGGGCATCAATGATATTCTTGCAGACTATTTTAACAATATTATTAGCAACATCTCATGTCGTGCATATCGCCCTCTCTGCCTGTTTTAATTGTATATCCCAATCAGTGAATATGATTTCCTTCTTGGAATCCTGAATCATGGGTAGATTGGCCTTTTGGTCGTCTGTAGTGTCCTCCCAAGTGATTTATTGAGATATTTTTTCATCAATTTCATAAAATATGATTAGCTACTTGATTCAACAATGAATCACTTTTCTTACATATCTCATTGATGTTCACTAATCTTTGACAAAATACCACTTGTTGCTGAGCCAAAAAAGTGTTGAGTTCTACAGATTCTTTTTTGAAATATTCCACTTTTGGATTATCCTTTAACTGTTCTATTGCGTATTGTAGCTTGTGAATTTGAGTATCGTTGGCACCAATGTCAAATTGATGTTGTAGCTTTAATTGAGCCATGCTTTGTTGGAGTTGTGACACTTTGGTCTGCAATTGATGGTCAATGCTCTATTTATCTATCAGTATCTCTTGTTCTAGTTGTAGCATTATCTCATCCTTTTATTTAATCAATTCTTATACTTCTGTAACTTTTTTAATTGTAGTAGATGCATAAGCACCTGCAAACTGGGTTAACCATGTCAGATCCTGAGATGGATATGTTTGCATATCCTTCCATACTACCTCCGTGGGCACATCACAAGGGACTAAAGTTGTGATTTTTCAACTCTCCTCATTTTTCTTTATATGCTCATTCAAACCTTATCTTTGGGGTCGTAGAAGATATATAAAGGAGTGATCTCTTCTATATTTAATACAATTTGAGATGTTGGGTAGGCCAGGATGAATTCAACTCTTTCTGTGTTGACAAATTTTTCAGTAGACCAAGTAGTAAAATGGTTCTGAATTTTGTCTTTAGGTGTTTCGGCTGCTTCTTATGGATCAATGATTATCACCTCTTGTTCTCCTTTAATCTCCTAGCTAAATTGATCCTAGAATTTATCTAACTCACTGCTGACTACTGACTCACAAGTCTGTAGTTGGGATGATTTGACTTCCTCTATTCCCAATAGGACTTAGTATCCTTGGGAAGTTCCTCCAAGTTATGTTATTTTTGAGAAATAGGTTGGGACACCTTTAAGGTGTCGAGAGGAATTCTCTCCAAAAAAATTTTCATGTATTCTTTAAAATGGTTCAGCTGTTCAGGAGTAAGACAAATTTCTGCTAATCTTTCAGTCTGTAAATAGTTCTCAGCAGTTTCAAACAGATCATCTTATTGATTGTTTTCATGAATGAATTTCCTGATGTTTACATGAGTTCTAACATTTTGGGAAATTTTGTTTGGATCAAAGTGTCTATTAGGAATTGTAAATAACTTCAAACATTGGATTTGATCTATGTATAGTCCAGCGTGCTTGAAATTTTCCAATGCATAAACACCACAATGAATGGGGAAAGTAGGCCAGGAAGCTTCCTTAGCCTCTTTCAAGGCTTTAGTCAATCCATGCCCTACTGTCTAGTAATAAATTTCCCTTGCGACGAGCTTGTTCGGTACATATAATCGAAGGACATGGGGTTTGTCTAGGCATCCATAAAATCTTACATAAGTAAATAGTTTGTCCCCAAATCACTTTCCTATGGATGTGAAATCAGCTTGGGCTTTTTTTGACAACCTTGGGTATTTATCATTAAAAACTGACTGATAGAGTGGTAGAAGGACTCCGTGAAAAATTTGGTACAAACTAGACTCATACTTGGATTCCCATAGAATATTATGGTAAACATGAATGGGAGTGGGGTCTTGGATAGTTCATTTACAAACCATGGTTAGGAAATTAGAAGTGAAACACAATGAGAAGAAATATTGTTTGACAAGATGGTTCCTCAGTCCATAGTATACGATTTTGATGCAGCTTCCATGAGAGGGACCCATTCAATTGAAAATTTACTTGTATTGAGGGAACCTAAAAGTCTAGATATCATAGCAGCAACATAGTAGTAGGGACCAACAAGAGAGGTAGTAGAATACATACCATTTTCATCATGCTTGTGTTTTTTAGGGTTATTCCTCTATTGCCTTATCAGGTCTGATTGAAACTTGTTATCCTTTGCAAATTTCTTGAGAAAATCCTTGTCATATACCCTCTGCGGGTCAGGTATATGATACATTGTATTTAAATCCTCTACCTTGAATGACTGTATCACTGTATCTCTTGAGGTCATAAATTTTCTGTCGCTGATATTGAGATTACAATTACCCATTTTACCATATCAGTATATGGTATAATCTTTGGGTGTGTGGAAATACTATGAAGGAAAGAGTTGGAAACGTCAATTATTGTTTCTTTTGAGGAATTAGGAGCATCAGTTGTGGATATTCTCTAGACTTCCTTGGGTTTCTCGTCTTCAAAACGCTTGTACATTGATTCTAAGGAAGAAGAACCACTTTCTATAGCACATGTAGTATTTGAAAAAAATGGCAGAATCTCTATAACTTTTGAAGTGGGAGGTGAAGGATTTGGTGGAGCCATAGGTTTCTTCGCTTTCTTTATAGCTTTAGAAATTTCATAGGAATTTGTTTTTTCTGGACTAGCCTACAAATAAGGAGAACATGGATTTAAAAACAATATTTGAAAATGTCAGAGCGATTAGTAATAAAACCGAAGTGATGGTGAATATAGTGTTGTATGCGGAGAAAACTTAAACATTAATTAATAGAACATCAAATCATTTTGGAGGCTCGAAGTTGTCATACCATTATGGCTATGCATTTATGAAAAACATGGGTTCACGTGCATGATATGGACATTTAATCATTTTAAATTAAAACATCCTGCATCACAGTTTTGCATGTGAGTTAAGTCTTTAAAACATACATCATATTTGTTTAGTCGATATTGGGACAAGCTTTTCCCTTTTTAAATACAAATTTTGAAACAATTTATTAAAGGTTTTAATCGCTATTGGAACATAGGCGAGGGGAGAGTGATGGATGATTTGTGATGCGATATTCACATCACACATGCAATCTCGACAAAACGAATGACAGAAGTAAAATAACATTTGGTAAAAGTGTGATGTGATATATCGCATCGGGAAATCGAAAGTGGGCACAGTGTATGGTAGCGGGTGAAATTGCGATTTACGATTTGTGATGAGTGACGTGGTAAAGGGTGGGTCTCACCAAATGGGTTTTTTTAATGAAATATCACTTGTCGGGGGCCTTTTTTCCTTTGTTATTGTTTTTTCCTCTTTTATCATCTTTTCTTCTTTGGAAAGCCTTCTGCGTGCTATATGCCTTTTTGGAAATATCGCATCGCAAATTTTATATTCTACGATTTATATGGTACTTGCTACGATTTGCGATGAAGATTTATTTGGGTTTTTCGCTTAAGTTTTTAGCCAATAAGCTTATGAATTTAATTTTTCAAATTTATATTCCTATATTATAAATCATATAGTGTTTTATTATCTTAATCAATTTTTTTTGAAAAGTCCCCATTAGTTTCTAAGACATCTATTCACAAATAATGAGTTTTTGAATAGAAAAACATAACCATATACATTTATGACCTTCGGTATACAATTATAACCTCCCAATTGTGTTTATGCCCATGGCCATGCCACGTTATCCGCATCCATCCATTGTATGAAGGGTAATCTAACCTCTATCATGTTATCCCCACACCTTAGTACCTATGGTGTTTGTGAAGATTTTATGTTGAACATGTCTTTGTACGGAGGACATTTTATAGAAAAAGTAGGTTATGTGTTTACTATCACATGAATGTGATGGCTCAACCAAAAAATAAACAAACAGTATTTATTTGGATTGTTGAATGGATTTGGATAGGTTCTCATTCATGGGGTTTTATCTTTCATAGGGCCTCCCCATCCTCTCAAACCTCGCCATGAAATGATGGCCATCAATTTGATTCTATTGATGTGAATAAGTAGACTCATTCGTACCTTTTCGGACCTTTTCCTCCAAAAATTTCTGAAGAATCATGATTTGCAGGAGTAGATTCAGGAGAAATTTTCTGGTATTAGGGGCATGAAACTTGGTACCTCGTCTTAGTAAGCCTACTCTACTAACTTGTTGGTGGAACCCCTATTACGTTGGAATTATGCCTTGGATATTTAGAATTATGTGTTCCACATATTGTGAAATTTTAAATATGAGGAACAAAATTGTAGAATTTATTTGATGTTGTAAGAGTTATGGTTTGTTTCGAGAGAATTCTTAGTTACTAGGTGAAAGCCCCAAAGTATGAGTTTCAATACTTTTAATCTCACTTTATTACCCATGCGGGCATCATCTATGTGAGTATCATGCGTTGTAATGAGTGCCAAGTGAACTATTCAAATGATGAAAAATTAGTTAATTGCAACAAATATTCATGGATATAGGTCATAGATTAATGAATTACTATTTATAAATAATCTCAAAAATAATATTTCATACATTAATTTGTGTAAGCCTCTCGATGCTAAAATAAAAGAGTGACACAAACCAACTCAATGGTTCATAGGGCATAAAATTTTCTAAGGTTTTGCAAATGGGGTATCAAGCTAAGTCAGATTGATTATGGGGAAAGCTACATAGTTAATCTGAGTTGAGCTAGAGAAATATTGGGATAAATAACCTATCGGAAATTTTGGATATCAAGGGAAAAGCCTAAGAAGTGATTATTCAAGATATGTGATCCATTTGTTCAAATAATGTTTTTATCGATTATTGAATTTGTTTAGCTAATTTTGTTATTCATGCTCCCATTGTGATGCATTCAAAACCTGAAATTAAGATAGGTGATCCTCATGCCTAGATTTGATCAAACATGTCTTAGTTCTAGGTTAAAATAAGTAAAAATTAGAATTTCAAGCACATAAAAATGGCCATGTTTGTAAATTTATTATTAGTTGCATGCTCTACATGGGGTGGAATTAAATTTTCCATATGTAATCGTTGATTTTATCAAAAACTCCTTAAATCAACTTCTCAACTGTCAAACCAAAGAGAGAGCACTATATAGTTTAAATTTACATAGAAAACATGCCAGATAACCACTAAAAATGTGTGACTCCTTGGTTTTGATGATTCCAATTTTCATATCTATGGAATATGAAGCCTAAATGACGTGTCATAAGTAGAATGTGTGACTCCTTGGTTTTGATGATTCCAATTTTCATATCTATGGAATATGAAGCCTAAATGACGTGTCATAAGTAGAACATAGAAAACAAAAAGGGTTTTTGAAGGACTAGTTGCATGATAGTTTTTTTGTAACTTTTTTATGTATTTTATAATGCATAATGGGAAAAAAGATATCTTGGGAAGACATTTTTAAGTTAGGATTTTATACTTTTGGAGGTCAAAATTGAATTAGGTCAACTCCATAATTCTTGGTTTGGTGATATTTAAAAATATACATAAGCTAATTCCTACCTTAAAATAGTTTTTTTTTTTGGCTATTTTGTATGTGATTTGTGGTACCAACATTTGGCTAAGAAATTATGAGCTAGGGGTTTCTAAAACATCAAAATCACCTAGAGATTGCACCTATCATAGACCACACCAACCCCTAACATGTCTAGATTTGTTTTGGACTATGAAGGCTTCTAGTTAGCAACCTTCATACAAGGATCTCCTTACCAGAATACCTTTCATCGATTGTTCTAAATCTTATCGGTTTCAAATAAGTCATTCTACCATTATGCCTAATTTGACATAAAGCATTTAGCATTGTGTTTTCACACTTGCAGTTTTGAATTGGATTTGATACATTTGCAAATTTTAACTAAGCACTATCAACACAAAAATTATTACTGGCCCCAATCAAGATGTATAATCTATGCTATTTGATCCTAGGAAAATTTTAGGAGCTAGATTTCTATCATGGTTTAGAATTCTATGTTTTTTTGGCAAAAAAAATTCACAAATTTCCATTTTTTGTCAAAACAACCTAGATCCATCTTAACTCGGGACTCCCAAGGGATAGATGAAATCTCTTTTCACTCGCAAAGATGTTTTCATATCAATGTTTGATTCGTCTCTCCAATTGGTAGATCGATAGTTAAGATGCATCTAAGCTGGTTTAATTTCCCCCCTTTCAGTAGGCTATATTCCACATGAATAGCATGGGTCAATACCATGGGTTCTCATAAACCTGGAGCTCAAAAACCATGGGTAACTTGAGCATTCAATTTTACCTTAACTACCTAAGAATTATTATTATTATTATTATCAATAGTAATTATTATTATTATTTTAACCTAGCCAAAATGTTTACATTATATTATGTTAAAAATATCTACTATACTAGGTTGGAGAGGACCTCTGGGGAAATGATTCACTCAAACTCTATAGGAGAAAATTATTTACCATTTAAATTTTTTTTTATAGAAATATATAAAATCCTTAAGAATTTAAATATTTTTATAAAAATCCCACAGTTAGAGAATAGACAACGATGGGGTGTACTGCTAAGCCACTCCATGATGTGAAGTTCACTTGTTCGAAACTCCATGGGCAAAAAATTGGTCATTTTAAGGGTTGGTGTGGCGAGGCCTGGTGTGATTCCTGAGAGATTTTGACAGCTTAGATGCCTATGATCCTCGAGTGATTTTGACAGCTTAGATGCCCCTAGGTGACAGTTTCTCAAGCCACAAGTCAAACCTGATGAAATCTCTGCTAAAATGAAACCACTTAACAAAAATAATTAAAATTAAAAAAATACCCCTAAACATTTTAAAATTTACATTACTAGAAATTAATTAATTAGAATAATCAAAACCAATATTTTGACACTTCAAATATATTTCAATTGGAAAAAATTTTCTCTATTTATTTGATTTGCAAAATTCAATTCAAAACAAACACAATTGGGGAAAGGTGGCTAAGGGAGTTTTGACACCAGTAACATTGGTAGCACAGGAGCGCTGAGATAATTAGTGTGACGGCAAGATGTAGGCTTTGGTCAACATAACTCGATTTTTCCTTCGTCTACTGCGCTGCTGGTGATAACGTCGAAGAGGACATCGAAGGAACTGCAGTTGTTGACATACTTAGATTTTCAAAGAATGAAGGTTGAGGCAGAGGGCACAAGGAGTCACAGCAACAGTGGCAATCCGAGCACAGGGAAACGGAAGGCTCAAGCATCCACCAACCATCTGCAAAAGAAAAGACGGAGGAGAACTAGGAGAAAAATATGCAGAACCTGTTGCATGCTTACAGTGAAAGTTTGACAGACAGAGGTGAAAGCAGAAATTTCAAGATGGGAAATAGAATTGAAAGTGAAGGCAACATAGGAGCCAATCCAAGTGGAAGATTAGGAACCACTCGTAGTAGACCTCGGACATAATCAAGGTAGGTTGACCTTGTTTAAATAGTTCATCCAAACCTACTGGATCATGAAAAGCCACATGTCGAAACGGAAGGCTCAAGCATCCACCAACCATCCGCAAAAGAAAAGAGGGAGGAGAATAGGGAGAAAAATATGCATAACCCGTTGCATGCTTACAGTGAAGGCTTCACAGACATAGGTGGAAG
Source organism: Pinus albicaulis (assembly GCA_034641835.2). NCBI lineage: Eukaryota > Viridiplantae > Streptophyta > Pinopsida > Pinales > Pinaceae > Pinus > Pinus albicaulis. The sequence goes on from CM076580.1 coordinate 698,167,535, forward strand.
CGGAAATTTCAAGATGGGAAATAGAATTGAAAGTGAAGGTAACATAGGAGTCGATCCAAGCGAAAGACTGGGGACCACTCGTTGTAGACCTGGGACATACTCAAGGTAGGTTGACCTTGTTTAAATAGGTCATCCAAACTTACTGGATCATGAAAAGACTCACGGAAAAATGACAGACACACAAAAACAACAGGAAGTACCTCACCAGCAAGGCCATCACTAGCCCCTACAAGTAGAGTCGAGCTTGTTAGTAATTCAAAAGGAAATTCACTTAGTCTAGGTGCAACTATTCCACCAGAATGTCTGCTTTGGATGCATGGAAAAGCAATTGTGAAGTATGCAACAGAACGACATGTCGAGATCAAGTGCTAAGGACCCGGCCCCGGTGGAATCATCTGAAGATCATGGAGTATTGGAAAATTTCTGTTATTTTGTTCTAATGATTTAACATTTATATTTAAAATAGTAAGAATAGATGGAAAGTAGATATGGTAAATTTTAAAGTTTGGCTGGACATGCTCAAACTATTTAAATTTTGGATGGGTTATGATGTTGATAAGTGGCCAATAGCCCTAGTTTCCTACAAGTAGGTTGAGGTACATATTGTGGAACCTAGTTGAATCTTAATTCAAATTTTTCTGGGTAGCACTCTTTACATAGGATGCTTATGAAATAGTAAATTATTATTAACCAAATACTAAATTGATGTATGGTACTTTATTGTTTGTGGGATAAGGGATTTACCCATTTGATTACTAATGTCTATAAATACATACATACTCTATGTCACACTAGTATTGAACTTGTGACCTTTTACAAGGAAAAACATGCTCTGAACCATTACACCCACTCACATGTGAAAACTGAAAAAATATACCCATTTATTATTAATTTAGAATTTTTTAAACTAATTATATTACAACGTCATGCCAACAATGTCATTAATTTTTTTTTTTAAATAATAAAAATAAAATTTATAATAATAACGATGTTTATGGCCCATGTTACATTTGGTTGGAACAAAAGGAGTAAGAAACTCTAATTTTACATGTAATTTAAATAGAACAAGATGGGCTACGGGGCAGCAAGTCCCTGCTCTGAGCCAAGGGAGATCTGCGAAAACACCTGCCCCTGTACATTGGCAGTTTGGTAGTTAGGCTAGCTCGGAGTCAAACCCAGACCTTTTCATTTTTTTCTAACACCTGCACTTAGTACCAGTATTAAGTATTATAAAAAAAGGTGAAACTTGGCATCTTGAACCTTGCATGCTAATTACGTGTGATTTCTTCACACTAAACATTTGTTTGTGTTATTGACTTTGTGCAGTGAAAATGGGAATCGGTTCGATCGAAGCCTAGCGTGAGTCAAAGAATAAGTATAGGGTAACCTTTCCTGAATGCTTAAACCAACATTGGTTACACATGAGCATGCTTAAATCCTAGCTGTGGGCACAATGAAACTAAGCTTACAGGGCAATACTACCAGACAAGAACAGAAAAAATGGCTTCAGTGATCCGAATGGCCACCAGAGCAGCGGCTTCGATAGCATTAAGCTCGGATCATGCACTCAAGAGGGAAAAATCAAAGCCCCTGAGCTTGTGGGAAGAAAAGAAAGAATGCTTACAGTGGCTAGATCAGCAATCTCTGGAATCTGTGATATATGTATCATTTGGGAGCACCGTGCATTTCAGCGAAATTCAGGTGGAGGAGCTTGCACTCGCCCTCGAGGCGACTCAGAGGCCGTTTCTGTGGGTTGTGCATCCAGATATCATCGACAATTGAAGCAACAGGGAGTTTCCTAGGGAATATTTTGAGTGATTCGGGAGTCGAGGCTGCGTAGTTTCATGGGCGCCGTAGCTGGCTGTTCTATTGCATCCGTATGTGGGTTGTTTCATCAGTCATTGTGGTTGGAATTCGACTGTGGAGAGTATAAAAAGTGGCGTGCCAATGCTATGCTGGCCTTGTGTTGCATACCTCAAGTTATGTTATGTGGTCGATGTATGGAAAGTTGGGTTGGCAGTCATCAAGTCCAGTGGATCAGATACTGGGAATTTCGTAGAGAGGTCAGAGATCGACTGCTGAGCTCTCACAGAGTCATTGCAGCAGCTCCAACCGATTGAAACTCTCAATCTGAAAATATTTGTAAACGGTATGTACTCTGCCCATTTTCATGCTTCAAATGTTTGCTTATCGAATGCAGCAAACAGGGCTCAGAAAGAATGCTAGACGTCTCAGAGGCCGAAGGTGAGGATTAAGATATCGATCATAATGGAGAAACCTAAAACATATACATATTTATACATATTTATTGAATCTTGAAAGACAAAATCTCTGTGTATAAGAATAAATATTTAATGCTATGAATTTTCCTTGTTGGTAGCTCTAAAAATTGAAGTATCTAAAAAACAAAATGCTTTTCCTATTCAGCTTAGCAATTTGGAAAAGAAGGAACACATTTATTGCTGAAATGAGACCAAGTTACAATATTGATAATAACGGAGAAACCTAAAACAAATACATATTTATACATATTTATTGAATCTGGAAAGACAAACTCTCTGTGTATAAGAATAAATATTTAATGCTATGAATTTGCCCTTTTGGTAGCTCTAAAAATTGAAGTATCTGAAAAACAAAATGCATTTTCTATTCAACTTAGCAATTTGGAAAATAAGGAATACATTTATTGTTGAAATGAGACCAAGTTCCAATATTGATAATAATGGAGAAACCTAAAACATATACATATTTATACATATTTATTGAATCTGGAAAGACAAATTCTCTGTGTATAAGAATAAATGTTTAATGTCAAGCTTGTTACTTTCAGTATTTTCAGGTTTGGGGAAAAAAATAATGTATAATGTATGTAGTTTTTCTAAGCAGTATCCATCTCAAAATAATTAAAATTATAGCTATCACAGGGCCAAAATACACCTATAGATGAAGCAACCGTGCGGAACGAGATTAAGCAACAAGAAAAATATATCCACCACTACTAGCTTGAACACACAGAAGTATATATATGTACTTTGACATTCACAACTATTTTTTTTTAAATAGGTACAACTGACAAATTTATGTTGATTTTCATATTCAATGATATTTTCTGCCATATAAATATATGAATTTCATAAGCACATACCAAACAGTAACAGTAATTCAGACGAATGCATTCTCATTGCAGCTTGTGTGAGTGAATAATTGTTTCATGCAGACAGCAGGCCGATTCGATGCTTAAGCCTATCGGTAAGCATCGGTAGCTCTTTGTCCATAGATCATATTTATTTGTGGCACACCATCTGACCACCTGACCAGTGAGTTGATGCCTGAGCCTATCAATACCATCGACATAAGATGAAGTCGGCACCATCCGCAGAAGATGAAGTCGGCACCGTGGAGTTGCATGCAGCACATATGAACAATCATCGTTAATTGCGCACACGAAACCATTCACTGATGCACAAATCCATTAATAGAGGCCATTCACTGAAGTTGTTTGTTGCTGAATCCAGACTTAGGAAATGTTTTAGGTAGGCGCATAAAACAGTCAAGCTAGAACCTATCCATACTACAGACAACAAGCACCACTTATGCAGACACCACATCAAACAGCATGCATGAAACAACATGCATGAAGACACCAGGTTCATAGGCACATTGCCACGATAGAGAGGTTATTTGACATATATCTAACTTCACAAACCAACCAAATATTTCTAGCTATTTCATTCTAGAGAAATAATGCTAGCATTAGTTTAGATTTGGAAAATATTATTGAAATCAAATATTTTAACCAAAATTTATGGCCTCTTCGCCTCGGAGAGAGGCCAAATAAGATCAAAAACATTTCTATTGGCCGGAAAATAGAACCCTTCGATTTGATAGGCTAATGAATCACATTTTTCATATATTTTGTTAAAATTTGGGTTAAGGTGAAACAGTTTAATGTAAACACTAAAATTCGATTCCGATAGTCCTTGCCATGCCGCATGCGACAAGGACTAATAATGACTTTATCCATTTTTTACAGAGCTATTTGGTTGTTTTTGGTATTGTAATTTATTATTTTAATAAATAAAAAATGAAAAATTTGGATAAATTAATGATGATTAATGTTTATATTTCATTAGATTTTAAAAAGTTAATTATATTTTATTTATTTATTTATTTTTTGGGTTAAAAATGTAAAAAAAAAATCTAAATCACTATAATATATATTTTATTTAGTTAATAAATAGATTTAATAATATTACAAATATTTTAAAAAATTAAATTGAATTAAAATTATTTATTTTTGAGAATACAAATTTAGGTGATTCATAATGATTTTTGTTAACCGTCTGTTGTTTACAAACTATTGGTTACTTAGATTTATTGTGACAACTATTTTGTTTTTAATCTATTTTTAAGTACAAATAAAAGATAAGATTTTTTGGAATCATTTTTAAATTGAATATAAAGATTATGTTTGTTAATTAAGTGGAACACTGAGCAGTTGAGACAGTTTCACACATATAACCACTTCCCTATAGATTTATTGGAAATCTGGAGGGGGAAGAGGGTTGGATTTTGTTCTTCAATTCTTAGGAGAGAAAGATGGTCTGAGAACAGCTAGAAGACAGAAGTTGGAAATCTGGAGGGGGAAGAGGGTTGGATTTTTCTCTTCAATTCTCAGGAGAGAAAGATGGTCCAAGAACAGCCAGAAGAGAAAAGTCTATTACAGGAAGGACGATGCCTGTGAGAACTCCTGAGCTGGACAGGGTGAGCCAGTGAATTAATCTCTATCCAACACTCGAGGTTGGACTAAAGTCCTATTTCCAGGATGGATATGTGTAGCAACTTGTGAATTTCTCACGAGCTGGAGCTCGGTGGGGAGAAGTGAGTATGATCGTCCTTCTCATGGTTGGGAGGTGAGCCAAAGCTTAGAAAGGATTGACAACCTTAAAAGCAGATAAGTACGGATATGGGTTAAAATGCAATTCTACGTTAGAATGCTTATTTGAACATAAAAGTATAAATAGGTGTTTAAATGAAAATATCCACTCGAATGTTTAACTGAACAGAAAAGTATAGTTAAGAGTTTTATTGCAATTTGTATTAGAATTTTTTCCTAAGTAGAAGTTTGTAGATACGTTTCAGAATACTATATTACAACATTTATTAATCTGAAAATACATATCTTCTTGTATTTATACATTGTGACATTGAGACAATGTAATGGAAAGAACATTGTCCTGAGGATATATTTTTGATAAAAACACTGGGGTTGGATCTAAACACACATCAAGACCAAGAGGAGAAAGAAAAAATTACCCAACTGAAACTAAGGTTACAGTGGAATTACTATTAATAAGCATGGTATTATTGTAATCCATAGCTGATAGAGTGAAACCATGTAACCGTCACAGAAAAAATTACTGTTTATGTGGGGCATATAAAAAATTACCAAGAGGTTTAATCATTTATCTAAGGGTTGAACTATTCAGTCTCCTTTGGGTTCCGAAACGATACAATTTAATTGGAAGTTAATGAATCGAGTTCAACAACGCAAACCTGTCGAAAATGGTAATGACTGGAATTGAAACCTTGTTAACTCTAATAATAGCATGGTAGTACTAAACCCTATACCATATGCAAACTGGGGTTCAGTAAATGGGTTAACACAAAATTGGAATGCTTAATTGGTAAACACTTGTAAGTATATCTACACAGATTAAAAGAAGAAAATGTCTTTCTATGGAAACCAAAAATGAAACTGTTGTAACCATACGATCATATCCATTTTAAAAATAGTAAAAGAATAATACTTAAAACATCAGTCAAACATTCACATCTAATTTTTTCGAAGGAAAGACACTGGAATCACAGGTACACCATTTAATAAATAAGAGAATTCAACTCAGCAATGAAACAATATAAGTATAGCGAGAAGGAAAATACTATATACTAAATTAATAAAATATTAGAGTGGGACTTTTGTCTTAGGTCCAACTAAAGAAACCTCGAGACTGCTATAATTGACGCTTAAAATTTACAAATAAACCAAAACGACCAACTAATCTCTTGCTAAAAATATATTGTTCATATTCAAAAAATTACAATCTGAAGGAACAGCCCCAGGCCAAATAAACTTCATAGCCTAAAAATAAATTAACAGAGAAATTCAATGCTATCCAAGTAGGAACCTAACCAGAACTATTAGCCGAAAGGTCTATGGAAAACAGTAAATAACCTAGAAAAACACCAAGCACAACTTCGTATGCAGTCTCAGAAACAAATTAACCAAAATAAATTGCAGAAAACGTGCCATTTTTCCTACCTGTGTTATGACTGGTGCAGCCCTACCCTACCAATAGGAACCTGGCACAAATACCAGAAGAACCTGAAAGGGGAAACACAACGGCGATGTCAACTCCTGTCAAGGATTAAACTTGAGATGGAAAAACCTTTAAAATAAAAATGAAAGTAGACATGTAAACTCCAATACCTACGAGGAGGAACAAAAGCTGAGTCCATCCATCAGAATCATCCTATTGCAGAAGGCATCGACAAAGTGATGCAACAGAGAGGTAACAACAGAGTGATATTGTGCTACTAACAAAACTATAGAAACCCTAATTGGAACCCCAAAATTGGTAGATAAGTAAGAAAATAATTAAAAATGATGAAAGGACTCCAGACTCATGGATTTGGTTAGGGTAAATCGCACCTGTCCAACCTCCACCATCCGATGAGATGGACGGTCGGATGCCTAAAGCGGGGTCATCGAGGAGGCTGAATAAAAAATTAGAAAGCTCCTTACCACTGTTCGATGAAATTGCATGGAGGGTTGGGATCATTCTAGATAAGATCCAAATATTAGTGTCAGTTGAAAAACTCGTGTGAGGTGAAATCACAAGAAACAAGGGTATTTAACTCTTACAAAAAGAGCATTGTAGTATGACTACATTTAACCCTTAAAAAAATATGTTTGTGTTGTCACATAGAACCCGTAGGGTGAATAGACTATTACATTGACATGTGTGTTATAACAAAAATGGATTCCGACTGTGGTTTCCAAAACTATAATGTATACCTAAAGTCTTATAACTCATTGTTATAATGCATCTCTCTATAGCATAATTTGTTAACTACTATGAAATGAATGTGTCACCCTTAGTGCGAAGTATTTTATGTGGCTAATGTTGATTCTTATTAATGTGTATTTATTTATTTATTAGTCTTTGATGGGATACATGTTACAAGTGATATCAAAGTCACGTTCCAAAAATTGTGGCGACATGCTAATTGAAAAGTGTGGTGGTGTGATGAATAGAGAGAGTGAAAGAAAGAGACAACAAATCGGGAAAGGAAAAATGAGTTAGAGACAAGATGCAACAGGGATCTAGATTTGCAGGAAGACCAAAAGTATCGTATGGAGGAGCTAATCCAAAAATGTGGGTAAAACTGGATGTGAACCGATAATACCACCTAAATAGATTAATGGAATATCAACAATAGTGTACCCGAAAAGTGTTGGAAACAATGCATCAATTACAGAATGAGATGGCACAAATGATAAGAGATAACTTGAGGCTAATTCAATAGTAAGATAAAATCTTAAAAAGTCTTTCTGATAAAAAGAATAACCGAGCATACCAGCCGAATTCTGAACATGAAACTCAGTATGAGAGGAATCAACAACATATTGAAAATAATCAAGAAGTTATTCATACTCAATACAGTCAACAACATGACAGGAAAAGGAGCTTGTATGAGGAAGAGTCAGACAATTCCCAAGATCAAGGAATGACAAAGAAAAAATGAACATAATTATAGGGAGAATTCTGAAAGATCAAGCCACCCACCTATGATGGAGAAAAGGAAAAAGTAGTTGAAGCAAGGATTATTGAAATGAATACGTATTTTCAAGTGTATTACTATAAAAACAATGTCAGAGCTCGATTGGCTATATATGAGCTACATGGAAAGGCCACTCTATGGTGGGAGTAAGTTAAAATTGTGCCGAAAATTTATGAGCAAAGGATAAATTAGGAAGATTTCCAGAAATACTTCAAGAATAAATTCTTTGAAAAGCAGTTATATGATGAGAAGTCTAGGGAATTCCAGGATTTACGCTTGTGACAACTAACTATGGATGATTTCATTGCCAATTTCACTTCTTTATTAAGATATGTACCCTATTTACATGAGGAAAGAGCTATAAGGTGCAAAGATTCTTAAGTAGTTTACCTACCTTTACGAAAGAAAGAATCGAGTTTGATAGCCCTAAAATAATGGATGAGGCCATCAAGAAGGCACAAATGTGCTACCAGCAAACCAAGTAGAGAGACTCTGGAAAAAACTAAAACCAAAAGAAAGCACCAAGGAGCCCCCAAAATTTCAGAAATAAAAAAAAAAACTCCTCAAACTGTAGAGAGAGTTTCAGTAAATCAAGGGTTGGAAAAATCACAACCAATGGTAAAGTGGAAGTCGGGGCTAGAACTGTGGAAGCAACCAAAAAAAAATAACCTGGGCAGGTACCCAAACCTCCCCTTCAATGTCGAGGTTGTGGTGAAGCCCATTATTACCAGAATTGCCGATATAAAGAAAGAACTAAAAATGGCAGCCAATGTACAAGAAGCCTCAACCGTAGAGATATAGGAAGACGTATACCTCGAATTAACGCAACCTTGGAGGATCTTCAAGCAGAGTATCAACATTTAATGATAGAACGTGAAGGTAAGATTTCTAACCAATCTATTTCTATTTTAATTGAACTAACTACTAGCTTAAGCTACACTAGCCCAAAAGTTGTAGAACTATGCCAATTACCCAGCCTTAAATTCCAAAAACCTTGGCTGGTGCAATGGGCCACTCATACCAAGAGGAAGTTAAGTAAAAATTTAGAAATTTTTTTGATTGAAGTATTAGGACAACAAATTCATGTGAATATGAATATGCTTGCATTGGTTTCATATGATGTATTGATTGGAATGGACTAGCTAGAAAGCCATTGGTTTGTAGTGGATTGCAAGGAAAAGAGTGTCACTTTCCTCATCAAGGAAGGAGTATGGAAAAAACTATAGGGTATCGAGTGAGACATTAAACTGCGACCTATCACAACCAACCAATTATGAAAGTGAATCCAAAACAATTTCCAAATCTATGTTGTGCAGGTCTGATATACCAATTTGAAGGATAAGATAGCAACACTTGAAAATTTTTCCAGTTATACAAGACTTTTCATATGTATTTCTAGAATAAATCCCAAGAATTCCATCCAAAATAGATATTGACTTTATGATTGAACTAATCCCGGGAGCAACCTTTGTATCAAGGACTCCTTACTGTATGAGTGTTCACGAATTAATTGAGTTTAAGATGCAACTACACGAGCTGCTTAAGAAAGGATATATCTGCCACAGCATGTCCCGTGGGGGGAGGGGGGGAGGGGGGGTTTACGATTTGTATGGAAGAAGGATGGAACCATGAGGTTATGCATTGATTACCGAAAACCAAATAAGCTAACGGTAAAGAACAAATACCCTCTGCCACAAATTGACGACATGTTTGATCAAGTCCGTGGAGCGAGTGTGTTCTCTAAAATTGATCTCCGGTCTAGTTATCATCAAATCGGGATCAAGGAAGGAGATATCATTAAGACAACCTTTCGAACTCTCTATGGTAACTACGAGTCTGTAGTATTTCCTTTTGGACTTACTAATGCTCCTGTGACCTTTATGAGTCCGATGCATGGCATCTTCTAGCCTTATTTAGAAAAATTTGTTCTCATTTTCGTTGATGACATTTTGATTTATTTAAAATTTTCTTCGGTAATAATCACATGTGAAAGAACATTTCTGACACGTTCCGAACCAACTAGTATGGTTCATCGTCAGGACTAGGTGAGAGATCAGATCAAGGCATTGAGTTTAAATAGATGTAGAGATCACTAAACTAGCCGTTAGAATAACGACTAGTTTGACTCTGAAGGGAAAAAAGAGGATTAATTTTATTCAAATAATAATTTTATAAATTTATTTATTTTTTTATTTGTTTATTTTTTTATTCATTTTTATTTAATATTCGTATTTAAATATTAAAAAAAAATTGGTGAATTTTTATATTAAATTCTTATAATAATAATAATTTATTTATTTATTCATTTATTTTTATTTATTCATTCATTCATTTATTTATTTATTTGGGTTATGTTACTAAGCTATAATTTTTTTTAAGAAGAGGAGGTCAATAATTAAAAAATAATGAAAAATTATTAAAATAAATAAAGTAATATAAGTATTAATAATAAATAAGTATATAATTGAAGGAAGGAAAGGGCAGAAAATAAAACCACTTAAGAATATAAGGACTGGATCCAACACCTGCTAATATTCCAGCTATCGTCTCTATTGAGATTAATTGGTATTTTTTCGATTTATAAGACCTCCATTAACTTACGATGATGAAAATGGTCAATCCTAGCAATAACCTTAGCCTCTTCGATGATATAATGGTTACTCTTTTTTGCATGATCAGCTAAGGCAGAGGAGTGAGATCTTCCATGCTTAGTGTCAACAGCGTGCTAAAAAATCCTTTGATTAATAGACCGACCAGTTTCACCAATGTAAGGTGTCCCACAAGAGCATGGAATGATGTAAACAACTTTCCCATCTCTAGGGTTTACTGGATATTTAACATATTTGAGAGAGTTGTGAATAGTGTTAAGGGTTTTGAAAGACAAAGGAACTTTATGCTTCTTAAGGATCCTAGCAATCCTATCAGTGGTTCCTGAATAAAAGGAAGGAAAACACTGGAGTCACATTCACTAGGCTCATTTTTACTATTCGAAGGACCTTTTTGCTGCTTTAAGGAAATATCTAAGGCCCATAGACCTACTATAATGATTCTTACAAAAGACATCCAAGAGGTGGGTCTTTTCTCCTTCAAGGTGGGACTCATCAGATATTCTCAACACCCTAGTGGCTAAAGTTTTGAGGACACCTAATTTCTAAGCAGGGAAATGATGTGAACTAGCGTGAAGATATTGCTTAGTGTGAGTCTTATTTTGAGAAAATTGATGGGAAAATGAACCATCTTCCTTTCTTGAAATAAGAACGTCAAGGAAAGGAAGGCTACCATCCACCACATATTCCATGTTGAGTTTAATGGAGCAAGATTGAATATTAAGATGAAGGAGAAAGAGGTCTAAATTTTCCTTTCCAGGAGGCAATATGATGCAAGTATCATCTACAAACCTTTTTGAGAGATTTGGATAGAACGAAGCTGAGGAAAGGGCTTTGGATTCAAATTCCTCCATAAAATGATTAACAACAATCAGGGAAAGGGGAGAACCTATGGCAACATCACAGGTCTTCTCATAGAATTCCCCCTCAAAACTGAAGAGAGTAGAGGTTAGGCAGATCTCGACTAAATGGGTCGTATCTAGATCATGAATATGATTAATGACATCAATAACCTCATTAATTGGTATATTGGTGTAAAGAGAAACAACATCAAAACTAACAAGTCTATCATCTATATCCATTCTCATGTCCTTTAAATCTTTAACAAAAGAAGAAGAATCCTTGACAAAAGTGTCTGTACGACCTACGAGAGGCTTAAGCTTATGGGCTAAATATTTGGTAAGAATATAAATCAGACCTCCTATGGTATTAACAATAGGCCGAAGGGGGGCACCATATTTATGAATCTTAGGAAGACCATATATTCTAGGATTGAGAGGGTTTCTTTCGATTACCTTCTTACTCAGAGAGCTCACTAAGATGCTAGATTTAGTGGTGAAAGTGACAACTTTGGAAATATTTTTTAAGGGATTTTTAGTCAATTTTTTGTAGCTCCCACTATTCTCTAAATGATCTAACATTTCCCTCCAATAATCATCTTTGTTAATGATAACATCTACACCTCCTTTGTCATCCTTAAGAACAACAATATCATTATTATTATTTAAGGACTTTAGAGCCTCAAACTGAGGCTTACTAAGGTTTCTATTGGGAGGCTTGGATTTCCTCAATATCACTGCACAATCTTGTCTAATGATGTCCTTGGAGGAATCTCATAGATCCCTAGTCCCAAATTCTATGTCACATATGATATCTTGAATCGAGATTTTTCTAGGAGCTAAGGGAAATTAAAGCCTTTCTCTATTGAGGCCATTGATGTCATTAATTGGATTACGGATCCAGATACGACCCATCTAGTCGAGATCTACCTAACCTCTACTTTATTTAGTTTTGAGGGGGAATTCTATGAGAAGACTTGTGGTGTTGCCATGGGCTCTCCCCTTTCCCCAATTGTTGCTAATATTTTTATGGAGGACTTTGAATCCAAATCCATTTCCTTATCTTTGTTCTAGCGAAATCTTTGGAAATGGTTTGTAGATGGCACTTGCGTCGTCTGGCCTCATTTCAAGGAAAAGTTAGACCTCTTTCTCCTTCATCTTAATAGTTAATATCGCTCCATTAAATTCACCATGGAATATGAGGTTGATTGTAGAATTCCTTTCCTTGATGTTCTTATTTCAAGAGAGGAAGATGGTTTGTTTTCCCATCAAGTTTTTTGAAAGAAGACTCACAGTGAGAAGTATATTCACGCTAGTTTAGATAATTTCCCTGCACATAAATTAGGCATCCTCAACACCTTAGCCACTAGGGCATTGAGAATCTCTTATGAGTCCCATATTGGAGGATAAAAGAACCACGTCATGGATGTCTTTTGTAATAATGGTTATAGTAGGTATAAGGGCCTTAAAGCTTTCCTTAAAGTAGAAAAAGGTCCTTCGAATAGTAAAAAATAGATACTGAATGGTCTTGCTGTGTTCGATTTCCTTTTATTCAGGGAACCACTGATAGGATTGCTAGGATCCTTAATAAGCATAAACTTTCTTCCTTTTTCAAACCCCTTAACACTATTCGCAATTGTCTCAAATCTATTAAAGATACAATAAACCCTAGAGATGGGAAAGGTGTTTACATCATTCCATGCTCTTGTGGGACACCTTACATTGGTGAAACTAGTCAGTTTATTAATCAAAGGATTTGTGAGAACACTACAAACATTAAGAATATAATATATCACTACTCTGCATTAACTAAGCATGTAGAAAATACTAATCGTCATATTTGCATCGAAGAGGCTAAGGTTATTGCTACGATTGACCATTTTCATCACCATAATTTAAGGGAGGCCTTAGAAATTGAAAAAATACCCGTTATTATCAATAGAGATGACAGATTGAATATTAGTAGGTGTTGGATCCCTGCCCTATATTCTTAATTGGTTTTAGTTTCTTCCATTTCGTTCCTTCAATTATCTATTTATTTATTATTAATATTTTTATTATTTTTAATAATTTTGTATTATTGTTTAATTATTGACATTGTCTTATTAAAACATTTTTAAAGCTTAGTATCATAATCCAAAAATAAATAAATAAAAAATAAAAAATTAAAAATAAAATTAAAAATAAATAAATTATTATTATAAGAATTTAATATAAAAAATTCACCAAAAGATGTTTTAATATTTAAATAAGAATAATAAATAAAAATGATTAAATAAACAAAAAAATAAATAAATTTATAAAATTATTATTTGAATAAAATTAATCCTCTTTTTTCCCTTAGGAGTCAAACTAGTCGTTATTCTAATGGTTAGTTTAGCCATCTCTATATCTATTTAAACTCAATGCCTTGATCTAATCTGTGACCTAGTCTTAGATGATGAACCATGCTGGTTGGTTCAAAACGCATCGGGAATGTTCTTTCACATGTCATTATTACCAAAGAAAATTCTAAATATTTATGATAGATCATAGAAGCCTAAATTCCGAAGCCATTTTGATTTAGTCCAAAAATAAAGAGGAACATGAAAATCACCTCAAGATAATGTTAAAAACCTTAAGGGAGAATCAACTGTATGCCATATACAGCAAGTGTGATTTCTTCAAAGACTGAATTTAGTATTTCGGTCATATAATATCAGCAGAAGGGATAGTTGTAGACCCAGAAAATATTCGGACAATCATGGAATGGACTGCTCCGAAAAACGTTGTTGATATAAGAGTTTTTATGCGTTTGGATGGTTACTACTTCCACTTTATCAATAAATTCTCTAAAATCGCATATCTTATAACTTCCCCATAGAAAAAGGGCAGGTACTTGGATGGAAAACATAGTGTCAACAAATATTCGAACAATATAAACAACTGTGAACCTTAGCCCCAATTGTGATGGTGGCAGATCCAAAAAAAGATTTCGTGGTGTGCGGGGATGCAAGTCAAGAAGGTGCGGGAGGAGTTCTTATGCAAGAGGATAAGGTATTTCCATATGAATCTCGCAAGCTAAAGAAGCATGAAAAAAAGTACTCAACTTATGACTTGGAACTCACAGCCATAATTCATGCATTAAAAAATTGGCACCATTATTTGTTGGGCAAGAAATTTTTACTACCAACAGATCACAGTAGCCTGAAAATTTTCTTTAGTCAGCCAACTCTAAATGCTAGAAAAGCTATGTGGACTGCCTTTTTAAACAAATTTTATTTCAATATAAGGAAATTAAAAGGCAAGGAAAACCGGGTAGCGGATGCCTTAAGTAGAAAGGTACAATGTGTGTACCAGATCCAATTCCACCACATTGAATTCAACATATCGGGGCCACTTGCTGAGGCCACTCTTGAAAACCCAGAATACAAGCACCTTTGGCAACACACCCAAGAACTATAGAAAATGGGAAAACCAATGAATATGAAATTAATGGACAAGGCTAATTGACCTTCCATGGAAGGATCTATGTTCCTAATCAAACATCCATTACACAATTATTACTGTATGAGCATCATCGTAGTCCTTACGCAGCTCATCCAGGATATCAGAAATTTTTTTCTACATTGAAAAATAATTACCTTTGGCCATGAATGCGTAAATATATCGCATAATATCTATCGAATTGTCTGGAGTGCTAGTAGGTTTGTTAAATGTCGTTCCCATTCTAGAATGGAAATGGGAAACGATTACGGTCAATTTTACAACTGGGATGCCGAAGACCAAGAAGCAACACGACTCCATTATGTTGGTGGTGGAAAAGATAAGAAAGAATGCTCATTTTATTCCAGGAGAGTCCACCTACAAAGAAGTGGATTTTTGAACCCTTAGTTAAACTGAGACGGGGGATGAATAAGTTTAATGCATTCATGGACTTTTAAACTTATTTACACCTTCATTTCATTATCAGATTAATGTACAATGGAACAACAATATTAATAAGTGAGCAACATGTATAAAGTAGATTAAATACATAATATCAACACATAATCATCATGCACATAGACAACAGATGTAAGTGGAAACCGATAAGGGAGAAAACCACATCTTATTATTGTTGTGACACAAAGGCAAGCTCCAACTCCCTCTCACCACTGATTTCCTCTAAGCTCCAACCTACAGGAGGCTACTACCTCAATTATTCAAGCTACAACTTGCAAGGAAGCTCCAACTCCCATATATTTTCTGCAGGCTACAACCCATAGGAGGCTCCTACCTCAGCCAACTACAACTAGACATCTATCAAACTACAACTTGATATGGAAGCACCAACTTCCTCACGCTACAATGAAAACACTTGTTGATTTACACAGATATCAACTCTGTTCTATTCCTTTTTCACTATTGTCCTCCAACCTTCATATCTGCCTTATATCATCTTTGGATCTACACAGCTTCTCTATCTACACTTTTTTCTTCTTATTCTTCCATTGTCTAACCTCTTTACGCATATGGAAATAAAATAATTTATAGAGATCACCTCATACTTGTTCACATTCCATATGGGAATATGAAATTAACAAGAATGACTCTTTTCCTTCCACCTTCTCATTTTCTTGCCCAGAACATTCAGACTAATATAACATAATGTGCACATTTCAGTATTAAATTGGAGTTTTTCTCTACATACGTAAACTTTCCTTTGCATCACATACAATACAAAATGAATAATACATTTACAGTTACAACTAAATATTTACTCAACCCTTTCAGTTTCTTAGCTCTACTGAGTGTTCGTCCTCTTTTTCTGGTTGTCCTTTTGTATTTTCTGTTTATATAGTTATATTCCAACTTTGCTGCATAACTTCCCTTTTCTTTTGTTTTCCGAGTTTTTTCTTTCGCGTTCAGCCTTTTCATTTTCCCTACTACCACAACACTATTTTTCATGAGCTCCCGGTCCTTTGTTATGTGTTCATATCTTTCCTTTGTGACCTGTGGGATATGGCCCACATAAAATTCCCTTTATACCCGCGACGGATTACAAATTTGGGCTTTAATCAAGATACATACGTTTACAAAATCAACAACGCATATATATTTAACATACATACGATTAACAATCAGCAACATAAAATTTATAATATGGCACATATAACATACACGGAAGAAAGGCTATTGGGTCCCACAGCACTTGACCAATCATATCTCATCGCAAATCCTTGCCTGCAGTTTTCCCACTCTACTGTTAGCGATAAACCTTAAACCTTGCGATCTGTGATCTGCACTCATGCACAGTGTTGCCACGTGGATTCCCTTCATCGTATCGCATCGCATAAACCTAACCACATCGCAACCAACATAACATTCCATGTGATATCTTTGAAGTTATCTCCTATTTCTTGCATTACCCTATGTTGTGCAGTGCTGACATGTGTCCATTCTCCACTTCACATCGCACATAAAATAACTTACCTTGCGCCGCATTATTTCTATCCTTTAAGCGTTGTGATGTGCAATGTGTGGTTTTCCATCTGCCGTTGATCTGCCCCCAGATCTAACGGTCCTCACCAGACCGCACTTTGCACTTTATAAGTTGTAATTTGTGGTTATATTGTATTTCTTGCGATGTGCGATATTGCGTTGTGCCACCGCGTGTCCCTTCTTCACTTCACATTGCAACTCATTTAACTTACCTTGCGACGCCTTAACACTTACCTACTATACTTTGTGATTTGTGCTTTTGATCTCTGTCGATGTGATCATCACTATTGATCTGCCCATATCTACAGTCCTTGTTGCTACTTGCAATTCATTTTTATTTTTGCCCGCATAACTTACGATGAATCATATTCGTCCATTTCTCGTCTTTACATTTGTGATCTAATCCTAACCGTCCATTTGCCTCCCTTGGAATTTTGCAAAGAATTCTCTGTCTTAGTCGATTTTTTGTTTCTTTACACTCTCCCACTCTATAACTCCATCTCTCTCTGCTCTCGCCTCTTCCTCTCAGCACTCTCCACTTCCTGCTTTTGATATGTGCATGATCTCTGGTCTTTGCTGTGTCTAGAAAATCTGATTGCCTTCGGTTGTCTCTACCTCTTTGCTATCTCTGCTCCATTCACTGCCTCTGCTACATTTGTTGCCTTTGCCATCTCTGCCTCTTTGTTGTCTCTGATGCCTTGCTTCCTTTGGTTCCTTGCTGCATCTCTACTGCCTTTGCTACATTTGTTGCATTTGCTGCCTATGATGCCTCTCCTTCTTTGCTACTTCTCTGAATCTCTCCTTTTCTACCTTAACTGCTTCTCTGCTTCTCTGTTACCTCTACTTCTTTGTCCCTTTTCTGCCTTAACTGCATTTTCTACCTTTTCTCCTTTGATTCTAAAGTTTCTCCTCTATGCTCCTATTCCTTAATGATAGTTTTGTTGGTGCTCCTTTGCCTCTCTGCTGCATAATGCCTGATCTGCTCCTTTACCTTATAGCCGATGATTTTGGTGTTGCCTCTATATGTATCTTTTCCATCAATGACAATATTTCCAACAATATCCCCCTTTGGAATTGATGTCAATACTCCAATACTTCCTCTAGGATTTCCTCTGCTTGATTTTCCTCCCCTCTTTACATCAATGGCAAAGGGTTTCACATTTCCCCATGTGGTTTCTATCTTTTCATAATATTCTGATCTTGAGGACTTGTTCCATCCACTACTCCATTGTTCTAGCTATTTTGTGACAACTTTTATTGACTGCTCTCCCCTTGGAATGATGCTTTCTTGTATGATACTAACTATCACTTGTCTACTGCACTGCTCACGTTCCTATGCAAATTTTTTCATGTATTTCCAATAAGCCTTTTGAAATATATATAAAAACAAGCCACCACAATAATAATGGGAGTGTTTGTAAGAGAATGTGTATATTTTTTAAACCTAAATGCTGCTTACAAAGGTTACTTAAAGTGGTACTTTATTGGGATGTGCTTTGTTTTTGAATGAAGTACATGATTTTTTGATATACTTATTACACCATTATTTTCACATTTGATAGAAATGGTTTCATCAATGCTTGCCTTCATGTCTTGGAGGGTTTGTTTCATCCACATTACCTATGTGCAATAAGCTGTTGCTACTATATATTCTTCTTTTGTTGTAGATAGAGAGATAGAATTTTTCTTCTTACTTATCCATGCCACCAGAATTTCTCCCAAATAAAATGCACCTCCACTTGTGTTTTTCCTATCATCCACACAGCTGGCCCAATCTGCATTTGTGTAGGCTATCAATGTGAATTTTTTTCCTTTTGGATACCATAGGCCATAATGTGGAGTTCCTTGCAAATATCTGAATATCCTCTTGATTGCTAGCATTTGATTTTTTTTTGGTTCTGCTTGATATCTTGCCATGAGTCCTACTGCCAACATAATGTCTGGTCTAGAGGCAGTTAGGTATAGCATACTTCCTATCATGGATCTGTAAAGTCTTTGATCTATATCCAAATATCCATCATCAACACATAGTTTGCATCCAGTGATCATGGGAGTTGACACAAGTTTGTAGTTTTCCATTTGGAGCCTTTTCAACATCTCTCTTAAGTATTTTTCTTTTCAAATGAATATTCATGTGTTATTTTGTAGAATTTGAAGCCCTAAATAGAAGGTGAGCTCTCCAATCATAGACATCTCAAATTCTGATTTCATCTTTTCTGCAAATCCTTTTGCTAACTCATATTTGTTGCTACTAAACATGATGTCATATACATGTACTACTACAATTAAGAGTTCATTTTCATCATCCTTTAAGTACAAATTGCTGTCTACTCCTCCTTTCTTGAACCCTTGTTTTTTTAAGTATTTGTCCATCCTTGAATACCATGCACGAGGAGCTTGTTTCAGACCATATAAGCCTTTCTTTAGTCTGCACACATAGTCATGTTTATCTGTTAAGGAGAATCCTTTAGGTTGTTCCATGCAGACTTCTTCCTATAAATCTCTGTTTAGGAAGGCAAACTTCACATCCATTTTATATACCCTGAAATCATGATAGCATGCAAAGGCTAAAAACATTCTGATTGCTTCCATTTTGGCTACAAGGGAAAAGGTTTCATCATAATCAAGTCTTTCAATTTGAGAATATCACTTGCATATAAGTTTGGCTTTATTTCTGATTACCTGCCCTTGTTCATGCATCTTATTCTTGAATATCTATTTTGTGCCAATGAAATTTTTCCCAGTGGGTCTTGGCATTAACTCCCAGGTATTGTTCTTCTCAATTTTGTCTAGTTCTTAATTCATACAATTTATCCATTTTTTGTCTTTGTTGGCTTCTTTGAACTTCTTTGGTTCTATTTGTGATAGCATGGCTAGGTTTACTTCTTTTGTTTGTTCAGCTAGCTATCTTATAGTCTGGACTCCTGCACTCTTGTCCCCAATGATTTGATCTTCTAGATTGTTCTTCTGAGTGTGTCTTGAGGGACCTTTTGAGTCTAATTTAGTATCTTATGTTGTCTTGTTCTGTTCATCATTATATTGGTTCTCAACTTCATTATCATTTAGAGGATTGGCGCAGCTTGAGATTCTTGTTATGTTTGGTAGATATTCGTCAAATCTGACATCAATGCTTTCCACAATTTTGTGTAGTCTTTTTTTGTAGCACCTGTAACCCTTACTCTTGATGCATAACCCAAAAATATTCCTTCATCAACTCTTGCATCAAACTTCCCCAGTTTTTCATCATTATTTTTTATGAAACACTTACTACCAAAGACTCTAAAGTGCTTGATTGATGCTGGTTTCCCATGCCATAATTCGTAAGGAGTCTTGTCACAATTTGGTCTTAGATGAGATTTGTTAAGAATGTGAACAACTATGTGTACTGCTTCTTCCAAGTAGGTTTGGGGAATGTTACTTTCTTGCATCATGACTCTGGAAATCTACTATACTGACCTCTTTGCCACTCCATTTTGTTGAGGTGTACCTGCAATTGTAAACTTTTGTTTTATCCCATATTCATTGCACAGGTCTGCAAAATCATAGACCGTGAATTCACCTCCTTTGTCTAATCTGATGCATTTTAGCTTGCATCCTGTTTGATTTTCTGTTGGTACCTTAAAGATCTTGAATTTCTATAACACTCCGAATTTATATTTGAGAAATTCCACCCACGTCAATCTGGTAAAATCATCTATTATCAGCATGAAATAATATTCTCCACCTGGTGCATTAGTTCTTGAAGGTCCACACAGGTCCATGTGTACAAGCTGAAGTGGCCTACTTGTAGATAGTTGATCTTTGGCTTTGAATTATGTGCGGGTTTTCTTGCCTAGTTGGCAGGATCTACATATGGTATTTGGAGTCTTCTTTATTGCAGGCATATCTCTCATAGCATTCTTCTTGCTCTGACTGATGATGTCGTCAAAGTATAGGTGTCTCAATATTCTATGCCATAACCATGATTCTTCAAGTTTTCTTATGTGGCATGCTTCATTCTTTTCTTTTACTATATAGACATTACTATGGTGATAGACCTTACTTCACAATCTTGGGCTCTGAAAAGGACCTTACAACCTTTATCACACATTTGACTGACGCTTAATAAATTTGCCTTAAGCCCGTCCACAAATAGTACATATTGAGCCTCTCCTCTTCCATTATTCAGATTGACTGAGCCTTTTCCTTTGATTTTCCCTGCTTTGTCATTTTTTAATGTTACATTTCCTGATTTATTTTCATCAAAGGTTATAAACTTGCTTCGATCTCTAGTCATATGCTTTGAGCATCCACTATCCATACACCATTGGATTTTCTGATCTTGAGCTATTAGAACTAGATGACACTTATTCAGATTCTTTTTCCATTGCATATGGCTATTTGTTTGGTAACTTTCCTGAGGAGATGGACCATAGTCTTTGAGAGGACATTTTGTGATACTTACGCCTGATTTGATGGCAGCCAAAGAATTTAATTATATTTATAATTGGATTATGTATATGAGTGAATTCTCCCTTGTTCATAATTCTCCTTAAGTTTCTATACACCAATATTTGTCCATACATTTTTCACTCCATGGATTTATGACTGAACCCCTTACAATAAAAACAATACCCATGGAAGTAATATATGTATCTAGCAGAGAGAGTTGTTTGAGGTAATATTTTTGGTTGTTGCATCTTTTTTTGGTTGGACTGTATTTTATTTATCTTACAGTATGCCATGATGTGTCTAGGTCTATGGTAGGTGAAGCAAGTGAAACTCCTCACAGGAAGAAGAAGCCTCCTTTGACATCTTCCGCATTTGTTAAATTCATCCTTGGGAGCATATGAATATTTTGTAGTTGAGTGTATCTTCATTTCTTTTGTTTTTACTTGAGGTTGATGTTTGTTTATGTTTGATTCGTTATATATCATAGTCTTTCCGGTTTCAAATTCAGTGGATTCCCTCTTTACTGCTTCACTAGATTTTACAAATATGATACTCTTGTTATTTTCTACGTTGGATTTGCTATTTTATCCTTCATAACCTATCCCAACCTTTATGAGAGGAGATATTTGAGCATCTAGGATTTTATCCAACTATTCATAGCTTGTCATTCATGGAGTGTTCATTGATAATTCCATTTGATAATTTTCTAATTTCTTTCTCAGGAAAACTACTTCTTCCAATTTCTCTTGCTCCTGAATTTTATATTTAATTTTCTTTAGTAGAATGTCTTCCACCTTCTTAGATACAACTTAGAAGTAATCTCCAATTCCCATCTATTTTCTGCAGCCTACAACCCATAGGAGGCTCCTACCTCAGCCAGCTACAACTAGACATCTATCAAGCTACAACTTGATATGGAAGCACCAAATTCCTCACACTACAATGAAAACACATGCTAATTTACCTGGATATCAGCTCCGTTCTATTCCTTCTTCATTTCTATCCTCCTACCTTCATATATGCCTTATATCACCTCTTAATCTACATAGCTTCTCTATCTGCTCTTTTTTCTTCTTATTCTTTCACTATCTAACCTCTTTATGCATATGAAAGTAACATAATTTATAGATATCACCTCATAACTGTTTGCATTCCATATGAGGATATGAAATGAACATGTATGAATCTTTTCCTTCCACCTTCTCATTTTATTTCCCAACACATTCAGAATAATATAATAGTATGTACACATTTTAGTATTAAATTGGAGTTTTTCTTTGCCTACAGAAACTTGCCTTTGCATCACATACAATATAAAATCAATAACACATTTACAGTTGCAATCAAATATTTACTTAGCCCTTTCAGTTTCTTAGCTCTATTGAGCATTCGTCCTCTTCTGCTTGCTGTCCTTTTTTCTTTTCTGTTTATGTTATTATATTCCAACTTTGCTGCATAACTGCCCTTTTCTTTTGTTTTCCGATTTTTTTTATTCCGTGTTCAGCCTTTTAGTTTGCCCCACTACCATAACATTGTTCTACACAAGCTCTCGGTCCTTTGTTATGCATTTATATCTTTCCTTTGTGACCTGTGGGATATGGCCCACATAAAATTCCCTTTATACCCATGACCAATTACAAATCCGGGCTTTAATCAACATACATACATTTAGAAGATCATCAACGTATATATATTTAACATACATATGATTAGCAATCAACAACATAAACTTTATAATATGGTGCATATAACATACACGAAACAAAGGCTATTGGGTCCCACAACGCTTTAGCTTTCCCACTCTACCATTAGTGATAAAACTTAAAACTTGTGATCTGCAATCTGCGCTCATGCGCACTACTGCCACATGGATTCCCTTCATCGCATCGCATAAACCTTATCGCATCGCAACCACCATAAAATTCCTTGCGATATATTTGAATTTATCTCATATTCCTGCAGTATGTGATGTTTCACAATGCTTACACTTGTCCCTTCTCCAATTCGCATCACACACAAAATAACTTACCTTGCGACGCCTTATTGCTATCCTTTAAGTGTTGCAATGTGCCATGTGCAGTGCACCATCTGTCGTTGATCTACCCCTAGATCTAATGGTCCTCATCTGATCGCACTTCACACTTTATAAGATTTACTTTGTGGTTATACTCTATTTCTTGCGATGTACGATATTGCGCTATTCTACCGCGTGCCCCTTATTCACTTCACATTAGAACCAATTTAACTTACCTTGCGATGCCTTAAAACTTACCTGCTATACTTTGCAATTTTTTCTTTTGATCTTCGCCAATGTGATCATCACCATTGATCTTCCCAGGTCTACAGTCCTCGTTGCTGCTTGAAATTCAATTGTATTTCTACCCTACATATCTTACGATGAATCATATCCATCCATTTATTGCCTTTACATTTGCGATCTAATCTTGGCCGTTCGTTTGTTTCCCTTAGAATTTTTCAAAGAATTCTCTGTCTTAGTCAATTTTTCATTAGTTTACACTATCTTGCTCTATAACTCTGGCTCTCGTTGCTCTCACCTCTTCCTCTCATCTCTCTCCGCTTCCTACTTCTGATATGTGCAGGATATCTAGTCTTTGTTGTGTCTAGCACAAATGTATTTGTGTCTTTGTTGTCTCTGCTCCATTCATTGCCTCTCCTACATTCATTGCCTCTGCTGTCTCTACCTATTTGTTGTCTCTACTGCCTTGCTACCTCTGGTTCCTTGCTGCATCTCTACAGCCTTTGCTGCATTTTCTTCCTATGCTTATTTTTTGCCTATGCTACCTCTGCTTCTTTGCTGCTTCTGCGAATCTCTCCTTTTCTGACTTAAATTCTTCTCTGCTGCCTCTGCTTCTTTGTTCCTTTTCTACCTTAACTGCCTTTGCTGCCTTTGTTCCTTTGATTCTAAATTTTCTCCTCTCTGCTCCTCTTCCTTAATGATAGTTCTTCTAGTGCTCCTGTGCCTCTCTGCTGCAAAATGCCTAATCTTCTCCTTTACGTTATAGCTAATGATTCTGGTGTTTCCCCTATCTGTATATTTGCTATCAATGATAATATTTCCAACATGGATATTGTGGAAATTTTTATGAGAGAAATATTCTAATTGCATGGAATACCCAGAGTAGTTATTTTCGACAGAGATTTGAAATTCACCTCTACCTACATGAAAGCTCTCTTTGTTGGATTAGGCACTCAAGTACACTTTAGCACTGCTTATCACCCGCAAACAGATGGCCAACCACCATGGGTGAATCAAGTACTAGATGACATGCTGCACATGTTTGTAATGAATCAGCCTACTAGGGTGGGAAGAGTACCTCCACATGGTGGAGTTAACATGGAAAAATAGCTACCATGAGTCACTTAAAATGAGTCTTTACGAAGTCTTTTATGGTAGGAAGTGTAGAACACCCATCAATTGGAGTGGTCTAGAGGACAAGATGATTTTTGGCCCATATATGCTTAGAGAGATCTAGTAAGAACTTAAAAATATTTGGCATAATCTAAAATCTACCCAGAACAAAGAGAATATTTATGTAGACAAGAAAAAAAATCATAAATAGTTCTAAGAGGGCGATCACATTTACTTAAGGATAAAACCTAGGAAAATCACCTTGCAGTGGAATGCAATGTGCTATATTAGCCCCTCTCTACTACGGATCCTTCCAAGTTTTGGAGAGGATAGGTCCAGTATCTTACCAGTTGGCCCTTCCTAGCTATATAAGGGTCCACAATGTGTTTCATGTTTATTTGTTAAAGAAATACGTATAATACCCCCGACATATAATTAACTGGAAATATGTACAAGTAGGTTTACCAAATAATTTACAAAAGATAGATGTGATAGATTATAACAACATGTATTTATAGTCACTCTATTGATTGGCAGGTCTTAGTGAACGAAGAATTCAGGGTAGAACCCTTGCATATTCTTGACATGAGAGAAGCCATACTACGGAGGTGAGTGGGCGCCCAGGTTAAAGTGCAGTGGATGCACTTCAGCCTAGAATAGGCCACATGGAAAGATGAAGAGATGATGAAACAAACTTACCCCAATCTATTCCATGGTATGGAATGAACACCGAGGATGACATTAAGCTAAATGGGGGAAATATGTAACCCCCCTGCTGTTTACAAACTATTGGTTACTGGGATTTACTGTGACAACTATTTTATTTTTAATCTATTTTTAAGTACAAATAAAAGATGATAATATTTGGTACCATTTTTAAATTCAATGTAAAGATTATGTTTGTTAATTAAGTGGATTCCTGAGCAATTGAGATAGTTTTACAATTATAACCACTTCCCTATAGATTTATTGGAAATCTGGAGAGGGAATAGGGTTGGCTTTTCTTCCTCAATTATCCGGAGAGAAAGAGGATCTAAGAGCAACTAAAAGAGAAAAGTATATTAGAGGCATGATGCTTCCTATGAGAACTCCTAAGCTAGATAGGGTGAGCCAGTGGAGTAATCTCTATCTAACACCAGAGGCCAGACTGAAGCCTTGTTTCGTGGGTGGAGTTGTGTAACAACTTTTGAATTTCTCAGGAGCTGGACCTCGGTGGGGAGAAGTGAGTGTGTTCGTACTCCTCATGGTTGGGAGGTTAGCCAAAGATCAGTAAGGATTGATAACCTTAAAGGAAGATAAGTACAGATATGGGATAAAATGAAATTCTCTGTTAGAATTATTATTTGAACATAAAATTATAAATAGGTGTTTAAATGAAAATATCTATTATAATGTTTAATTGAACAAAAAATTATAGTTAATAATTTTATTGCAATTCATATTCGGATGTTTTCCTAAGTAGAAGTGTTTAGATACATTTCAAAATATTTTATTAGAACATTTAATAATCTGAAAATACAACCACGTATTTTAGAGTATTTATGCATTGAGACACTAAGACAGTGTAATGGAAATAACCCTATCATGAGAATATATTGTTGATAAAATCACTGGGTTTGGGTGCTAACACACAACGAGACCAAGATGATAAAGAAAGAATTACCCAACTGAAACTATGGTTACAGTGGAATTACTATTCTTCAGCAAATCTGAAGGTGTAACCCCTTGTTTAGGTGCCAAAATCCTTATTGTAGTTGTTCCAAGAGCTCTAGGGTGCCTTGAGGTGGTTTCTTAGGGACCTACAACAACATATTGGAAGCCTAGAAGGACGAAAAAGGGTGGAAAGGGAACACAGTGATCGGAGGACTTTTGTAGCAGAATTTTGGAGGGTTTTTGGATCCTAACCAGAGATAGGAATCTACATTAGTGTGCACAAAACCCTAGACAAGAGAGGAGCAACATGGAGTTATAGATGATCTCTTGGTGATGATTGGATGCGAGTTGGATCGATTTCCTAGGTGAGGGATTTTTTATGAAGCCTAGATTTGTGCAATAGCTCCTCTATTGTAGAGAAAAGGGCAGATGTTGATGAAGTCTATTGGCAGCCATGTGGAGGGTTTCCTAGGTGTGAGGATGCCCTAGCTAGGTGAAGATGCTATAACGTGGAGTAACCACTCATGGATGTTAGTCCTTGTTTACTATGAGTTTAGTGGATGTTACCATTATCTCTACAGGGATTCTAGGGGCTGCCTCTTCACTTTTTTCTGATACCCAGACCAAAGATTCCTAGTCCTCTTTATTAGGGATATCTTTACATACAAATTTCAAGTATCACATGGCTCCATTCACCTTGCAATTTCTAGAAATATTACCTCTTACTTTTGGTTTGTTTCATCTAACTGAAATAATAGGTGGTAGGCAGAGTCTTAGTATGTAGCAAATAGGATAAGGCTGAGACCTTGGGGTTCACCACAACAACCACCCCCCATTTTTACGATACAAACAAATATCTTTGAGATTGGCTCGTAGATACAATACTATGCTTTAGTGAAGTTATCCTCAGAGAGTCGGAGGAAATGGTTTGAGATAGCGCAAGGCGCCTCTCACTCACAGAACCTCCTCCCATCCACAACACAATGGACAAAGAATAATAAAAAATTTCTTCCTTTCGACCTCGGGTTTTAGGAGTATCCCTCACTCCTCTACTACCCCCATGATCATACTATTGGATTTCTCGACGGTTCCAAAAGACTAAGACAAGGAGAGATTTCCTTACCTGCCTCCCTCGCCATCGACCATCAGATCCAAGAGATGTTGACCTTATTGGTATCATCTTCAACACCCATTACCTTCTTTGGAGTTACACAGTCCAGTAAAATTTATACTATGCACTTATCATATTTTTCATTTCATGCGATGTTATACATTCTCTAGAGTCTGTTGTACCTTTATTTCATTTTAGTTTTAGTTTACTCATATTTTTGTCTTTTTAGCTTTGGATTTACAATGGAGTTACATTTTCTCTACCACATTTCATGTATTTACACTGGGTGATCTTTTAGTTTCCATTGACCTACTCATATGGTCACTCAAGGACATTAATAAAATTTTCTTATGTTATTTTATCTTATCCCGACTGCAGATTGTATTTGTATCTGCCTTTGTTTTCTTGCTTCAATCATCGGTCAGTCATCGTTTTAGCCTTTTCTTTTGTTTATTTTGCTTTTTCTTCTATTTTCATATGATATTTCCCTTTGGAAGATGGCCCCACAGACATCGAAGCCAAAATTGGTTTTTTTGTTTCCCTGGTTAATATGCTGGGTCACTTAATTTTAATATTGAAATGATTTTATAATATAAAGGTAAATGGAATGCTATTCATCTCTTCATTTTTCAGAAATGTTCTTGAAATGTAGTCAAGATTATGCTGCAATGCTCCTTTATCTATATTTATCCTCTTATTTCATAGTAAATTTTTGAATAGGTTTTGTATGAATGTGGAAAATATTTAAAAAATAGTAGACAAGGTACAAGTGCATCATCCATATCATGCTAAACTAAAATAGTTGTGTTATTCTAGTGTGAAAGTAGTGTGTTTTATTTACTTTTCTATATTTTGGTTAGATGGTTGTAGACTAAAGACTTTGTTTATAATACTAGAAAATGAAAATAACTACAAGCCTTGTTTGTAAGCAATACCACATGAAAAAAACCCATAGTACCTTTGTATTTTTAGAGTCAAGTCCAATCTACTGTGTTTTACAATCAACATAGCTAATAATATAGTTATGTTTGCAAAAAGGAGGTTTTCAGTTAACTCCATTCTCTCTCACATTGGTGCCCCCTCCAAAATCACTTTTCACATTGAGTTTGAGACAAAGATATATCCTTAACATAGTACATCCCTGGAGGTAAATGGTATTTCAGCAGTGGAATATTTATATAGAATTTATTCTTTTTCAACTGTATATAAGCAGAATAATGTCCTTTTAAAAGGGTCTTTACAAGTCATCTGGAAAATTTTGCACTCAATGTGAAGCAGAAGGTTTCTGCAAAATAACTTTCTATCAGATGTGTTATAATGTTTTGTTGTACTTGTGCTCTTTTCTTTATCTTCTAAATTTTATTGTGTATGGTTCTATGGAAAAACACATATGTCCAAATACAGATTCTTTATGGCACGTCAAATTTCCATTTATACTGTTGTTTGAGTACAATTTTTCATCCATATCTTTTCACAAGATGGTTTTTTTTATTTGTTTTATGTATTTCTTTGCCTACATTTGCTTTTGTGTAATATTTGATCAAAAATAGTTTTAGAATATTGTTTTGTTTTCTTTGGGCCATTTTTTTGACAAAGGTCTCTCACTGGTAAAATTTGATAATTCTTTATCTATATTAATTTTGTGGTCTAGATTCCATAGCTATTCACAATGTTCTTTCACTTCTTTCAGGGCCTTTCTAGTTTTTTGCTGCAAGTAACTTTTAAAATGATTGAATGGAAATTTCCAGGAAACAATTTAAGTAATTCATATTGATCATTTTAAATCAAAATAGAAAAGATTTCTAGCTATGGGTGTGGGGATGTTATTTTTGAAAATTGGACGAAAGGGTATTTTGAGGGTGATCCTCTATAAAGACTACAAAAAATTGAAATCGACAAGACATAACTTCAAATGTAGAATATATGATAATGACAACCTTATGTTGTATAAATGCTTTCCAACTTGTTTTCAAGAGTTGAACCACCTTAATTTCTTTTAATAATTCAGCTAGGAGGTGTTACTTGTGTTCCTCCAAGTTTTTGGAATGCAAAAGTGAAAGAGCATGTGGAGAAAACCCCCAAATTTTAAGGATATTAAATTATATGTAAAAATAAATATACATCTAACTGTATTTGATAATAAAAAGTTTGATAATGGAAGGAAACATAGGTTAGCCTCATGTATTTTCATCTCCATAGCCTTGGATACCCAATTTACATATTTGAAATGTCACTCATTAAAAGTAAAATGTTTTTTTTATCACATTTCACTATTTTAGGGACATTACAAAATTTTCACTTAAATTTTCATTATCATGGAAGTGTGGGGAGCATGCCCCAAACCTTGGTGAGCATTTCACTATGTAACATTGGGTTGTAATCAACATTGGATAAATTTTATGAGTGTTGATGATGCATTGTAAGAGGGATTTGCTTATTATGGGGGGCTTAAAATATTGTGACAAGGATTTGTCACAAGTGGTGGCATCCCCATAATCGAGATTCATTACATAGGTTGATAGCCCTATATTAAGGATTTGTTACCTGGGTTGGCATGGTTCTAATAAGGAACTAGGGATGTCGCTAAAATAGAGGAGGAAACCTAAATCATATTGAAGGATGTGTGTGCCACCTCTAATTGTGTGCAGAAGATTGAATGACAATCAGATCCACATCGCAAGTAGTGTATGTGCCACTCGAATAGGTACATGTAACCTAGAAGTAGATGTGTGTACCTTGGATACCCATTTTACAATTTACACATTTATTTCCAAGGTTGACTTTGTATTGTGACATGCCATAAGGTTGGTTGGGTTACCATGAGATCACAAGGGGAAGGTGAACCACTCAGCCTACACACACGTCAATCACCGTGGGGTATCATACGGGAAGGTGAACCACTCACCTTGTACACAAGGCACCACTTGGGAGGGTGAACCACTCATCCTATGGTTTCTTAGCTCAATAAGTACCCCAAGCCCCTCGAAGCTCCCAAAGCTCAATCTTCAACCAGGAGTCTCTTCATATAGGGAATAGGGCCAAGCTGCTTTCTAAAAGTTAAGGCTAGATCAAATGGGAGCTTCACAACTCCATTCAGAAGCATGCATACATATTGACTTACAAAAGAGATCCAATCAACACTTAGCAATCTTCTACTTCTTGTACATATAGATGGAGAAGATATTTGACTGATCTTACTTCCTCTTAGGGAGATCATAGCCTATAATTGTCTTTCCAGGGTGCATAGTGTCCATCAATCACTCAATCATGCCATAAAATAGGAGTGTCCTCTGCTAAAACATATCCAGTGCTATGTGAAATACTTCTTCTCCAATGTTAGTGAGCACAAATGACTCACTGAAGAGATTATTCAATACGAGTAACTTACTTTAGTTAATGATTCATCCATGGTGGATGCTATAAGATATAGCACCTAGATGTGCTCTTACATACTGATAGCCCTGCTTCTTACTATGATAAAATATGGATCATTTTAGTTTCATGAGCAGATGAACACTGGAATCTTGGCATGTAATGAAAGAAAACATCATTAGAAGTATAATTATTTTGAGAGTGTAATCATCTGATATTAATCCATGGATTTTATAACTCCCTCTTAAGGTGATCATCTAAACTTTAATCATGATATTCCCATATGAGAGAAGAGACTTAGCATGAGGCTTTGTCGTAAGGAGAGGTGCTCCTCTTATCAAAGGAACTGCAATTTATTTTCCAGGGAGATCATTGTAGCTACTTCTCAATAGAAAACCTTCCAAAAGATAATATTTTCTGAAGTGACCACTGAATTCTGAAGACAACTTCGATTGTGAACAAGACTGTCAAGTTACAAGAGTTAAAACATATCACCATAGCTGATGATGCCATACATATGACACATGGTGAATAATAGAAGGCCTTCATATTTTAGGAAGACTATTCTTCCTTAAGAGTTTCAAGTTTATCATAGAAATATTTACTAAGTGTCAACTATGCTTCTTGTTCCAAGAATGATGACAGGAAGACCACCAGATCAAACACATGTCACTATTTACAAGGTTACTTCCTTTATCATTGATTCTCTTGTTCGCAAGATACTAGATCATATAAGGTATGCAGGCTTACTGTCTCACCATCCATAAACATCATGGGAATATTGTTTAGAGAAATTATTAATTTCCATCAAGTACTCTTGACATGAATACAATTGATGGCCTTAACTATCATTGGTGCAGAAAAGATGATTCCTTTTGAAAAAGGACTAAATTTAATTGACTTTGATAAATCATCTTCTCAATCTGTTCACTTCTCGATTTCTTGATATAATATCTATGCTTCAAATAAAACCTGAAGAGATGCTATATGGGCAGATACAAGGAGGTAGATAATAAGTGAGCTATAAGGATATATAAATAGAGCATATATTATATCCATTACTTAATGATTCCAGAGCATCTTATTCCCTGTATCCAAATAATGAGCTTGACCACTAAATTACAAGATTGTACACGATCAACCATATATCAATATATAGCCTTCTAATGTAACTTTGTGCAAAATCCTCATGTCACTTAGGAATCTTCCTTAATGAGGACAATATTGAAATCTCTTCAAGGCTGATATGACTTACCAGAGATTGATTTTATGAAGTGACCACTGAATTCATATGATATTTTAAATGAGACATCAAACAACATCCTGGAACTGAACATCAATGATTTAGGTTATCTGGTATTGTAAATACAATGTTGAATCCATAGAGCCAAGATCAAACATGAAGAAATGATGTCAAAGCAGTAAAGTGTCATACAAATCCTGGCCTATTTCTGTATCTATAGTTTCTGCTGAGCAGATATTTGAATTTGTACTTATATATATAAAACAAAACCAATATTATAATCTAATGATATCTTAACACATCAAGACAATAGCACAATGCATATGAGAAACTTGATGTTGAAGTAGAAATTTCCCATGTTGCTAGTTGATAAACAAATGATAGTAATGACTTACCATTCCCTGATTGATGTCAACCCCAAAAGAGAAAAATTGAATTGCGTATTATTGTGCTTGAAATAGGTAGTAGACCTACTTTATTCACACTCCCTTTGATAAAATCTGGTTTAGATAATGAGCCGAGAGCAGGGAATCCAGTCAACGTTGAAAAAATATATGGGTCACTGAGAAAGCAAAGGAAGAATTGAACAGAGGATACTTGCATTGCTAAACTTCATCAAAATTATAATGGCTAGATTTGAACTCTTGAGCTTGGATCAATGTATGA
The DNA here is from genome assembly GCA_034641835.2 of Pinus albicaulis. Taxonomy (NCBI): domain Eukaryota; kingdom Viridiplantae; phylum Streptophyta; class Pinopsida; order Pinales; family Pinaceae; genus Pinus; species Pinus albicaulis. The sequence continues at coordinate 698,200,134 of CM076580.1, forward strand.
TCTTTCTAAAACTAGTGCATGTCATTGACATCTCCTTGGATTGATGATGTAGAGCTGAAAGAACCTAATGAAGCAACAAAAATCCACTGATTCTAAAGATAAATTATAAGGATGAGATCTTCCAATGTATTTCAATGCCACAACTGAGCAAGGCATGTATACGGACTTGAAACAATGGGACCTAATCCAAATCCTCAGATCACAAAAGCCATCTGAATCATTAAATGTGGAACTAATTCATTATACCTTGGGATGAGACCGAATCTTGGATTAGGGCTTATTTAGGTGAAAGGGTTCTCTCCATCTTTCTCATTTTAATATTTTGAGATCCATTTCTTGTGCAGCATACCATAGACCATAGTGTCTTAGCCAACAATTTTTTCCACTCTAGTTGGGCTTGTCCTCTCTGTGCTCTGATACCATGTTAAAATTACATGATCTTTGCATAGGACATTTACTTTAGAATTCCATAGAAGCCCATTCATTTAAACCATATTATTTTCGTTAGAAATCATATGAATCATAAGAGAAAGTAAATGAAGAAATATCATATACAATAGATCCATAAGAAAAGCCAAGACAAGAGAACACAATGATATGGCTCAAGCCAGGGAAAAACCCCAAGATGGGGAAAACCATTTATCAATCCTTCTTATTATAATCATCAAAATTTTCAGCATAGAGAGAGAGAGAGAGAGAGAGAGAGAGAGAGAGATAAATAATCCAAATTCAAGATTGACTTGATAATTAGAAGATCTAGAATCACAATCCTTAGATAAATAGATGACCCAATCACACTACAATTTTGAATCAGTCGAACTGTTCCTCCATAAAATGGTTTCATATAGTTGAAGGAGCTTGGGCTGCATAAGGTTACATGTAGTTAACCATGGAGCTTCTATAATTTGACCAACCTAAACAATCATCCACCTAAATGTTGGAGATTACTGCTTCTGATGGATGATCCTAGTTAGGGTATGAGGCTTCACTGCTACAGTCCTCAAACACTTCCAAAACATCCTTCAACTGATGCGGTTTTTCTCCAAGACAATTTATCCTCCCTTTGTCAAAAATATTCTCCTAAAACATGTCTCCACGTCTACTAGCCTTTAGCAAATTAAGGCTACGGCCCACCTGGGATGATGCATGCCTTCACGATCCACTATATAGCAGATAAGGGCTGTGGCCTGCTAGAGAAAGTCTCTTGTAGGTACAACCCACCTATGGGCGAGATTCTCACCATAAATAATACTCCCACATATTTCAGCTCTTCCTCATGCATGTAGTCAACATCATAGATAATTCATCCCCGCAATATAAGGTAAATAAGCCTATAACGTTTTGAAAATAAGCCTGGAATTACCCTCAACTATTCCACATTCATCCTTTGAAACTCAGACGATCAAGCAACCCAATCAACATGCCAATCTGACCCTACCTCCTTCGCTGAGATCATCTCTTGGGTGCAGCTATTTCAGAGAGGAGAAATCATGTGAAGCGATGTCTGAAATGAGGATGAGGAAATGCGCTTATATATAATTTGACATGATGATTTTGGAGGCAAATTCAAAATTCAAAATTTCACTTTTTCTCGCCTAAACAAGAATATAACTTATAAAATTTTATTTTGAATAAACATATATTTCCTTGACCAAATTTGATGATCTTTAGATTGATTTTAGTCCTCTTGAAAAGAGGATTTCAATGGGATTATTATCTTCATCAACTGAATAGATCTAAGTGGAATTTGTCCCTAGTTGCTAATTTTAACAGATATGCAACCGTACACTATAGTAAAACATTGAAGTACCACATCAGGAACATAAATTAGGTATTGTCTATGTTAAAATAAAAACATTTTTATGCAAAAGTACCAAACACATTTTTGGCAAAAAGAAAATGACTTAGTACGTCGATCATATAATATCAAAAGGTCTTATAAACGTAGCCCCAAACCAAAAAACATCTCTTGTTGTGAGGATTCAAAGAATTAATGGGATATTACCGAAATTTTATAAAAATGTATGATCATATTACAATGCACTTATCTAAGATACCTAGGAAGGACTCTCTTCGATGGAATTAGAAAGCATAACAATATTTTCATCCTATGGAAAATTGTAATGTCCTCAACTCTAGTATTACCTATTCCATACTTCTTTAAAATAATAATAATTGCATAGGATGCATTCTGATTCAAAATAAACACAATAATAATGCAAGATGAATGTGGAAGAATATGCCTTTTCAATGAAACATGTACAACTGGCATAAGATTGTACGATTTTGGAAGAGGTTAGAGGAGGCATAGCTTCCACCTTTACAATCACCTTAACTTTCAATTTCTTTTCTTTTTCATTCTGGTTAAGGTCACTATGCACAACTTTTTTATTCCATTGTGAATCAAATGTAGGGCTTCTAAAATTATTTTTCTTGAGTTTTTTTTTCTTAAAACGTTTTCCCTCATTTAGGCTTCTCGCACTTTGGATTGGGTATTTGCCACTACTATTGAACTGAACCTCCTCCTTTAACCATGAAATTTGCACAAAAAGGTTTTAATTTATTCGGGTTATCCAGGGGTGGGGAGTGGGCGCCAAGAAAATTATGACCACACATTTCAATTCAGGGTGCATTGATGTAGTAGCCATGTAGACCTGATACCAATTCGAGAATTTCTAGGTTTCCCATATGAAATAGGAGAACTTTGCAGATCGTTTCTTTTAGAATTTGTTAAAGAAAAATGAGGAAACAATGTTGGAACTCCACTGAAGTCACGCAAATTTAGAAATTTGTTAAAACCATTTCCTCCCATATTAGCCGAGCTATTGTTAAAATTTCCACACGATTACTTCACCCAACCACTGACAAAAGTTCATGTAACTGAAATACTCATCATCTTCATAATCCATATCAAATTAAAATTATTCGGGAAATCGTCCTCTTCTTAAGGAGGTTTTGAATGATCATCATCTTCCTCATATTTAATGACATAATGACACATTTCTTAATCAACCTCCAATATTACTTGACTAACAACATTCATGTAAATCTCTTCAAGCTCACGATATTCCTTCTCTAATCTATGAAACTCATGACTCATCATTGCACTAATTTCTACAAAACAAAGATCGACTTCACCAGCCTTTTCTAGGAAAATAGTGCACAACATCAAAACCCATAAGCCTGTCATACCATGGATTGTTTTCCTTTAGTTGACAGACAGTTTTGTAATGTCAACAGTGTAACGGATAACTCAAGATGGATAAAACTAGAAAGACACTCTGCCAATATGATACCGAGTCCTGGCCAATTAAAAAGAAATTCCCCTATGATCATACGATAATGAGTCTTGGCCAATTAAAAATAAAGACTCCTCAGGTATACGATAGTGTAATTTTTGAGGAAAAGGAGTTAGTTAAAAGTTGGGGAAAAAGAAAATGGAAAAAAGGACAAGAAACCATATAGACACAATAGCTTATGCACAAATACTCCCATATCACGAATGAAACGAGAAGGCCATGCAAAAAATATGGTCATGCTATGAAGAATGGAATATAGATAAAAAATACATTGAGAGTACAACATTTCCCTTCACCATTATGAAGGGAATCTATCAAACCGCTGTAGTTCCATTTCTATATTGTACATCATGATTGTAAGTGTATCCTATGATTAATCAGAAAAATAATAGTATTATTCCCTAATCGAACCATCGTAGAAACATCCTGGGTTGTGACCTGCATTTGGAGATAAAACCAGGTTGTGACCTACATAAGGAAGACTACATTTAGAGAAAAGCTAGCTAATTTATGGAAAAAAATGAGAAGTCCAAGGAATTAAATATTTCAAAATCTCATACAAGCCTCTCGTACTATCCGTAACTCTTGTCTCAACATTTCTGCATATTTGATGGCATCAATGATATAAATATATTCCAATTCATCCTCCAAGAAGGGTATAGAATCCCGAGGCCAATGTTGCTAGTCGAAAGTAAGGATCGTCCAAATTTCTGGGAGGTAAAGACCATGATATATGTGTATCATCAATGTATTCTCCTCCAACTCAGGGATATCATCCTATTCTTCACAATAATATTCTGCATGTCTGTTAGTATTAAGTATCCTATTATCTCGTATTCCAATCCCTATGTGCAACAACCACTCAGAAACTATTCCAACCCTATATACAACAGCCACTGGGAAACTAGATGTTCCATGGCCATTGGCAACAAAATCATGTGGGAAAAAATACTGAAAATCTTACTGATAGTTCATATCTTATTTCCTTTCTTACTTATAGTCAATTTACATTAAAAATTTAATGTGTTATTTTGACAAGCATACTAGGGGGAACATTTGCAAAACGATCATGATCTTGAAGATATGCTGCAACTCCTCTCATACCTATTTCTCCAACACTAACCCATCTCTTTAAACCAGGTTTCCCAGAACCTTTTTCCACAAGGGCTTTTGGATTGTTGGGAGAAAAGGTATCCTCATCTATCACTTTTCTGATAACAACACTTCCACCTCTGTAATTTCTCAAATAGTAAGCCCCACACAACCCACCTCAAATAATGATTGGAACTTCACTACAGTACTGAAATCACTCTTCAAAATTGTCTCGAAATGTGAGAAATTTCTTCAATGGGTACATTCAAGCTTTAAGGCCATCTGAATCTTCTCTTTAAGAGTGTGCACATTGTATTCTTTGTCCAGTGCACTGTTGAAAACACTTCCCGTGCCTGTTAACATACCGTCTAGAACAACAACAACCATTTGTGTTTGTATTAGACTATCCTTGATGGAAGACATAAATTATAATTTGATTTCTTCAGAAAGCCAACATTTTTTAGCAGAGGATATCAACACAAAATTCCATCCATGAGCATAAAACAAATCAGGAAATTATGCAATGAAGAACTACAAAAATCAATCAAACTTCACAACAAACATGGTTGTAATTATGTTTCACATGTTATCTCAAAGCCTTTACATTTTTAAAGTACTTCAAACATCCAGGCTCATAGAAAACAACCTATACATATGTTGTAGTTGCATACAAGAAAAAATTGCAATTAATAAACATATTACAAAGCAAAAAAATGTTAAAATCATCAATAAAATACTTTAGTAAATCTTTGAAAGTAGTTTAAGTGACACTTTATCCTCTCCACACATGTTTGGATTTCATGAATCACATGTAGCTTTTGATCTGTTTCTTCAATTGTTGACTCATAAAATTCACAACACGTATTTATGTTGCACATGTTATCTCAAAGCCTTTACATTTGTAAAGTACTTAAAACAGCCACAACAAGAAAACAACATGTACATCTGTTGTAGCTGCAAATAAGAAACATTTGCAATTAATAAACAAATTCAAGTATTTTAGTTAGAACTAATAAAATCAATCTAACTTCACAACAAACATGGCTGTAATTTTGTTGCACATGTTCTCTCAAAGCCTTTACCTTTGTAAAGTAATTCAAACAACTAGGCTCACAAAAAACAACCAATACATATGTTGTAGCTCCATACAAGAAAATTTTTCAACTTATAAACATATTACAAACAATTTTTTTTTTAAAATTACCAATAAAATAGTTTAGTAAATCTTTGAAAGTGGTTGAAGTAACGCTTTATCCTCTCCACACAAGTTTGGCTATCATGAATCACATGTACCTTTTGATCTGTTTCTTCAATTGTTGACTACAAATTCACATGTATTTCTGTTGCACATGTTCTCTTAAAGCCTTTGCATTTGTAAAGTACTTCAAGCCTTATATAGAATATGGTAACCGAGTGACCTTTATGGGAAGATGTATGGACTTAAAAGACACGTAATTTTTGGGCTAGTTTTATTTTTTGAAGAGGAGGGAATAAACATAGTCCCTTTTACATGCAAGTGCAGAATGCAAATAAAAAATGTAATTTCAATTCAAATTAGGATAGAAATCACATATTTTTCTTGGGAAAATAAAGAAGTCCAAT